>JAOQGM010000018.1:311778-324732 GCA_027564225.1 Gallinago stenura | reverse complement strand
CCCCCAACTCTCTCAGCCCCCCCTCCCAGCAGAGGGGCTCCAGCCCTCCCAGCATCTCCGGGGCCTCCTCCAGCCCCACTCCAAGACCTCCGTGTCCTTCCTGAGTAACTTCCCTCAGCCTATCTCAGGATAAAGGGGAGCTGTACCTCCAGGCAGCTTCTCCTTCTCGCCTGTGGACAGCCCCAACTGCTCAGCCAACTCCTTCTGCATCGGCCCCAGGGTGTCCTTGTAGGGACAGCGGGTGGTCCAGTGGTCACCCTTGCAGATACGGCACGAGACGATCTTCTGCCCCTTCAGCTTGTTCATGGGATCCTCTTCCTCCTGGCAGTTCAAGTCCTGGAGGACAGGGAAACTCCTGAGTCCCGTGGGATCCACCACGTGCCCAGGCATGGATGGCCTCACCGGGGTCTCCCCACCAGCCCATGAGCTCCCATCACGCCCAACCCACCTCCTTGCTGGTGATAAAGGTCATGAAGACGTCATCGCTCACAGTGGTGGTGGCCACGTTCGGTCCAGGGGCATCGAATTCCGAGTTGCCAAATTTCTTCCAGTTCTGGGGAGAAAATGGCAGAGGGGGGAGGAGGATTCACTTAAGTTCACCCGAGCAATCGCTGGACACAGAGCGGGAGCAGCCAGCGGGAAAGGAAACGTTCCCCATCATTGGGAGATTGAGAAGGAACGGACAGAAGCAAAGGGCTGGGAGATGAAGTGGTTCCTGCTGGAGCCCAGATTTCCTTCCCCTCCCTCCTTCCCTCTCCGTTCACATAGGAGATGCTCACCTTCCGACGGGCCACCGCCTTGGAGGCCTTCCTAGTTTCGATGCGGAAGGTGCGGATGATCTGTGAAAGGTGCAAAAGAACCGATCAATGCAGGAAGGGGGAAGGCAGACACACGTTCCGCCCCATATGCGCCAAGTTTGGGGCTGCCTGAAGCAGCAGAGTCAAAACGGGGCTCTGATGGGACGCCCCTGCTGCCCAACCCTTCACCAGGGCAGAGTCGAGAGCTCTGGGAGGGAAAAGGGGGAGCTGGGAAGCAGGAAGAAGCCAAAACAGCAGCCTGGGACACGCTGCTCACCTTCACTTTACGCCCGTCCTCCTCCTCGCGATACTCCGTGATGGTTTTGATGTTCCCATTGATAAGTTCTTTCGGGGAGGGGAGTGGGCCTGCGAGGAGAGGGGATGGTGGGACGCCTGATGTGGGGGCAGCAGCAGCAAAAACAGCCCCCCTGCTTCTGGCCCAGCCTCTTACCTCCCTTCAGCAGCTCGGCCTCAGCGCTCAGGCTGCCCCCCAGAACCCCTGGCAGGGGGATGTCCTTCAGCAGCTCACTGGTAATGCATTTGTCTGTGGGAAGAGAAGGGGGAAAGACACCCCCTCGCTTGGGGTGCACCCAGCAGAGGGGGAAGGAGCCCCACACCGTCTCTCCCCGCAGGGAGAAGGTGCCCCGCTCTCTCCCCTGAGCACAGGAAAAGGGCAAGCAGGCAAGAAATCTCTGCCACTCCAACACCCTGAGCTTCCTCAGCCCCTGAAATGGGTGGAATAAGGATGGCAAGGGGGATCCTGCCCCTTCTTCCTGCTCTGGTCACGAGGATCGGCCTCAGAGAAGACTTTAAGAATCTGTTTTGAGCCATGGACAAAGAGCAGGTGTGTCTCTGGGCCGATTTTAGGAATAGCAGCTGCTCTTTTTCCCCAGAAAAGTTCTCTGGTTACCAGCAGGAGGAGCAAGAAGGGAAAAAAAGGGGAGGGAACCAGCCTGCGGCAGGAGTCACTCACCATCTTCTCCACCCTCCTCTTCCACCTGGTCAGCCCAGCTGGGCTTTGAGCTGTGGAGAGAGCAAAGCTTTTAACCTGCTGCCTCCTGCCAAGCCCCCTGCCCCATCACCTGGGGACCTTATTGTCCCCTCAGATCCGGGCTCCAAGGCCCAGTCCACCCTGCTGTGCCCTCAGCCCCGGGCTCCAGGCCCCGGCCTCCCCGCTGACCCCCTCAGCCCGGGGTTCCGGCCATACCGACGCTTCCCCTCGCCGCTTTTGCCGCGCTCGATCCCCAGCACCGCCGCAGCCCCCCTCCCCTCGCCCATCACAGCCCCAACCCCCCCCAGAGCCTGCCAGGCCTCACACCCGAGGCCCGCAGGCCAGAGCGCCACTCCCTCCGAGGCCCTCCTCCCTCGCAGCCCCGCTCCCTGCGTCAAGCCCAGGCCCGACGCCTGGTCCCCGGAGGCCCGAAGCCCGGGTTCGTCCCCGTCCCCTCACTCGTAGTCGCCCGTCGGCATCGCGCTCCCACCGCCCTCACGCCCGGCAACCGGAAGGAGGCGCCACACTTCCGGCGACGCTGCGCCACTTCCGGTCCAGGAGAGGCGGAAGGGAATGGGCGGGACGGGCCGCGTTGCATGGCGGGAGGCGGTTGCTAAGCAACCCTTCAGTAGGCCGCGCGGGGCCGAGGCCTGCTCTAGGCCGGCGGCAAGGAAAAAGGGGAGGGTTTTATAATTCATAGGAGAGATTTATTTGAAGAAATATTACAACATATAAAAACTACATAAAGTATCAATTCCCACTTGTACAAAGCGGCCGATTATTTTCCATACAATGCGGCATAAAAACAGGGAGCAGGGCCCCAGGGGGGCTCCCCCTAGGGCTCTGCCGGGGCCGTAGTGGAGCTCGACCATCACGGAGAGCGGCGGAGGGCAGCCAGGAGGGAGACACGAGCAGGGCCGGGGGGGGCATGAGCCACAGCGGGTCCCCCCCTGCGCCAGGAATTACAAAAATAAAACAAAACAAACCACAAACAAACAAAAAATAAATCAAATAAAACAAAAAAAAAAAGGGGGTTAAAATAAATCAGTGCATGTTTGGGAGTCCTGGTGCCGGAGGAGAGGCCGCACGTCAGTCAGCGGTTTCCATGGTCTCCATCTTCTCCACTGTCCCCATCTTCTCTGAGGCGCTGAGGTCTGGAGAGAGAGAAGAGGGGGTGACACCGCCATACCCCAACCCAGGGTGACCCCATCTCCAGGAGGGCTGAGGCCAGGGACGTCATATGCAACCCCATGGCACAGGGAAAGGATGGCAGCAACTCCCGGCACGGCACCTACCCGCCGTGTCTTCCCTCAGCTTCGCCAACATGCACGACTTGATCTCCAGCCCGATGGCTTTGGCTAGTGGAGGAGGCACTGCGTTACCGACCTGCAACAGAGAGGGTTAAGGCTGGCCACCAGCGAGGGAGCTTGCCACGGGCAACGCCGCTGGTGAGGGAGCTTGCCAAGGGCACTGACCTGTCTGTGCTTGTCGAGGATGTTCCCGAAGAGGCGATAGGTGTCGGGGAAGCCCTGGGAACGGGCACACTCCCTCACGCTCACCACTCGGTGCTGCTCCGGGTGCAGCACCCGACCCTACGGCAGCCAAGAAAAACCAAAACCAAGCGTCAAGCCTTTGGATGGGGTCCCCCACAACACCCTTCTCTCCAAATTGGAGATAGGGATTTGATGGGGGGCTGTTCAGTGGATGAGGACCCATCTGGATGGTGGCATCCAGAGGAGGGTGGTCAACGGCTCGATGTCCAGATGGATGCCCCTCAGGGGTCCATACTGGAACCAGCACTGCTCAACATCTTCAAACAGTGACGTTCGAGGATTCTATAACCATTGGGCAATGCCTGCCCTTTCCCAGCGGAGGGGACGGATCCAGCAGCACCCACCTGCTTGCCCATGGGCTCAGGGTTGGTGACGGTGGTGCTGAAGAAACCATCCCACTCCAGGCGCCCGTAGAGCCCGGCCCAGTGGTTGTGCCGGTTGCCGGTATGGGGCAGGCACCAGGGGATGAGGGTGTTGAATTGCCGGTCCGCCGGGTCGCAGGGCTTGCCTGGGAAAGATGGAGAGGTTGAGGAAGGGGCGGAGAGGCGACCATGGGTGTTTTTGGGGAGCAAGCACCTACCTTCGGCACAGGAGCAGACCCCCCGTAGCGCCCCGGAGCTGCTGCGGCCATTTTTCTTCTCGTGGTGCGTGTACCGCAGCTTGCGTGTGGTGGTGCCGTCCGACAGCCGCACCTCGATGTTGGGCAGGTCGCGCCAATCGGAACCCGGGGCCAAGGGGATGTGTCTCATCCGGGCTGCAACCAGGGCACTCATGTCCTGCCAACAACAAGCCCGCCGTCACCGCAGGGGATGCAGAGGGACACTGGCCACCCCAAGATCCTCTCTTCAGGGAAGGCTGGGGGAGAGGGGTAAGTCCCAGCAGCTCCACTGGCCTGATCTTTGGGAAAGTTAACCAAGGAGGTCTTGGGGATGGTCCCTCTCACTCCATCTCACATCCAACCCACCCTTGGGTCTGGGGGTCCAAGCGTAACTCAGTCCCCCCCATTGAGACCCCAGCACCCACACCTTGCAGATATGGTCCCTGAGGATGGGCTGATACTGGGAGCCTCGGATCTGCCGCTGGAACCAGGACTGGGGCTCCCCATTGTAGGAGATCTCCAGGGCAGAGGCACCGTTCCTGACCTCCGGCAGGTCGGACATGGTGTCCCGCACGGTGATGGTGCGGAAGGGGCCGGAATACGTCCTGGAAGGAAGGAGGGAGCCATCAGCAGCCGAAACTTGGCCCTTCACCAGGCCCCGGCACGGCTCCCAAGGCTCACCGGGTGATATTGCTAACGAACTTCTTGTCATCCACCACCACGCTCAGCTGACAGGCACGGGGCGCGAAGACGTGCAAAGGCTCGGGGAACATGGGCAGCTTCTCGCCGGGAGCTGCGGCCAGGACGATGGCTCTCCGCCGCGTCTGGGCCACGCCGTACTGCCCAGCCTGGGAATGGAAGGGACAACTCCTGAAGGAGACGGAACATCCCCATCCACTCTGTGCCCTCGAAGAGCTGGCAACATCCCCTAAGCCACCAAGGAGCAACGCAGCCAACTACTCCTTCAGGGATGGTTCATAGGCAGATTTAGGGGAGAGAAGAAGGAGTTTCACCCCCAATTCCCTGTCTCGGGGTCACCCAGCACCCTACCTGTAGGACCCCGAAGGTGCACTGGTAACCCATACGGACAAGGCAGCGCAGGGTGAGCTTCAGCACCATGGAACGTTTGAAGGACACGAAGTTCCTGACGTTCTCCAGAAGGAAGAACCGCGGTCTGTAGTAGTCGCAGTAGCTGCGAGGGGGGAGAAGGACACGCCAGCGAGGCGAGAGGAACGTTTGAGGTGGGGGGTCCGCACCTCAACACGGCTCCTCGCCAACCTGCCCTGCTCACCTGAGGAAGGAGACCACCAGGGAGTTCTTGAACTTGGAGTAGGTGCGGGAGTTGAAGCGGTTCATGCCGCTGAAGCCCTGGCATGGGGGACCACCACACAGCATCTCCACATCCCCCTTCTGCGGCAGCTTCTGCCCCAGCGAGTTTGTTTTCTCACCGGACATAACCAGCTTCAGCAGGACGTTACAATCCTCCGTGAAGACGGTAGTGCCAGGATTGTTCAGCCGGAAAGCCTGGGCGGCCGGTTCCCACATCTCGATGGCCCAGAGCGTCTCCGACACGCCTGGGGAGACAAAGTGGAGGACCTTGAGCCTGTGCGGAGGAGCAGAGCGCTGGCTCGCACCCCCTCACCCACCTCACCCTGCCCGAGCCCACCGCCGGCTCCGAGGAACCGAGTGGCCAGCGCCGATGCCCCTCTCCGCAGGAGCTCCGCTTGTCACCCCACCGGCATCCCTGCAACCCTGCCGCTCACCTGCCTGGTGGAAGCCCTCGGACAACCCTCCACAGCCGGAGAAGACATCCAGGGTCCGCAGCTTGGGGAGCTTCAGCTCGGCCGGCTCCTGCTCGCTTTGCTCGCAGCTCACCGACGACTTCCCTTTGCCTTTCCCTGCAAAGAGAGCCCCCGCTCACATCAAAAGGCAAAGTCACTTCCTCCTCCTTTAGTGCTTACAAGGCAAATTCTTCTCCCCCTCCTCCTCCTCCGCAGCAGTTAAAACATCAGCTTCAAGCACCTTTCTGCCCCTTAAGTGTTTCCTGGCCGCTGCCAGAATACGCCCTTGCATTTGGAAGGGAAGATTCTCATCTTTCCTCCCGTGCAATCCCTTTCCGTGGGCACAGGGAGAGTTTCCAAAGGTCAGACAGGCACAGGGATAACTCGGGGGGGGGGGTGGGCAGCTTCCCACGTTGGGAGCAGGGTACAAAGCCCCACGGCTACTGAGCAGCCAGGGTTGGCAAGTGAAAGGCTTTGAGATCTCTCAGGGACCCCAGGTGCTCTCGCTGTGAGCTTTATTTCGCCTTAAAAACCAGACCACAGCGCTGCATCCTGCCAGAGCGTCGGAGCAAGGACAGAAACATCTGCTCATCTTATCTCTGCTCAGCAGCGCATAACGGCAAAACACGAAGAGGTTCCCCCACCCGAGACCTCTCCCCCCTGGGCAGAACTTACCTTTCCCTTTCCCCTTCCCCTTCCCTTTAGCGCCCGAGCTCCGAGCGTGGTTGGGAGGATCTTCAAAGCTCTTGGTTTTGGCGTTGTAAGCCTGGGGGGAGAAAAAGGGCTCAGGATGCTTGAATACAAAGAGCTTTTCTAGCTCGGGAAAGGCCAAGGCGTTGTCAACACCCCATTAGGGCTGCGAAACCAAAGGGGGGGGACACAGAGAGTCCACCTCTCCCTCTCCATCGCCTCATGGAGCTGGGGAGGCCACCTGAGGGTCCAAATTTGTCCCCTCAGCTCCACAGAGAACAGTTGCTCCAGCCAGCTCCTGGTGGCACTCGGAAGAAAGCTTCCTTTGCATCCGAGACTTAATCCACCAGGAGATTCCACCAGGAAAACAAGCTACAACTTCTACACTCTGCACAGCGGCTCCTCTGTGCAAAACTCAGGCGGAGAGGCAGGACAGCCCTGGGGGACACCCTCAGAACCCCCAGGTTCTCTCACCTCCAAGAAGTAGAAGCGGTCGAGCCCACCGGCGGAGTAGTCCTGGATGCTCTCGGTGAGATCCTCCCCGTACACCACCGTGCACCGGCCCTGCACGGCGCGGAAGTCCACCGTCGTCTCCTCGTCGCTCCAGTATAAGAGGTTGATGTCCGCGTGGTAGCTGGCTTTCATGGATTTATGAGTGTTTTCAGGTCTGAGGAGGAAAAAAAACCAAAAAGACCTAAACATCTGGATGGGGGAAATGTTTTCGAGATCCTCGCCCCAGTCCAGCCTCCACCACTTGCCCCACTCCGTGTCCCGAGAGAGGAGGGGTTGTTTCCTCTGGCTGCACATGTTCACTGGCACGGCCTGGGCACAGCACCAAAGGGATGATTTGTTTCCTACCAAAGGGAGTTTTTTGGGGGGGTTTCTTAGAAGAGGGAGAGGGAATTGGCACTGGAGTTTGTAAGTGAATTTAAAGGCAAAGGGATTGAAATTGAGGAGCTGTTGGGCTCAAAACACACGGGTCTGAGCGTCAGCACGTTCCTCTCCTGCTGCCAAGGCTCTTCACACTCATCCCTGCGTGGTGTGGGGGAGATGACTAAGAGCCTGAAAATGTTTGGGTAAACACCCAGGTCCCGGCAGGGCGCTGGGGCTGCGGCTCAGCACTGGGGCCGAGCCCCGAATGCTGCGGTGAGGAGCCCCTTTGAGCAGTGCCAACACCACACTGACTGACCACGTCACGGTGCTCGAGTCACCCAGCTCCGGCGTGACCTTGAGCTGATGCTGCAGAGCTTCTCCCAGCATCCAAGAACTTGGGGGGAGCCACACAGCCCACTTGGGGGGCTCTGCACCCCCATAAGTGAGCCCCATCAAGCAGCGCCGATGCCGCATCGACTGATGACACCGTCATGCTTGAGATCCCCGTCTCTGGCATGACCTTGAGCCGATGGTGCAGAGCTTTTCCCAGCACTTGAGATCCCGGGGGACCCCCACAGCCCACGCGGGGGGCTTTACACCCCCTTAATGCAGCCCCTTCAAGCAGTGCTCACACTGCACCAACTGACCACATTGCAGTGCTCGAGTCCCCCAGCTCCAGCGCGACCTTCAGCTAATGCTGCAGAGCTTTTCCCAGCACCCAAGACCTTGGGGGAGCCCCACAGCCCACTTGGGGGGCTCTGCACCCCCATAAGTGAGCCCCATCAACCAGTGCCCACGCTGCATCGACTGACACCACCACCGTGCTTGAGGTCCCCATCTCTGCTGTGACCTTGAGCTGATGCTGCAGAGCTTCTCCCAGCACCCAAAACCCCCGGGTGACCCCGCAGCCCACCGAGGGGGGGGTTCTGCACCCCCAAAACGCAGGCCCCAGCAGCGCCGCTCACCTGTAGAACTTGTAGATGCGCAGTTTGATGTCAGCCTCATTGGGTTTGCCGTTGCTGCGGATGTTGCAGAAGATCTCCTTGATGCGGCCCACGCGGTAAGGGTCGGGGGCGTCCAGGTTGCTGCCCTTGATGTACTCCGAGTACTTGCGATAGTGCTCGGGGTGCAGCTCCTCATCCACCGCCTCCTTTTTGGGGCGCTTGGCTGGGCTGGCGGGCTTCATACTGGGGAAAAGGGGAGGGAAAGAGGTTGAAGTATCACTTTTCCCCCAAAAAAACCTCCTCCCTCCCAACCCTGCCTGCTTCCTCCTCGGTGCAGGGTCGAGGAGCCTCCTCGATCCTGCCTCCTCCTCCTCCTCAGCTCAAGCATTTTACAGCCAGATCATCACGTAACTGTGCACGGCTGCAAAATAAGGTGCCCCCACATTGCTGCCCCAAGAGGTTTGCCATTTCTCCTCCCGTAATTACAGGCAGGCTCTCGTTTCACCTTTCATCTACAGGCTCGTTCTTTTGAAGAAAAAAGGGGGAAAAAAAAAAAAGCAATGCACAAAAGGATTCTGATTCATCTGCCAAAATCCAGCGATGGGGATTGTTTGATCAGAGCAGAGTCGCTCCGTTTAATGACGGGAGGTGAAATCGAAGCTGAGGGCACCTTTATTTCTAAGCTGAGCTTTGGGATATTAGGGAGAGAGGTGCTTCCTTTACAGGTGGGAATCACTACCCAGAAATTATGTCCTCTGCTACCAAAGGCTTGAGCAAAGAGCATCTTGAGAAGCTCTTAGAGCCCCTCACAAGCACCAACCTGAAGGAAAAGGCATCTGGCAGGAGATAGACGCCGTCTCCCACCCTGTACTGCACCCCGTTCTTGGTGGCCATAGCGTAGAACATCTTCCCATCCCCTTCTTCCAGGGGCTCAGCCACTTTGGGGATCTCCTTGTGCCTCACCTCGTCCAGGCGTGTGCAGCTCATGCAAAACCTGCGGGAAAGGGGGACAGCAGAGCATGGTGACAGGGACCTTGCCAACGCTGGCAGGAGCTGAGAAGCTCCTGCTGCCCGTTTTGGGGCAAAGCAGATCCCGGGAGGTGCCACCTTCCAAGCCCTCACTTGTATTTATTGTCTTCCGTGGGCTGAGTTTTGGGTGGGGATTCGAACCGAGCGTACTCCTGGTCGTACCACATCTGATAAAAATAAGTTCTCCCGTCGTCTTCAACCATCTTGATCTCCATGTCCAGCCCGCCCTGCTAGGAGAGAGGTGGCCACAATGATCGGGGGCTGCTGCCCACACCCACCCCGGGGTCTGCAGGGCTGTCACCCACCTCCATGGACCAGTTCTCCGAGGGCGCCTTGTAGATGACTTTGACTTTGCCGTGGATGTAGGAGAGCTGCATGTCCTCACACTCGTCCACCAAAAAGAGCTCCAGGGGGTCAGAGGTGGCCCCCAGGACGGTATCCGAGCCGGGGCAGAACCAGTGAGCGTGGAACATCTGGCCACTGCTGTCCTCCCACATGGCTGTCACCCTGAAGGGGGGGAAGGAGGGAGGTTATGGGGCACCAGGAAAGGGCTCTGAGCCTTGCTGGAGCTCCAGAGTCCTCAAACAGCAGCACAGGCCAAGCAATTAGGGTTCTTTAATTGGGAATGTGAGCTGCCCCACACACGTCCACCCCGGCGGGAGCAGAGACACGTCCTCTTTGGCACCACAGCACCAACCTGGCGAGGTAGAGGGGCTTGGTGGGGTCATCAGGGCTGACAGAGACACAGTCTCCCACCTCCAGGGTCTCCGAGTCGATGCAGACCCTCTGGTAGTAGTCCTTCTTCCCATCGCTCTGCAGGGGGACAGCGGAGAGCACTTAAATCCCCCCATGGGCAAGCGATGCAGTCCCTTCCGTAAGGCAAATGCCCACCCCAGCCCTGGCAGTGGGTGAGGAGCGGGGTCTTGCCCAACCTCACCTTGATGGGTTCCCCCACCCAGGAGATACGACTCTTGTTCTGCTTCTTCTTCCTGCCCTGCAGCATCTTCTTGGGCGATGGCATCTCGGGGATGTTGTCATCCACCTCCTCATCCTCATCAGCCTCCCGGACGGCCAGGTTGGGACACCTGGGGACACAGAGGACCTGTCACCGCAGCAGGGGACAGCGCAGGGACGGCGTTCCTTCTCTCTGGAGGTGGAGAGGGCTTTGGGAGGAGACATTGCTGGTGGTGGGACGCACCTCCTCTGCAAACAAGCCTGTTTGCTCCGTCCGCTGCCCCCAAATTTCACCATGTTCTGGCAAGCCTTGCACTTCCCACACTCGGGCTGCTGGCAGACCTGGAGCAGGGCGAGGGGACAGGCTAAGCACAGAGATGTCCCAGGCAGGAGGGACAGGGACCTTGGTGGCCTCTGGAAACCACTGCCCCAAGAGGGAGACCCCAGAAGGGGCCGTTGAGGATGGACACCCCCCCTTTACCTCGCAAACGCCGCAGCGCCGGCGCTTCATGGCGTTCTCCTTGTCGTCTTCCCTCTCGTCCTTCTCAATCTGCTCCGAGAAGAAGGTGTCGAAGATGAGGTACACCAGTTTGGTGGTGGTGGCTTTGGTGGGACCCTTGTCCTTGTCGATTTTGGTAGGGTGTCGGATGGCTTGTCGCCTGACAGCTCGCCTGAAACCAAGGTGACAGCAGTGAGAGGGGACCCTGTGCTTCGGATCACTAGCAGCACCCACCACAACCAACCTGGTCCCCAGGGAGGTTCTCCAGGGAAAAGAGCTCTCCCCAGGGCACCCAAGAGTTGAGGACCAGAGTGGGTGACCCCAACAGGCACCCCGTGGCTGGCACAGGGTCCCCAAGAGGTGCTACAGCAGGAAAAGGAGTTAAACCATGCTCCGGGGACCCAACCCAGCTCCTTTCCTTGCTCAGGGCAGAGGGTTTCCCCAGTTTGGGGAGGATTCTGCTCCCATTTCCCAGTGCCACCCAGGCCACTGAGCCTAAACCCTCAGCTCATCCCAGCTGGGAACGAGCGAAAGAGCTTTTTTTCCGTGCAAATCCAATGGGAATCCAACCCACCGGGCTCCCGTGGGATGCTGCGATGCCAAGCGTTCCCCCCCAAAATAGAGTCCCCCCCCTCCGTGGGGACACGGGGACACAGGGGCTCACCTCTTCCCCAGGGTGACACCAGCCAATTTGATCAAGTCCCTCATGCAGGGGGTGATGAGGACGGGGGGTTCGTCGCTGTCCCCCGCTTCGTCGTAGCTTTCCACCTGCTCCACCACGAACTGGGCATGGCGCAGGAGCGAGTCCTCCGTGAAGCGGTTGAAGTTGAGCCCCGCAGGAGGAACGGTGGTCTGCGAGGAGCCGGGGGGGAGTTAGGGAAAAAGGGTGACAAGAGAGACACCCACTCACCCCCCAACCACCGCCACCACCCCGTCCCCGGATGCCATGGGGTTTGTCACCTCGATTTTATTGAGCAGATCCTCGTAGCTGACGTCGCGGTTGTTCTGCAGGAACTCCACGACGATTTTGCTCATGTAGATCTTCTCTTGCATGAGGGCGAAGATGGGAGCGTACTCCTCGCTGGGCTCCATCAGGATGTAATCGGCGAAGGCTGCGGCGGGCAGCGGGTTAAATTCGGGGGGAATTTTGTGATATTTAAGGACGAGCCGAGATCGCGGTTAAATATGGGGGGAATTTAATGGTATTTAAGGATGAGCCGAGATCACGGAGTGGGTGCCCACCCCCGTCCGTGCTGCTACAGCACCAGGACCTGAGCGTGAGGGGAAGCTCTACCACGAGCCAGGACCCACGGGCACTCGACTATCACCACCAAAGCCGGGGAGGGGCCACACTAGCCACACACTAGCCCTTTAGTTTTGCTGTCACTTAATCAGAAAGCAAAGACAAGCCGGGGTGGGTTTGGATATTTTTTTTTTTATATCTATCACTACAAACTCCATTTGGTGACGCACATGAGAAGTTCAAGTCCTCCTCTGATACCACCAGGTTAACAGAAGGGTTCCTTGCAGAAACGGCGAAGGAAAAAAGCTTTTAACCCCACACACTCCCCCCCCCAAAAAAAAAAATCAAGCTTCTTCCCCCCAATTTGGCTTAAGAGTGAAAAAAACCAGCTGGGATGCAGAGCCAGGGGCTGGCCGGGACTGGGCATCCCTCCAAGACCTTTCTCAACACAAACCTGCCCAAAAACCCCAGGGAACAGAGTGAGAAAGCAACAGAGAGGGAGCAAGGGGTCAAGGGCAATGAGAGAACTCCCTCTGAGAGCCCCCCCTGAACTGTCCCTTAAATCCCAGGCCCCCCCAGCCCGACCATCCCCGTCCTCGCTCACCCACCTGTGGTGAAGCCGATCAAAGCCTTCTCCCCTCCATCGAAGCCCGTGATCCACCAGGCGTTGATGGGACCCAGCTTCTTGGCTCTCACCCCACCTGAAAGCAAAAAAACCCCACCTTTTGGTCTTCCACGCCCCAAAAATCCTCCCGAGTAGATGAGATGGGGTGGGACAAACCACCCCCTGGCACCCGCCGTCATTTTGTGCTTTTGGGGCTGAGATGGAAGGTGACGAAGCCAGAGTGTATCCTCAGCAAATTCCCTGATGATCCCAAACTGGGAAGGGTGGCTGACACCCCAGAGGGCCGGGCTGCCATCCAGGGAGACCTGGACAGGCTGGAGAGCTGGGCAAGGAAGAACCTCATGAGGTTCAACAGGGAAAAGTGCAGGGTCCTGCAC
>JAOQGM010000018.1:230006-253470 GCA_027564225.1 Gallinago stenura | reverse complement strand
GCGGTGGTAACGGCTGCGGTGGCGGCGGGGGCTGCTGCGGCTGCGGGGGAGGAGGCGGCTGCGGCGGTTGCTGCTGCACCGGTTGGTGGTGGTGATGGTGATGCTAAAGGAGGGGGGAAAAAACAACCGTGAGTTGCCCAAAATCCTTCTTGGTCACCAAAACCACCTTCTTGGTCAACAAAAAGACCACCTTAGTCAATAAAAAGACCTTCATGGTCAACAAAACCACCTTCTCAGTCAACGAAAAGACCTCCTAAGTCACCAAAAACACCTTCTCGGTCAACGAGAAGACCTTCTTGGTCAATGAAATCACTACCTTGGTCAATGAAAAGACCTTGGTCCACAAAAATACCTTCTTGGTCAATAAAAAGACCTTCTCGGTCAATGAAAACACCTCAGTCAATGGAAAGACCTTCTTGGTCACCAAAACCACCTTCTTGGTCAACAGAAAGACCACGTTGGTCAATAAAAAGACCTTCTTGGTCACCAAAACCACCTTCTCAGTCAACAAAAAGACCTTCTTGGACAATGAAAAGACCACTGTGGTCAATGAAAAGACCTTCTTGATCAATGAAAACACCTCAGTCAACGGAAAGACCTTCTTGGTCACCAAAACCACCTTCTTGGTCAAAGAAAAGACCACGTTGGTCAACAAAAAGACCTTCTTGGTCACCAAGAACACCTTCTCAGTCAACAAAAAGACCTTCTTGGTCCATGAAAACACCTCAGTCAATGGAAAGATCTTCTTGGTCACCAAAACCACCTTCTCAATCATGGAAAAACCACCTTCTTGGCCATCAAAGCCACGTTCTCGGCCATCAAAGCCACCTTCTTGGTCATCAAAAACACCTCAGTCAACAAAACCACCTTCTTGGCCACCAAAATCCCTTCCTGGTCAATGAAGGGCCCCCTCACGGCCACCAAAATGCCTTCCTAGTGACCAAAATGCCTCCGAATCACCAGAACGTCCTCCCGGTCACACCATCCTGGTCCCCAAAACCCCCTTTTTGGTCCCTCAAACACCTCCCGAAGCCCCCCCAAAAAACCCTTCCTGGTGACCAAAGTGGTCTCCGGACCCACCTTCCTGGTGTCCCTTTTAACCAACCCACCCCCTCCCCCCCCAAATTCCGGCCCAGGAGAGTTTCCGAACCAAACCCAAAGGATTTTTTTACTGAGGAAGGAGATGACGGGGGGAGGGGGTCAGCCCCATTCCCGACGTTCCCAAACCTCCCGGGGGCTTCCATCCCACCTCGGAGGAGCCCAGAAGAACGTTCCGTTTCTTACCTTTTTTTGCTCTCGCCCCGAATGCCCTTTTTTCTTCAATTTCGGTGCCATTTCTGCCAAAAAGAGACAAAAAAAATAAGGGGGGGGACACACACAGATTTAATACCCACCGATGTCGCTCTTCCCCACCAATTCCCACCTCCCAACCATCCCCCCAAGGAAGATCCCAACAGGATTTGGGACGGATGACAGCAAAAAGGGAGATTTAGGCATCAATGGGGTTGGATTCTCCCCAAAAGAGAAGAAGGAGGAAGACAAAGACCCCCCCAGTGTCCGTGTTGTCCCCCCCCCCCGGGGAGAAGGAACCCAACATCCAAGAGAAGCCGTCACCAACTCCAGTTATTCCAGGAATTCGGCCTCGCTCTGGAGGGAGGGGGGGAAGAGAAGGAGCGAGAAACTCGGCAGGAAGAGGGATATTCAATAAAAATAAAGAAAATCTCAAATATCCCGGCGGCAAAAACATCCATTTTCTGCTCCCCTCCTCCCCCCCTCTCCCCCCCCCGTTTTTCCTCCGAAATCCGGGTTCGGTGGCTTTTCCCACGGGATCGTCCCCCGCCTCCTCCCCTCCCCGAGATATTTTTCAAGCATCATCATCAAAACCAAACGATTTGGGTTTGGAGGGGAGGAAGAGGATTTTCCAGGGTCTTCTCCCCAAAAGGCGCCAAGAAAGTGGAGAAATAAAAAAAATCCAGGGTTGGAAAACCCCTATTCAGCCCCAAAAATCCCTCGGCGGAAGGATATTTTGGGTTTTATTTGACGTGGAATTGGGCAAAACGCAACAGATAAAAGTAAAACCCTCGCAGAGACGATTCCAGGGGGAGGGAAAAGCTCCCGATCTCTGGGAAGTGTCTCCCAAATCGGATTTTTCCCCCAAATCCCTCCAGAAATTAAATTAATTTCTGAAGTTGGCTCCTTTATCCGTTTTTTTTATTTAATTCTAAGGCAGCGCCGGTGACAGGTATCAGCTGTTTCACTGATTTTTAAGGCTGAAGTAGATAAAAAAGTAGCATTTTTTGGAAAAATCTCAGCACCGGGGGCTCAGTTTCCATTAATCCACCTAAAAATGTTTAGTTTTAAAATTTAATTTTTTGGAGTTTGAGGTGGAAAAGGCTTTTGGAGCCCATGGTTGATGATTCCTGAATCCGGCGGGATCTGATTGGGTGGCCATGGGTCCCGTTGGGTGGCCATAGGTCCTGTTGGGTGGCCATAGGTTCCTGTTGGGTGGCCATGGGTCCCGTTGGGTGGCCATGGGTCCTGTTGGGTGGCCATGGGTCCCGTTAGGTGGCCATGGGTCCCGTTGGGTGGCCGTGAGTCCCGTTGGGTGGCCAAGGATCCGTCTGAACATCCGTGGATCTGGATGGGAGCCCATGGGTCCCACTGGGTGTCCAAGGATCCGGCTGGTTGCCCACGAATCCAGATGGATGTCCATGGATCCAGCCCATGGATCTGGTTGGGTGCCTCTTGGGTCCAGTTGGGTGTTCATGGCTCTGTTTGGATGTCCATGGGTCTGGATGGGTGCCCTTGGGTCCAGTTGGGTGTCCACAGATCCAGTTGGTTGCCCATGGATCCAATTGGGTGTCCCTGAATCTGGTTGGGTGTCCGTGGATCCCATTGGGTGTCCATGGATCTGGTTGGGTGCCTGTAGCTCTGGGTGGGTGTCCATGGCGGATGAAGAAGGGCACCCCTGGATCCTGATTGTCACCCACAGCTCTAGATGGGCGTCCATGGCTCAAGATGGGTAGCCACAGCTCCAGAAGGGTGTCCAAGACCATGGATGGGCTCTGGTTGGGTGTCCAAGGCTCCAGATGGCCATCCATGGATCTGAAAGGGTGTCCGTGACTCCAGATGGGCATCCATGGACCCAGAGAGTTGCTAGGAGGAGACCCACCTTCCAGAAAGACCAAGACCTGATGTCCTCTTCCATCATCGTGGAGAAGAAGCTGGGACAAGGAATGGGGAGAAGTTTCTCCGGCCAATGTTCCCTACGGATAAGACATGTCCGGGTGCAGCCATTGGGGAGCAGAGGTGGCCACGTGGGGACCTACCAACTTAATGGGGATAAAAACGCTCACGGGATGGTAAAGAAACCCCAAAATCGGGAGAAATCCACCGAGAACAGGTGTTGGGTGGGAAGAGAGGAGAAAAGCCAGGGACTAAGCTGGGATCAGGAGGGACGAAGCATGGGCTGCCAAAAAAAACCTGTGTGTTACGGCTGAGGACATCCCTGCCCCCATTTTGGGTGGGAAAAGGAGCTTCTATGGTTCAACCGGGAGTGTTGGCTGCTCCAAAATCCCACTTCTCCGGCGTTGCTCCTTTGGGGAAGATGGCTGAGGTCCCCTCCATCCATCCTTGGACCCTGGACTGAGAGGATGGGCGAATCCCACCGTTTGAATCACCTAATCAACCGCCACCACGTGAACGGATGCTTTGGGAGAACCTCCACCAAGAAGATGAAGCCAACGGAGACCATGAGGGGCAAAACCAAGATGGCCCCAGAGAGATCTCCCAGTGGCATCGGTGACTTCAGAGGTGCCAACCCCAATGAACGATGAAGCTTCTTCACCGTTTAAGATCATGGTTGGGTCACAGTTTGCCCAACTTTGAGTGGTTCAACATCTCCACCAGCATCTCCCCGAAGACCAAGAGCACCGAAAAGAAGCCCTGTCCCATCTCTGACGCTGACGGCATTTCAGGGGTGACTTCACCAAGAAGATGAAGCCAACGGAGACCATGAGGGGCAAAGCCATAATGGTCTCAGAGGGATCACCCCGTGGCACTGGTGACTTCAGAGTTGTCAACCCCAACAAAGGATGAACCTTCTTCACCACTGAAGACCATCATTGGGTCACCGTTGGCATTGAGTGGTCCAACATCTCCACCAGCACCTCCCCGAAGATCAAGAGTTCCGAGAAGAAGCCCCATCCTATCTCCAACACTGATAGCATTTCAGAGATGACTTCACCAAGAAGAAGCCAATGGAGACCATGAGGGGCAAAGCCAAGATGGACCCAGGGGGCACTGGTGACTTTGGAGATGCCAACCCCAACCAAAGATGGACCTTCTTCACCGCTGAAGACCATCATTGGGTCACCGTTGGCGTTGAGTGGTCCAACATCTCAACCAGCATCTCCCCAAAGACCAAGAGCATCCAGAAGAAGCCCCATCCCATCTCCAACCCCATTCCACTGGATCAATCTCATTTGTGGGGCTAAAAATCACCCCCGGGAAAGAAAAAGGTCATTTCCGTGACGTCATTTTAAGCCATTTTAAGGGGAAACGGGTGCAGGAGCCTCCGCTCCCGCCCTCGGCCACAGGAATATATTTTATTTTTCCCTAAATGCTCATTTTTTTTTTCACTCCCACCCAAATTTACCCGTGACGGCAAAACCCCGATGTAACGGTTCCTTATCGTCCGAATTTCCACCTTATTGGGTCAAATCCCACGATTGTACAAAAAAAGGGCGTTTTTCCGGAGCAAGCCACTTTATTGATTTTATTATTTAAAAAGAAAAATAGCAAAGATTTACAATTTTTTGCTGGTTTTGGGTGGTTTTTGTTGGGGAGGGGGGGGGAAGAGAGAAGAAGCCGGAGGTTACATGGCTGTGAAATCCCGAGACGTGCGGAAAAAGGATCAAAATAAACAGATTCCTACCAAATATTTGGAGCGGATCGAGGTGAAGCAGGAAAAAATATTAAATCTAAATCAAAGGGATTATGGGAAAAAAACAATTTGTGGTGAAATTCACCCCGATTTTCCAAAATTGGCGCCTTCCGGCCCCCAAAATTGAACTCAAATGCCAAGTGTGCTAAAAACATGCAGTTATACATTCCGATAAAATCCTGATCCCACAGTAATTCCCTCCTTCCCCTCACCCCGAGATTCCCAGGAAAATAATACAATTATTGGGGAGAAAATATAATAATTGCCAAAAGTGACTTGAAATTAAAATATAAAGCCCCAAAAGCCAACTTTTGGCTGAAATACTGAGAATAACCATCATTATTTTGCTCTGGAAGGGAAGCTCAATTAGTTTTTTAGGAACGCCAGGGCCTCCTGGATTTGGGGCTGGATGTTAAAAAATGTTAATTTTAACTAATTCTGCTCTTGGAGGTGGGAGCGGTGGCTTCTCCTCCTCCCCCAGATCCCACGAATCCCCCCCAAAATCGGGAATATCAGCGATTGTGGCGCTGCTGGGTGGGCTGTTATTCTCCAAATCCAATTAAACACACCAAAATTCGCCAAATTTGACCCAAATTTTGACGGGGTGTTGGATGCTGCAGCCCAGGGAGGGGGAGCTCAACCCGGGAACCGGAATTAAACCTTTAAATTAACCCTGAATCAAACCTTGAAATTAAAACAAAGGAGCCACAAACTAAACCTGGCGAATTTGGGATTAAATCCATGGAATTTCTATATTAAACCCAGAAATTTGCGAATTAAATCTAGGGTTTTGTGAATTAAACCCGGATATTCATGAATTAAACCCGGGAAATTCTGAATTAAACCCAAGTATTTGTGGATTAAAACCGTGTATCTTTGAATTAAACCCAGGAATTTGTGGATTTAAGTGGGAATTTGTGAATTAAATCAGAAATTTGTAAACGAAACCCATATATTTGTGAATTAAATCCAGGTATTTGCGGTTAAAACCCATTTATTCATGATTTAAACCTGGGAATTAGGATTAAACCAGATATTTGTGAATTAAACCTGGATATTCATGAATTAAACCCAGGAAACGCTGAATTAAACCTGAGTATTTGTGGATTAAAACGGTGCATTTTTTAATTAAACCTGGTATTTATGGATTAAACCCAGGGATTTGTGGATTAAACCAGGTATTTCTGAATTAAATTGAGCTCTTTGTGAATTAAACCCAGGAATTTGTGATCTAAACCTGGGAATTTGTGGATTAAACCTGGGAATTTGTTAATTAAACCAGATACTTGTGAATTAAACCCAGGAAATTTTGAAATAAAGCCAAGTATTTGTGGATTAAAACTGTGTGTTTTTTGAATTAAGCCTGGGAATTTGTGGATTTAAACGGGAATTTGTAAATTAAACAGGGAATTTGTGAACTAAACCCGGGAATTTGTCAGTTAATCCTGGGTATTTGTGGATTAAAGCAGGTATTTGTGAATTAATACCAGGAATTTGTGAGTTAAACCTGGGAATTTGTGGATTAAACCCACGTATTTATGAGTTAAATCGAGCTATTTGTGAATTAAATCTGGGTATTTGTGGGTCAGACCCAGGAATTTGTGATTTAAACCCGGGAATTTGTGAACTAAAACAGATATTTGTGGCTTCACCCTGGGTATTTACGAATTAAAACCGGGAAAATTTGAATGAAACCCAAGAATTTAGTAATTAAACCCAGGTTTTTGTGGATTTAAACTGGGTGTTTTATGAATTAAACCCGGGAACCTGTGATTTCCTATGAAATTTGAATTAAACCCGGGTTTTTCTGAATTAAATCCCAGTTCCTGCTAATTAAAACCCAATTAATTGCGATTTAAACCTCCCAACTAAACTCCTGGGAGTCACCACCTGGTTATTAACCAGCCCCTCGTTAACACCCCTCCTCCCAACAGAGCCCCTACCTCCTTAGCTTAATTTTAATTTTCAGCTTAATTTTTAATTTTCAGCTAAAACCCCGACATTTAATCTCTCGTTAAAGGTAACGGCGCTGCCTCTGCCAATAAATACAACATAAAACACCCTAAAATGGCATTTTTTCTCCAGGAAAATGCAGGAAATTCACCAAATTAACCCTGTATGACCCAACAGAGGCTCCGCTTTAATTGTAAAGTCGTAATTATTCCTAATAATTAGCACAGTTAGTGATTTCTCCCCCCACCCCGGGCGGTATTTTGGGTCCTGGGAAGTGTTTTCCGAAGGATTTGGGGGATAGAATCCCGGATTTGAACCTGCCCCTCCTCCCCCAAAACCAGGCTCAATTCCCCTCCCCCGACGCTCCCAGGGAGGGGTCATTTGCACCCACTAATTGCTAATTAAAACCAGTTCAACCAGAATAACCCTCTCGGAGCCCGAGGCGAAGGCTCAGACCTGCCCCCGACGCCACAAAAATCAGAATTACTTTTATTAATTTTCCCTCCTTTCAAAGCCTCTGAATTTCCGAGTTTCAGCCTATTTTGGGCCAAATATCCCTAATTTAATAATTAACATATTTAAATTTCCAGCCCCGTGGGGGGACAAAGCCGTTGCACAGATTGGAAGGGGGAAAAACCACATTAATTCCCATTTTTAAAGCTCTGGGTTGAAAAAAAAAAAAGGGCAAACCTGCCCTTTAAAAGAGCCTAAAAATAGAATTTTAATTAATTGCAATTAATTCCGCTCACGATTCTGCCCAATCTGCAGGTTTTTTGGTGCTAAATCCAAAGAAAAGCAAAAAACCAGGGGGAAAAAAAAATAATCCACGTTCGGCACCGATTTTAACGTCACAAACATTTATCCCACCGGGGGAGGGGGCAAATAAACCCCTCGTTAAGTAGAAAATGAGTTCGTTAAGAGGCCAGATCTAATTAAAAAGGGTGAATTTTAAAGCTTATCTGGGAATTTGAAATCTTAAATATTTTTCCGCTCAAACAAGCGCAACCAGTGCCAGAAAAAAGACAAATCTGTACAAATCCCCCACCCCCCAAAAATACAAATATCAAATCTCCAAAAGTCTTGAAAAGGCCTTAAAATGTCTTAAAGTACCTTAAAAAGTCTTTCACAAGGTCTTAAACAATCTTAAATTGCCCTAAAAAGTCTTTAAATGGTCTTAAAATGTCTTTGAAAAGGTCTTTAATCGACTTAAAGCCCCTTAAAAGGTCTTGTAAATGCTCTAAATGACTAAATCAACTTAAAATACCCTAAAATGTCTTTTAAACTGCCTTAAAATGACATAAAGAGACTCAAAAGGCCTTTTAAAAGGCCTTAAAATTATTTAAATTGACTTAAACACCTTAAAAGGTCTTTGAAAATGACTTAACGCGCCGTAAAAGGGCGTTAAAATGTCTTTAAAAGTCTCTGAAAAGGTCTTAAAACCTCTTGAATCGACTTAAAGCCCCTTAAAAAGTCTTTTCAAAGGCCTTAAAACAGCTTGAAGTGTCTTAAAAGGTCTCTAAAAGTTCTGAAAAAGTCTTTTGGAGGGAGTTAAACCATCTTCAATGGACTCAAAAGATCTTAAAACGACTTAAATCCACGTCAAGCACCTTAAAAGGGTCTTAAAAGACATCTTAAAAGGTCTTAAAGTTTAAAAGACTTTGTTTAAAAGACCTTAAAATGACTTAAAGAGACTGAAAACGGCCAAAAAAATTCTTTGAGAAGGTCTTAAAATTCTTTAAATCGACTCAAAGCCCCTTAAAACTGGTTTTAGAAGGTCTTGAAACTACTCGAAACCTCTTAAAAAGTCTTTGAAAAGGCCACAAAATGTCAAAAATTTTTCATAAAACGTCTTAAAACTTCTCCAAATGTCTTTTAAAAGATCCTAAAATGGCTTAAAGCGTCTTCAAAAGTCTTTTAAAGCTTTAAAATTACTTGAAGCGCCTCAAAAGGTCATTTCAAAGGTCTTCAAAACTCTTAAATCCGACTTAAAGCACTTCAAAAAGGCCTTCTAAAAGGTCTTAAAATGACTCAAAGCACCTCAAAAAGTCTATAAAAATGTTGTAAAATGATTAAAATCGACCTAAAGCCCCTTAAAAGGTCTTGAAACACCTTCAAATGCTTTTGAGAAGGTTCTTCTGTTGAAGATTTTAAGGAAAAAAGGGGGGAAAAAGGGTTTGGGAGAATAAAACACCTCCCCCCCCCCAAGGAAGCAGCAATTCATTAATTAAAAGTGATTAATTAACTTAATTAACCTCCCCCCTTCAGGGGGATAATTTTTGGAGAATCCGGAGTCGGAGCCACCTTGGGAAGAACCTACGGTCAACGTTGGCCAACGAGTTCCAGGGGGACCCAACGGCGTCGGCCAACAACGGAAAAACCAACGGATTTGGGGAAATCAGGCCAAAAAAGAGATTAAAAAAACCTCTAAAAACTCCACCTGTGTCCACCCAGCCACTGTTTGGGGTAAAAATACCCCAAAAAGAGCATTTTCCACTCTTTCCAAAAAGCAGGTTTTTAGGTGGGAAGAGTATTTTTTGGGCTTTAATTTTTAAAGGTTTGAATTAACGCCGCTCGTTGTAACCGTTTCCCCCAAATTCCCACTTTCCACCATTTTCAGCCCAAAATCTGACCCCGCGAAGGAAAAAAAAAATCGGATTTGAAAGAAAACCCAAATTTTGAGGGATATTTAACCATTTAACGGGGAGATTTTCCCAGGGATTTGGGAGCAGTCGCTGTTGGCCAAAGTCAAGGCTCCACCAAAGGAGGGGGATTTTGGTGGATGGGATGGCGAATTTGGCAGAAATCAAGAGAAATTGGGTAAAAAAGGAATTTAGGCGCAAAATACGGCAATTTTTTTGCTATTTCCCACAACATAAAAAAATTTAACGCCAAAGAATTGGATTTTTTTGGTCGCACGGAGTTGCCCCGAAACGCTCCATCGGAACCTCCCAACCTCCTCCCACAGAATGAAATCTTAAAATAGAGAAATTGTTCAAATTTATTCATTAAAAGAGATAAATACAGTCAAAGAGATCAGACCCCGGACGTATCCCGGAGAAATAAATCCCTAAAAAAACGGAGGATGGATGGGAATTTTTTGGGGTTAATTTTATTTTTGGGGGCCACTTTTGCCCCTTTTTGCGGCCGTTTGCCAGACTCAGCTCCAAAAAGAAACTGGAAATGTTAATTTTAAAGCATTTAAAATTCAAAATATCAGTTTTAAAATGGTTTAAAATGAAAAATATTTGGTTTAAAATTGCTTAGAATGCAAAATGTTTCTTTTAAAATAGTCTAGAATTTGAAATGTGAATTTTAAAATCATGTAAAATTGGAAATGTTAAAAACTTCAGAATTAGAAATGTTCATTTAAAATAGTTTAAAATTCACAATGTTGGTTTTAAAACTGTTTAATGTTCAAAATGGTAATGTAAAAACCGTTAACAATTCAAAATGTTAATTTTAAAATCATGTAAAATTCAAGATGTTAATTTTAAAACTAGATATGTTAATTTTAAAAGAGTTCAGAATTCAAAATAGTTCTTTAAAAAATTTAAACTTTGAAATGCTAATTTTGAAGTCCTTTCAAATTAAAAATAATAATTTTTACTCAATTAAAATTTGAAATTCAATTTTAAATAGATATTATTCTATTTGAAAATAAGGCTTTTCCACATAAAATGCGGTCCCCTCCATCTTTTCCCATCCCCTGTGGCGCGAGCGGTGCCGGGGGGAAGAGTTTACGTGTCTCTTCGGAGCAAAAAAATACGCCCTTTTTCTCTAAAAATACCAATTTTGGCGATTCCGCAGACAATGGTTTCTGCCTCCCGCGCTCAGAGCCAAGTTCAGCACGAAAAATCCCCAGAAAATTCCATATATTTGGCTTCCAACCAGCTGTTGAGCCCCCAAATTGGATTTTTTTGGTGAAATTACAGAAGGAAAAAAAAAAATAATAATAAAAAAGAATTAAAAGACTGAAGCAGGAATTAAACCATAAACACAAAAACCTTCGGAAAATTCAATATATTTGCCTTAAAACCGGCCGAGTGGAGCCCCGCAAATTGAAAAATTTTTTGTTTTTAGGTTAAATTATAGAGAAAAAAATTAAAATAAAATGTAAAAAAAATAACAAAAAAAAAGAATTAAAAGACGAAGCCAGGACTGAAAACGTATTTATTTCTCCAGAAAAGCGGGAGTGAAGCTGCTCTGACCTGTGTCGGACTCTTCGCTGTCGGAGGAGCTGGACTCGCTGCTGCTCTCGGACTCCGAGGAGGAAAATCCCTTCATTTTGGAAGAACCAGCGACGACGTCCACCTTCTCCGCTGCAACGGGACGGGGCATCGTTAACCGCTCCTTAATTAACCACCCCTACCTACCTCCCCTCCCCCCACCAGCCGTCGGGGCAGGAAAGTCTAAAAGTTGTAAGAAAATTCTAAAATTGTCTTTTTTTTTTTTTAAATGGAATAAGTGAGAATAATCAGAATAAAATGAGAATGAAGAAAAAAAAAAAAAGGTTAAATTTTTTGGCTTAAAAAATTTAAAATTGACCTATTTAAAATAGATTGAGAATAATCAGAATAAAACAAGAATGAAGAAAAAAAGGTTAGTTTTTGCTTAAAATCCAAAAAATGCCCTTTTAAAAACAGCTTAAATGAAAAAAATCAGAATAAAACAAGAATAAGTAAGAAAGAAAAAAATATAATTTTTTTACTTAAAACTATAAAGGTTTTAAGGTAAAAAGTAAATAAGTAAAAATGCCTTAAATGAAAATAATCAGAATAAAACGAGAATGACAATAAAGAAAATCTAGATTTTTTGCTTAAAAGTAAAATGCTGTTTTTAAAAATAGCTTAAAAGAGAATGAGAATAATCTAAATTTTTCATTAAAAATATAAAATTGCCTTTTTTTCAAGATCTTAAATGAGCAAATAAGAATGAAGAAAATCTAAATTCTTTGCTTAGAAGTATAAAATTACCTTTTTAATAATAGTTTACATTAAAATGAGGAAGAAGAAAAAAGAATTTAAATTTTTTGCTTTAAAGTATTAAATTAGCCTTTTTTTTAGAGAGAGTTTAAATGAGAATAATCAGAATAAAGTGAAGATAAAATGAGAATAAAAGTGGGTGCAGCTGCAGCCCAGGAGCTGTTGGAGCCACCGGGGAAACTGAAGCCCTTTGCTAAAGCAGTGAATAAAAGGAAAACAAATTAAATTTTAAAAAATTCCTAATTTTTAAATTTCAAATAAGTTCATTAGAGAAAGGTACATTCTAAAGATTAATTAAAATTAAGGTCGTTTTAAATTAAAAATTTAAAAATCTAAACATAAAAATTAAAAATGGAAAAAGTTAATGACTGCAAGTTTAAAATTTTGAATTAATAAAACTAAAATTTCAAACTGTTAAAACTTCTAAGTAACTTTTAAAGTACACTGTGTTCAATGGAATGACAAATATAGAAATTTAAAAATTAAACATGATTAAATACAATCAGAATTTTTAAATGAAGGGAAAAGGCTTAAAATAAAATGGAAAATTTAGAATTTAAAATTAAAATAGTAAAATTTAAAATTTAGAAATAAAAAGTTCAAAAAATTTTAAAAATTTGAAATGAATTTAAAAATATGACTTAAAATTCTCTTTTTCGTGGGAGAAGGGAATCGAAACCCTCAATCCCTTCCCTCAGCCTTTTTCCTCCTCCTCCTCCAGCCGGAGCCAGGGAACCCCGTGGCCGAAATAAGGCGAAAAATGAGATTTTTGAGGCCAAAAAAAAAAAGAAGAAAAAGGTTACCTTGAGGTTTCCTCTTCTTGCGCAAACAGGAGGTGACGTATCTCTCCAGCTCCCGCAGGGTGGAGGGTTTCAAGGTCTCGAAGTCGATCTCGATCTCGTCGGGGTTGGAGTTTTTGAGGGAGGGCTCTCGCGATTGGATGATGTGGACGACGCGACCCAGCTTCTCCCCGGGCAGTTTGTTGATGTCCAGGCTGAGCTGCCGTTTCTCCTCGTAGGACATGGGTTTGCACTTCTCCTCCTCCTCCGACTCGTAGGCAGGAGGGGGTTTGCTGTTCTTCACCGCCACCACCTCCTTCTTACTAATTAACAACAATTAAAACGACAACGACGACAAAAGGTTATTAATGAATCGGGATGAAAAGCAGCCGGTTGGGTCCAACGTCTTCAAAAATTTTCATTTCCACCCATCTTTCTCCTGGAGAACCTGAGCGTGAAGCTCCATCACGAGGGTGGGAGGTGGAAAGATGAGGTCAACCTGCCCTGAGACAAGAACATTGACCTCAAGGTGCCAATAAAGACCCAAGGTTGACCTCAACCTGCTGTAGGACACCCAAGGTTGACCTCAACCTGCTGTAGGACACCCAAGGTTGACCTCAACTTGCTCTTACAGCAAGAAGGTTGAGCTGAACCCGCTGTAGGACACTCAAAGTTGACCTCAACCCGCTCTTACAGCAAGAAGGTTGAGCTGAACCCGCCGTAGGACACTCAAGGTTGACCTCAACCCGTTCTTACAGCAAGAAGGTTGAGCTGAACCCATTGTAGGACACTCAAGGTTGACTTCAATCCACTCTTACACCAAAAAGGTTGAGCTGAACCCACTGTAGAACACCCAAGATTGACCTCAACCAACTGTAGATACCCAAGGTCGACCTCAACCCACTGTAGGACACTCAAGATTGACCTTAACCAACTGTAGACACCCAAGGTTGACCTCAACCCACTGTAGGACACTCAAGGTGGAACTCAACCTGCTCTTATGGCAAGAAGGTTGAGCTGAACCTGCTGCAGACAGCCAAGGTTGAGCTTCAACCTGCTGTAGGACGCCCAAGGATGACCTCAACCAACTGTAGACACCCAAGGTTCAACTCAACCTCTTGTAGACACCCAAGGTTGACCTCAACCTCCTGCAGACACCCAAGGTTGACCTCAGCCTGCTGTAGGATACCCAAGGTTGACCTCAACCTGCTGCAGACACCCAAGGTTGACCTCAAACAGCTCTTAAGACAAGAAGGTTGAGCTTGTGATTTCCTTCTCTCTTAATTTCACCTCGTTACAGCGAAATCTGCCAATTAACTCCTTTTGGCCCCGGGTTCAATCCCGAGGTTCCGCCTCCCCTTCCCGAGTGCAGTAAATTCGGGGCTCCCGGCATCTTTCCTCCGAAAATTAGAACCTACAGCTTCCAAAAGAAAGGGGAAAAGGAGGAAAAATGAGAGAATTGGACATTTGAGAGTCAACAAAATGACTCTTCGGGAATTTTTTATCCCTTTTTCCCGATAATCGGGGAACCCGAAGGACCCCAAAGCCTGGGGAGGGGAGGGGCTGGCAGGGGGGGGTCAGCCCTGGGTGTCGCTCATCGATAATTAAGTTAATTAGCGAAGAGAAAAGACAAAGTAAGAGGGAAGGGGGCTGGGGCTGACCTGGAGGCGCTGCTGTTGCTGTTGCTCTTCTTGGCCTTCTTGGGTGGCGGCTCCTTGGCTTTGCTCTTCTTGGCTTCTTCCAGCTCCTCCTTCTTTTTGTGCTTCTCCTTCTTCTTCTCCTTCTTGTCCTTCTCTTTCTTCTTTGGTTTGTTCTGCTGGGGCTGGGACAGGGCCGCCAACTGCTCGTGCACCGCCTTCAGCTGGGAGACACCAACGTCAAGGTCATTTAACTGGAACTTCCTACTTTTCCATAAGAATTAACCTTTTTCCACCTCTTCCCAACTCTTTTTTTATCTTCTTCTATCCATCACGTCAGTTCTTCCAGCTCCTCAGCCCACCCAAATTTCTGTACACTCAATTATTGACCAGTGGGAGAGGATGGAGACGACCTCTTGAGGGTTGTTTCTCCACCACCCAATTCCTTCGTGGTTCCCTTAAAAACTAACGATTTTGGGGCTGGCAGTCACCATTGGCCAACCACAGAGTCTACAACTTTGAGCAACGTCATATTCATTAATTATTCCATATTAATTAACTTTTTTTTCTACTGTCCAACTGCCGTTGGGGACCACCTTGGGGTGTCCTACCAGGAACTGGAAGGACCCTCCTGAAGAAACCACCCAACTCTTTTGTGGTTCCCTTGAAAACCATCCACTTTGGGGCTTATGGTCACCATAGGCCAACCAGAACATCTATGGCTTTGAGCAAAATCACATTAATTAACCTTTTTTCCTACTGCCCAACCTTTACTTATCTTCTCCTATTAATTATGTTGGTTCTTCCAGTTCCTCAGCCCACCCAAATTTATGGACATTCAATTATTGACCACTGGGAGAGGATGGAAACAACCTCTTGAGGGTTATTTCTCCACCAGCCTGAAGAAACCACCCAAAGCCTTCATGGTTCCCTTAAAAACTAACAATTTTGGGGCTGATGGTCACCATTGGCCAACCAGAACGTCTACGGCTTTGAGCAAAATCACATTAATTGATTTTTCTACCTTTTCTAACTTTTTTTCTACTGCCTGACCCTTTCTTGTCTTCTCCTATTAATTATGTTGGTTCTTCCATCTTCTCATCGCACCCTGATTTCCACATCCTGAGCTCTTGCCACTGGGGACCACCTTGGGGTGTCCTACCAGGAACTGGAAGGACCTTCCTGAAGAAACCACCCAATTCCTTCACGTTTCCCTTGAAAACCATCCATTTGGGGGTTGATGGTCACCACTGGCCAACCAGAACGTCTACGGCTTTGAGCAAAGACCCCTGATGCCACCGAGGTCAAGAAGGCCAGGTTGGCCAACCCCCAAGGCCGTGGTGGTACCTGTTCCTGGAGCTCCGCTAATCGCTGAGCTCGCTCTTCCTCGGAGTCATCCGAGGAGCTGTCGCTATCGGAGGAGCTGTCGCTGCTGCTGTCACTCGATGAAGGTGGAGCCACCTTGGTGGGAGGTGGCACCACCACGGGAGAAGAAGCCGGAATCACAGGTTCTTCGGGTTCATCCGGCATCTTGGCGAAACGCATCTCGAACACATCCTAGAAATACAAAGCAGGGGGGGGAAATAACGTGAGGTTGGGCAAAATGGGATGTGACAAATGTGGTCAGGATCTCCAGGATGGTCCCTACGGCCTTGTGGTCTCCACCTAAGGACTCAACACTGCGATGGTGCAGACAAGAGGATTTCCTCAAAGCTCCAAGTTCTCTTGGAATTTTGACCATCTCTGAGATGGTTTGGGGGGGAAAAATTAGCGGCAAAAAGGACAGGAGTCATTTAAAAGCTGCGTCGTCTGGGTTCTTGAGATCTTCTCTGATGGGTTGGTGGTTCCATTCCCATCTTCTCTTCACCAAACCTGGATTTTCCCAACCCACGCCCCGTCATAACCACCTTGATTCAACCCAAACCCTCACCCAAGGACCTTTCCCGTCATCCCAAAGAGGGACAGGTTGGAGGCGGCTGAATTCCAGTTTTCTTGATGTTGGGAAAGTCCCTTTTTCTCCTCAAAACCTGACACGAAAATCCATTTTCATTGAAATGAGGCAGATGAGGTGGGACCCCCTGGTTTGGAGCCCAGCTGTATTTCTTGGTGCCTTCTTGTTGAAAGGATAAGTCTTGAGTGTGGGGTTTTTTTCCAGTTTCCCAGAAAATCAAGTCCCACTTGCACCCAAAAAGAGACTTTTTCCCCCCAAGGTGCCACCTCGTGAAGGACCAAAGTTCCTGCAGACAAAAAAATGCTTTTTTTTTTGGCGTCTCCTGCAAGGTGAGACCCACAAATGGGGTGGATTCCCCTCCTTTTCGGTGTTTGGGAACTTTGGGAGCCTGGAAGGAGCTCCCAGAAGATGACCCAAGGGATGGTGGGGAGAAGGACCATCGGTGTCCACCTCTTCAACACCAAATCACAAGAAAAGAAGAGAGAATTCCTCCTTCCTGCCCCCAAATTTTGACTTTCAGCCTCCCATTCCTATTTCTTTTGGATATTTCAGTGAATCAACCACCTTTTCCTTCCTGGAGGTTTCCAGCTCTTCCAGTTGAGGCTCATCCTTGGGATTTTAAGGACATTTTGGGCTCTTCCTGTTAGATTTTTTTTTTCTCCCATTTTTCTTCTCAAAACTCCAGCCAACAGAGAGTATTTCTTCATATTTCTCCATCCTCCTCCTCCCCTTTTTCCAGGTGTTTTTCCAGCTTTTCCGGGCGCTGGAGATGGTGTTTCGCTGCTTCCACCTGCTGGCAAAAGCCACTTCATCCCATTTACACGCTCGGGCTCCCGTTTCGGGGGAAATGGGAGCAGAATTTGGGAATTCCTCCAGGGAACTGGCATTTAATTGGTGCTGAATCACCGCGCTTAATGAGCGTTTATGACCTAATTAGTGGTTTTTTTCCCATCAACCGGAATGTCCGGTCCTTGATTCGTGCCAGCGGCAAAGGCCGTACCATCGCTTGGATTTCATTTTGAAGAGTCAGAAATCATCCTGGTATTTCTTTTATACCTATTTAGTTTATTAATTAACAGGAAAAAAATTAATTTGAAGTTCTTTTTGTGTGGAGTTAAAAAAGAAAATCCATGGATTTGGAAGCATCCGGGTTACGAAAAGGCGAAAGATCCCCTGGAATCCACCCAAAAAGGGAGGGAAGAGAAAATCCTGGGAAGAGATAAGGAGCTAATAAACGCCTTATTTCTGATTTTTATTTAATTGTTGAAGTTATTTTCTTTAATTATTGAATATTTCTTTAATTACTGAATATTTCTTTGCTTATTTTCATCTCTTTCTAAATAACTCCCGAGGGATTCTTGCTGCCGACGCTTCATCCATCCCCGGTACCAGGAGAAATAAAACCCCCAACCTCTGCCAGGACCTGGAAATCCAAACAATGACGACAAAATGGTAAGAAAAAGCGGAAAAACGGGTTATTTCAGTGGCAGAGCTTCCCAGGCCGAGGGATAATGAGGGATAACGAGGCGTCTCCTTGAGCAAGAGGCCGATGAGTTTTTTTTTTTACGGGATCTCAAGTCCCGACTTGAAGCCTGGACTTCGTTCCCAAACTTCAGCGACGCTCCAGAAACCTCCTTTTTCTGGTTTGGTTTTTTTTTTTCCCTATTTTTTATTTCTTAACTCCATTTTCTCAGCAGAGGAAAAGCCAAGGGAGAAGTGAGGTCCCCGGGGAGCGGGATCCAGCCGATGTTTCGGTCCCTGGCTCTACCCATCCCTGCCAGGGGGCAGCCAAAATATTGAAAACACCCATTTTTGGCAGGATTTTTACAGTCACCCTCCCCCTTTTTTAACTCTTTTTGTCCAAAATCCAGTTTTTCCCAGTGGTTTCTCCACGCGGGGCCGCGTTCCTGAGCTCATCCAGGGGCTCGATGGGGGTGAAATCCCAATTTCTCGGTCCAGACCTGGCGATTCCTGCCGTGGGAGATGTTCCTCCAGAAAAAAAAAAGGGGTGAAAAATCTCCCCCAAAAGAGAAAAAAATCCGAGTTTACATCAAAATATTCGGTCCTTGGCAGCCCCCGAGAGGATTGATGGGAATTTCACATCGGATTCATTCCAGTGCTGGTTGGAAAACGTCATTTAAAGAGGCTGTGACGACCCTCGTTAGAGCAAATAAGGAGAAAAGACCGGCCAAAAGGGGAGAATCGTGTTTTCCAGGTTTTTCTTCCCAGAAAATCCAGAAAAAAATACAAATAAAATGACGGATTTGAGAAAATTCACGCTAAAAATAAGCCCAAACTCGCATTTATTCGGTGAGAATTTGTGTCAAATTAAAGCAGCCCTAACCTGAGTTGGGTTTTTATTAAAATAAAAATTGAATAAATAAAAAAAATATAAAGGGCAGGGGTGTTTTTTCACCCTGTGGCAGCAGCTTCACATCTGGATGGAAGCGAAACATCTGGCAGGTTCCTCAGAAGCTGGGATTTTCCCTCAATTTAACAGCTTTTCCCCCAGTTTAACAGCACTTCTCCCAGTTTAATAGATTTCCCCCCAAATTAATAGATTCCCCCCATAACTTAATAGCCTGTCTCCTAATTAAATGTCTTTTCTCCCCTTTTTAATAGCCCCCCCCCAATTCAACAGTTTCCTCCCCAATTTAATAGCTTTCCGTCCATTTTTAGTACCTTTCCCCTCCAGTTTAATAGCTTTCCCTCAATTTTAATAGCTTTTCCTGAAATTTAACAGCTTTTCTCCCATAATTCAATACTTTCCCCCCAATTTAATAGCTTTTCCTTCCATTTAATATATTCAACCCCCCATTTATGAGTTTTTTCCCCATTTTTAATACCTTGTCCTCCAATGTAATGGCTTTTTTCCCATTTTTAACAGCTTCCTCCCCCATTTTAATAACTTTTCCCTCAATTTAGTACCTTTCCCTTCCAATTTAACAGTTTTCCCCCCAATGTATATACCTTTTCACCCAATTTAATGTTTTTTCCCCAACTTTCTCCATTTTGGGAACAGGAAATGTCCCCATAAGAACAAGGGGAAAAAAAACGTCATTAAAATTAAGCAGGTCCCGTCGCTTATTTTTCTTTGTAGGCATTTTGGGGCAGAAAAGCGACGTTTTACGGTTGAAAAAAAAAGACAAAAATGTCAAGAAAAGCGACATTTTTCCTTCTTCCTCCCACAAAAAAAGAGGAAGACACAAAAAAAGAGGCGATTAGAGAAAATAAAAGAGTTTAAAGAGGCAAATGGGGCCGAATGGGCTTCGTTCCAACGGCAAAAAGGATGGGGCTTCGACCGTTATTGATGGTTTTGGGCTTATTTTGAGATTTTTGGGATTTTTTTTTTATGTTGGAGAAGACCCCGGAGGTTCCTCACCTGCAGCTTGCGGGCCATGGCCACCACCTCGTGGTCGGCCGGGTTGTACTTGTAGCAGTTGGAGAACATCAACCGGACGTCGGCGGCGAATTCCTGAGCGTCCCGGTATTCCCGGGTCTCCAGTTTGGACTGAAAAAAAAAAAAACCACAAAAAGAAAGGAAAAAGGTAAAAAAACCCCAACAATCCCAATGAAAGTCTCCGCCGTGAATCAAAATCCATCAAATCCATGGGGTGAATAAATCCAGCCCGAAAGCAGGGATGGGTTTCGGCACTCCCTGCGCTGGAATGACCCGTTTTGGGCAAAAGAATGACAATTTTGGTCAAAGGAAGGATCATGGGTGGTTTATAGAAAAAATAACGACTGGTTTTGGGCAAAAGAACAATCAATTCTGGTCAAGAGAACAAGTAATTTTGGTCAAAGGAAGGATTATGGATGATTTATGAAAAAAACAATGACTAAATTTCATTAAAAAAATTCTCAGTTTGGTCAAGTGAAGGATTGTGGAAGGTTCCTAAAAAAATAACGACCGATTTTGGTCAAAAGAAGGATCACTTTTGGTCCAAAGAATGACTAATTTTGGTCAAGTGATGAATTGTGGATGGTTCTTAAAAAAAAACCAAAGCAACTAGTTTTGGGGAAAAGAACGACTGATTTTGGTCAAAGGGAAAGTCAAGAATGGTTTATAGAAAAAATATAAATATGACTGGTTTTGGCAAAAGAATGATCAATTTTGGTCAAATGAAGGATTGTAGATAATTTACCAAAAGATAAAAACTACTTTTGGTCAAAAGGAGGACCTATTTTGGTCAAAAGAACGATCCATTTTGGTCAAATAAAGGATTGTGGATGGTTTATGAAAAAATGATGACCAGTTTTGGTCAGAACAACGATCAATTGTGGTGAAATGAAGGATCATGGATGGTTTACAGAAAAATAACAACTGGTTATTATTCAAAACAATGACCAATTTTGGTCAAAAGAATGATCAGTGTTGATCAAATGAAGGACTGTGGATGATTTCTAAAAAAATGACTAGTTTTGGGCAAAAGAAAGATCAATTTGGGTCAAAAGAACAACTAATTTTGGTCAAATGAAGGATTGTGGATGGTTTAAAAAAAACCAAAACAACTAGTTTGGGGCAAAAGAACGACCAATTTTGGTGATTAAAGTCACGACTGAAGCTTAACTCTGAAATAATGAATTAACGCTTGATAACCAAAAAGTCAAAATTTCAAAATTAATGAGTATTTAGGTTTTCCACCTAAAAAGTTCCATTTCTAAATCCTGAATTAACATTTCCAGGGATGATTTTTCAAATCAAACCTGAATTAACATTTCGAGGGGAAACTGGGATGAATTTATTCTTTAAAATGAAGGAATTTCGAAGCAGAAGGAACTTCCCGTGCTCAAAGAAAGGTCAATTTAGATGGAAAACGCGGGGTTTTACATGAAAAAGGACTAAAAAGGGAGTTGGTTTAAAGCCAATCCCCTCATTCCCGTCTTCGTTGGTCTCTGGGGCCACCTCCTGGCCAGAAAAAAAATGGGAAGATTTCTCCAATATAGGGAAATTTTCTATAAAATCACCCCCCACATGTGCGTTTCTTGGTTGTTTTAACAGAAAAAAATCCAAACAATTAATGATTTGGAATAACATCATTTCAAGACCACTGCTTGTTAGGTCATTAATAAGTGAGAGTTACTAATTATTGCTCTTGGGGACTGGTTTTTCCCTCCATGAGGGTGGTTTTTAGGGTTTAATCTTCAAACAGTGAAGAAAAATGCCGGATATTTGGGTTTTTTTCCCCAAATATCACAATTCTGACAAGAGGAGAAGAAACGAACCCTACGGCCAAAATAGCACCATTTCAAGACTCATTAGATCATTAATAACTGACAGTTATTAATTATTGCTCTTGAACAACCAGTTGGGGACTGGTTTTTCCCACCAGGAGGATGGTTTTTAGGGTTTAGTCTTCACTTTAAACGGTCAAGAAAAACGCAGATGTTGGGTTTTTTTTTCCCAAATACCACAATTCCGGCGAGAGGAGAAGAGACGAGACCAACCCCACCACCAACCCTTGGCTGAAATAACTCAATCCAACATTTGAGGAGACCTCGTGGAGTGAAAAAATGGTGAAAAAAAACCAAACCACCTTTTTTTCAATCTTTTCTCATCCCCCTCCCGGGACCCCACGCTTACTTTGATGGTGCTCAGATCCATGGGGTGTTTGATGATGTCACAATAATCGTGCAGTCCCAGCGCCTCCACGTCCACGGGTTTGTAGAAGGGCCAGGCGTAGGCGGCGTGTTTCTTGGCGAACATCTCCTTGATGATCCCCCCGCAGTATTTCAACTGCTCCGAGATTTTACTGCTTTTTTCTACCGCGTGTTGTTGAGAATCCGGAACGTCCTTCTTGGGAGGTTTCACCGGGCGACTGCTTTCCCGACGGGGACCCAGTTTGGTGGCTTTGGGTTCCACGGGTAACGATGAGGATTCGTGGATTGGGTCGATGGTGGTCGGCGTCGTGGTGTCCGCTTTCCTCTTCACCCCTTTTTTTGTCTAAAAGCGAGGCAAATCAATCCAAGATTAATTCAGGATATCGGATTTTGGAGTCTGTGTTTCTTGTAGCGTTGACTGGGGTTCACCATCGCTAGGGTCATCACCATCACTAGGGTTATCACCATGGGTTCACCAATGCTGGTGATGACCCTACCAGAAGGATGCTGGATGCCCTTCTGTAAATATTCTGGGATTTTTGAGCTGTAGGAAGCTCTACAGGGAAAAACACGGATTATTTCTACTCAACCACCAAAAATCAAGGGGAGGAGTGACTTCAGCAAGTCAAGAAATTCTTCCCAACTCATGTAAAACTCAAGAAAAGGAGGTTTTAAAGAGGATTTAAGAGGTTTCCACACAACTTGGGTGGAATTCTCCGTGTCCAACGTTAACTGGTGTCAGGACGGTCACCATGGGCTCCTCAAGTTTCCCAAACTGTGATTTTTTTTGACCCAACTGTGGCTGGTTTCGCCTTAAACCGAGCCTCTGGCGGTGAAGCAGCGAGCGGGAAGGCACAGGGAGCCGGCGGAGCTGCCAGCCATAGCCAGCACTCGAGGGGCTGGAAAGGCACCGGGGGGGGGACCAGGGCAGCAGTCACCAGGATGGAGGTGGTGGGGGGGGTGCAAACCACCATCACCCACCCCCCACCCACCCCGCTGCTTCCCCAAGGCACGACAGCGAGGGCAGGAGCTGGAGTGGGGGGGCAGCGAAGGGCAGTTGCGAATCACCCCACCCTGTGCCAAAATCACCCACCACGTGCCAAAAATTCCCCCCCACCACACAAACACACACACACACCAGGCTCCGGGTCCCTTCAAGCGCCCCAGCACCGGGACCCGGTGGCTTCACACAAAGCAGCTGCCACCCTCCCATCCCTCCTGCTCCCCCCATCATTTTCGAGGGGGGGGGTTCCCCCCTGCCCTCTCCCACCCCACCAGAGAGAACTGCACGGGCAGGGGCTCAGTACACCGGCGGGGGCTGGTAGCCCTCCGGTCCTTCTGCCGTGTGGGTGAAGGGTGGCTGCTGGTAGCTGTCGTGGCTGATGTTGGGGTAACTGGAGTAGGGGGTGGGAACCTCCCCGCTGGGGTCCACGTAGCTCTGAGCAAAGTCTCCCACCCCCATCTTGTACCTCCTGTAGGCGAAGGTGATGAGGAGACCCTGGAGAGAGGACAAGGGGCCGGCGGCGTCAGGGAAAAGGGGGGTGCTGCACGGCTCACGGGGAGCCCCTCCATGCTCCCCCCCCCTCCTTCCCAAACCCCCCCAGCCCTGAGCTCCA
>JAOQGM010000018.1:146989-159619 GCA_027564225.1 Gallinago stenura | reverse complement strand
TCCTGTTGTCCACCAGGACTCCCAGGTCTTTCTCCTCAGAGCTGCTCTCCAGCAGGTCACCCCCAACCTGTCCTGGTTTGTGGGGTTGTTCCTCCCCAGGGGCAGCACCCTACACTTGCCCTTGGTGGAACTTCATCAGGTTCCTCTCTGCCCAACTCTCCAGCCTGGGGGGACAGGAACCCCAGGAGGGAAGTGGTGGCACCTCCAACCTTCTCCTGTCGCTGTGTGGCAGCACAGCCCTCCAGCGTGCTGTAATTCAGGAAGAATGACTTTCCTGAGAGGGTGGTTGGGCACTGGAAGAACCTGCCCAGGGAGGTGGTGGAGTCACCATCCCCGGAGAGATTTAAGAAAGGTAGAAACGTGGCACTTCAGGGCATGATCTAGTGGCCAAGATGGCTGGGTTGGGTTTTTTCTGTGCGTATGTGTGATCTCAGAGGTCCTTTCCAACCATGAAAGGCTCTCCATCCATCCAACCATGACGATTCTGTGAAATTGGAGCCAAATAGTTGGGAAACCATCCAGAGAAGGCATCAAGGGGGGGAGGGGGAGGTAACGGGAACTGCGCCCAAACTTCCTCTCTTCTTTCTCTACCCCAGGGCGCTGAGGAATAAAAACTCTTCTTGGCTTAAAGGAGGTGGGGAAAAAAAGCAACACCTTTTGGTGAGGGATGAGGAATCGCCGTGACGGGCTCGGGAGCTCATGGAAATTCAACGGGGAAGAGGAGAAATACAAGAAATAGATGCTTTTCCTTTCTCTGCCACCCTCCTGCTGGCATGAGGAGGTCTCCACGAGGTTGGTTTTGACCCTTGAAGGGGTTGTGGGACCCTGGGGCATCCCAACTCGGGGCTTGGTTCCTCCCCACAACATCCCCTTCTCCGGCAGCTACAAACCATCGGGCTCCCAAAAACATCAGGAAAGGGAAAAGGGAGAGGGACAATTTCTGTCCTCGTTAGCCAGGACCGAAATAGGTTATTTGAGACCCCCCCAGGGATCCTCACGCCGCGATTCCTGCCCTGGAAGACCCGGCCAAGAGATTTCACGCCGTCTCCTGCGGCCGCGGTGAAAATAAGAGCTTAAATCCAGGCTAAAAAAATAAAAACAAGCCAACGTTCCGGCCTCCCTGCCCCCAGAAATCCTTGGGGAGCAGGAGAAGAGACAATATCAAGGGCAATCGGCCCCCATTCTCCTCCTGCAGGGAAGGAGGGAAGGGAAAAAACGCCGCTTTTTCAATAACCTGGAACTCCTGAAAAGGAATCAAAGAGGGTGGAAAGTAGGTCAGGCTGCGGGTGAGGAGGCAAGGAAGGGAAAAAAAATCAGAAAAAACAGCACAAAAGGAGAGTGTGACCCCAGAATTGTAACAGTGAGGAGGGTCCTGGGGGCACAGGAACCCCAGGAGGGAGGTGGTGGCACCTCCAACCTTCTCCGAACTCAACGGGACACGGCCCCGAGCAACGTGACCCAGCTTTGAAGTTGGCCCTCGCTGGCAAGTGGGGTCAGAAAAACCTCCAGAAGGTTTTTCTAACCTCTGTTCCTCTGGGATGACGGGATACGTGCGGAGGGAAAGGAGGAGGAAAGGCCATGACCACAAAAGCGTCTCAGTTCCTTCATGGAGGGCGACCACGATTAAAGGTCAAGGATCGAAATCAGAGCCACCGCCGAGGTCTTTGCTCTCGAGACAAAGCGTGAAGGAAGAAAAGAGACTCAAAGAAGCCGTAAAATCTACAATAAATTTCCTCTTCCAGCCCCAGTGGTGCTGGTGGAAGAGCTTCCCCCTTTCCATCTCCTCCGGCCTCTCTCTCCAGCTCAGGCTGTGGTTGGCCCAGAGACCACAAAGTCATAGATTCCTCCTGGCCCTGGCTCAGGCCATGAGGAAAGAGTTCTTCATGGAGAAGGTGGTCAAGAACCGTGAATGAGGTCCACAGAATTGAGGTCATGGCTCCCAAACCTGTTGGTGCTCTGGAGCGAAGCCCTACAAAGAGGGATCTGGGGGCTTCAGGTGATGGGATGCTCAAGAGGAGTCAACCACGTGGCCTTGTGGCCAGAAGGGCCTAGCACTGTCCAAAGATGTGGTTGTCCCATGTCATGGTGTGGCCTCACCTTGAGTTGTGTGGGCAGTTTGGGGATCTAAGAAGGACATAAGAATATTAGAACGTGTCCAAAAGGAGGGTAAAAGAGGTGGGGAAAGGAGTAGAAGAGCTTCAGACAGGGTTGGTCTTCCTGGAGAAGAGCAGACTGAGGAGAGACCTCATGGATGTCTACAACTTCCTTGTGATGGGATAGAAGAAATGGAGGTGCTGATCTCTTCTCTTGGGGGTCTGGTACGTGAGGGAAGGGCCTAAAGCCGCATCAGGGCAAGCTGAGATTAGCCATGAAAGAGTTCTTCATGGAGAAGGTGGTCAAGAACTGGAACGAGGTCCCCAGGGTTGGGGTCATGGATCCCAAACCTGTTGGTGCTCAAGAAGAGTTTGGAGAACGCTCTCAGATACAGGGTTTAACTTTTAGGTTGCCCCATGCAGAGTCAGGACTTGGGCTTGACGATCCCTGTGGGTCCTTTCCGACCCAGGAGATCCCCAGAACGTTACGCTCTAGAGAGGGGGAAGATGCTCTTCAGCTAAGGCAGGACCTTGGGCACAGAAGGGACAAACCCCACTTCTGAGTCCTCACCTGGGGGCTTAACGCGAGCAAGAGCCAGATGGAGGAGGTGGAGAACTATCCCCTGAGCTCATGTCCTTCAACAAACCCTCTCCTCCTCCTCCTCCTCCTCAAAACCCCTTGGATGCGCTCCAAAAGGTAAAACCCTGCGTGGGATGGAAGGTCAACCACCAAACGCATGTTTGCTCCTCATCCTACACATGGTGAAACATCACGCAGGAACAGATGGAGAGGAGAAACCCAGGTCTAACAGAAGACCTCATGTCTCGGGAGACTGTGGGATGTTAAATCTGGGAGGAAAAAATGGGAAGAAAAAGGGAAGATGATGGTTCCAAGCCCAAAAAAGCGATCTGGGGGCAAAGCAAGGTGAGGTGGGCTACGAGGGAGGAGAACCTGGAGCCGAGGGAGGAGAACCTGGAGCCGTTGTGGAGAGGATGCAGTTGCCCAACGCTTCCCAACGCCTGCCAAGAGGCAGTTCTCTGAGTCAACTGCCAAGAGGTTTGGAGCCAAAAGAGTCATCAATGTTGATAACGAGCCAAGAAGGGCTCTTAACGAGGCGGCTGCAGCCCCGGGACACACCTTCCCCCGTCACAACGGGTGGGAAAAGCCACCGCTGAGCACGGGGACCTCCCCGGAGAAGCCACCAACTCCACCAGGAACCAGAGGTTTCGAAGAAAAGAGGAAAAAAATACCCATTTTTCAGACTTTTGAGCTGTTTAAACCCGAAGTAGAGAGAATGTTGTAACCTCCCAGTCCATCCCAGTCCATCCTGGGATGGGCAAGAGCAGAGAGAACCCTCCCGCTCCCACGGTGGGACGTGTCCAACGTTGAGTGTGGCATTTTAAGGAGGTTTCAGACATACCAAGGAGGAGACTCACCATCCGGGGTGGGAAATCAGAACCCAAATGGGGAGATTGAAAGATCGGGGTCTCCAGAAGAGCATAAAACACCGTTTTTTTTACTTATTTGGGGGTAAAATGAACGGTCGTGGATGTGGGTATTAAAGACCTCGGGGGGTTTCCGAGGGCAGCAGCGGAGGCTCCATCGGAGCCGGGAAGAGGGAACCTCCCAGAATCCCCCCCTTTAACAGCTCAAAAAAAAAACCATCCTGTTTTTGCCCCCACACGCTCCCAGGGTTCAAGTTCTCGCCGCAGCCCCAAACACTGACTTCCTCCCTTTGACTTAAAAAGAGTGGTTTGGGTTTTTTTAACTTTTTTTTGACTTCTTTTTCGTTTTGTTTTTAAACAACCAGCCACGAGACCAAGTGTTAAACCCAGAGCCCCTTTTCCCGACTCCGCTCCCCCTTTCTCCTCCGTTATCGTGGGAAAGGGGAAACTTCGTCCAACCGAGGATGGAGAAGGTGATTTAATTCCAAAGAGAAAGGAAAACCCCGGCAGGACTCAACGAATCAACCTCCTCCCGGCACCTGGAGGCCCCAAAACCCTCTCCTCCGCCTTCGTTTCCTGCTGCTGCCTCGTTAGAAACCACCACCCGCAGCCGGGGGGGGAAGCAGATCATGAAAACTCACCCCCCCCCCCCAAAAAAAAAAGAGGATGTCTCCACCACAGGAGATGCCACCGCAGGAGATGCAAGAGAAGCCCCAGTTGGTTGTTCTTCCCGACGCACGAGCAAGTTTTTAGTCTTTGGGAGAAACGTCACCGAGATTTTGGTGCAAACACAAGGGTTTTTTTGGAGGCAGGAGAAACCTGGGAGGTGTCTGGGATGGGCTGATGACCCCGTGTGAAGAATTTGGAGTTTCATTGATGGATGGGGATCAGCTCAGAACCAAATCCATTTGGGAAGGACCCCTTAAGCTTCCCCCTCCACATCGTATCGTAACACCGATGGAAAATAAACAGGCGGGGGGTGAACCCAGATCCCCAATCCAGAGGTCACATCCTGCCTTTAGCATGGACCACTTTCTTCTCCTGGTCCTCCAGATCAGCCCCGAGATTCACCAAGTTTTAGGGGTTTCCTCAATGGAAATCTCGTTCCTAAATGTGACACTTTTCGAACAACAGAGCCCAAATGTCCAAAGGGCAGGTTCCTGGTGGGATGAGACCTCTCCATCCACCCCTCACGAGACCCATTGACCAGCTTCTTCATCCCCCATCATCCCCACCCATCAGATTTCAAGGGACACGGACCATCAACGATAGAGACGGACAAACCAACACCAGATGATGGCCATTAAACCCTTCCCTGGAAATACCCACCCTCTGGCACGGTAGGACACGATGGTTTGGGGTTACCTAAAGGGTTTCTGGCTCCCATGGGATTTTTGGGGTTATCAGAAGGGTTTCTGGCTCCTACGGGGGTGTTGGGGGACACTTACTGTCTCTGTAGGACTGGAGGGGACTCATCTCACCTCAACCTCCTTCCTAAACACCACACTTTTCAAACAACAAAACCCAAACAGCCAAAGGGCGGGTTCCTGGTGGGATGACACCCCTCCATCCACCCCTTACAGGACAACACTGACCAGCTCCTTCATCTCCCACCGTCTCTGCCCCAAACCAACACCAAATCTCATGGGACACGGAGTGTCAACGTTGGAGACGGACAAACCAACACCAGGTGACGCCCATTAAACCCTTCCCTGGCAATACCCAACCTCTGGCACGGCAGGACATGATGGTTTGGAGTTACCAGAAGGGTTTCCGGCTCCTACGGGGGGTTTGGAGGACACTTACTGTCTCTGTAGGACTGGAGGGGACTCATCTCATCTCAACCTCCTTCCCAAACACGACACTTCTCAAACGACAAAGCCCAAAAGTCCAAAGGGCGGGTTTCTGGTGGGATGAGACCCCTCCATCCACCCCTTACGGGAGAACACTGACCAGCTCCTTCATCTCCCACCGTCTCTGCCCCAAATCAACATCAAATCTCACGGGACATGGAGGGTCAATGTTGGAGACGGACAAACCAACACCAGGTGATGCCCATTAAACCCTTCCCTGGCAATACCCACCCTCTGGTACGGCAGAACGTGATGGTTTGGAGTTATCAGAAGGGTTTCTGGCTCCTACGGGGGGTTTGGAGGACACTTACTGTCTCTGTAGGACTGGAGGGGACTCATCTCATCTCAACTTCCTTCCCAAACACAACACTTCTCAAACGACAAAGCCCAAACGCCCAAAGGGCAGGTTTCTGGTGGGATGAGACCCCTCCCCATCCACCATTCACAAGACCACACTGACCAGCTCCTTCATCTCCCACCATCCTCCTCCCTCTGCCCCAAACCAACATCAATGGCGGGTCAACAATGGAGATGGACAAACCAACACCAGGTGATGCCCATTAAACCCTTCCCTGGAAAGACCCACCCTCTGGCACGGTGGTTTGGGGCTACCTAAAGGGTTTCTGGCTCCCATGGGATTTTTTGGGGTAGACTTACTGTCTCTGTAGGACTGGAGGGACTCTTCTCCCCAGGACGGAGGGAACGGGGACAGAGGAGAGCGGGTGATGCTGCACTCAGACACGGGGGTCATGCTCTTGCGTGGCACGAAGCCATGGGGTTCCCTCTCTCGGCTCGGGGAGGAGGGTTCCGCTCCCATGGCCGCCTGCAGCATCGGGTGCTCCGAAGAGTTGGCCAAGAGCTCCTTGAGGATGTTGATGGGGGAGATGGTGAGCTCCCAGTTGGTGATCCCAAAGTCCCTCAGGTGGGCTCTGGCGTGGCTGGAGAGACCCGCTCGCGTGTCGAAACCGGCCCCGCAGAACTCGCAGCGCATCAGGCTGAAAGTGCTGGGGTCGAAGTTCGCAACTGCGGAAAAGAAGGGCAGAAAATGAGCGGAAAAAAACCCCTAAATTGGGAATCGGGGCTCCCGGAAAGGGAAACGGGAGGGTGGGGGCGTGTTTATTGCACCCAAGAGGCCCATGGCCACCACGGTTGAGGTTGCCCGCAGTTCCATACGTACCCAGTTCTCGGTGAGGAGGAGAAAGACCCCTCCCCACCGATTAAACCCAGAAAATAGAAAGCACGGTGAATTGAATACATACTACCTTTTTTCTTCTTCTTTTGGAAGGAAAATTTTTGCTCAATAGCTTTCACTTCTTCCGCCGAGATGAAATGACGGACGTTGTAGCTCACCCCCACCCTGTTGAGGTGGCCCCGCACGTGGTTCGCCAGCCCGATGCCGTTGTGAAACCTGTCGGGGCAGTAGGGACATTTCCTCTCCTCGTTCTTCAACATGGGCGAGTCGGAGTCCAGGAGGTCATCCAGCTCCAGAGGAGCATCCAAGAGGAGCACGTCCAAGGGAAGGGGCTCTTCCATCAGGAATTCATGGGAAGGGAAGGTTGTTTTCCTCTTCAGTGGCTTCCCCCGGGGCCGCTTGGTTGCCTTGGGGTGCGGGTTCACCTCCTCCAGGAGGACGATGGGGACCATCATCCGCAACTGGTGCTGCTGTTCCTCCGAAGCGATGGAAGAGTCGGTGGCTTTCAAGGTGTCTCTGAAGGTCCTCTTGAGGTCTAAGGCAGCTTGAGGGATGGCTACAGGTTTGAGGCCCCTGCTCTCGCCCAAATCCATCTCGGCGCTCACCGAGATCTCCTCTTCCAGGCTCCCAGCATCGTTGGCCAACGTCCACTTGTGCCTGAGCTCCTCCAGCCCCATGGGGTGGCTACGGAGCCCATCGCCTTCTCCTTCAAGGTGCTGAGACGCCGCTTTTTTTTTCAGCTGCTGCAGAGCCAACTGGGAATAAGCTTTGGCGGAGGGGAAACCGGAGAGCCCCAGGTTTTTATGGGGGGCGGCGTAGGGAGCCCCTTTCCTGGCATGGAAGCCCGAGGTCTGGTAGTCCTTTTTACTAGCCCCGTTGCTCTTCTCCAGCCTGGGGTGACTTAGAGCAAAACCGTGGAGGGCTTCGTAATGGGACGCGCTTTCTTGGGGAGGAGGAGGAGGGAAAAGCCGCTCCGTTTTGCCGAAATAATCCGTCTCGGCCAACCGGCCCGACCTGGCTGGGCTGTAGGCATCTCTGCTGGTTCCTGGTTGATTGGGATCCTCCTCGTAGACCTCGGCATCCCAGGAGAGGTGGGAATGAGCGTATTTCATGTGCTCCTTGAGGATGTTCTCGTTGGGGGCCGGGAAGCTGCAGAGCACGCAGGTGCTCAGCCCTTTGCCCCCGGCGTGAGGTGGGACCTGCATCTGCAGGGCCACATGTTCGTTGGGTTTGAAGGGTTTGTAGATGCCGTGCAGGGGGCTGTCCCGCATCTCCCCACCACCCCCGCTTCCAAAGAGGTTCACACTCTTCGCCCCTTGGTCCTTCCTCTCCTTGACGTGCATCTTGGCGTGTTGGACGAAGATCTTGGAGGAGTTTGTGCCGAAGACACACTTGGGGCACTGCAGCCGGGCTTCCCGGCCTTCGTCGGGAAACTCGTTCAGCTTCTGGATCTCTTCGATGATTTTCTCCCTGGATTCTTGGTGGAGCCTTTTGTGCTGCTCCAAAGAGGTGGGGTCTCCAAAGGCCCACCCGCACTCGTTGCAGACAAACTGACATTGTCCTCCCAAAGTGTCTCCGTCTTGGTCCCTCCCTGGTCCCCGGTTGTGCTGGAGCATGTGATCCATCAGATGTTCCTTCTTCTTGAAGTAGATGCTGCACTCGATGCAGGTGTAGACCGTAGGGTCCTCCTCCGGACCCAGCTCCTCCTTCCCTTGCTCCTCCAACAAGACGCTGCAGACATAGGGCCTCATCTCGATGTCATAGGAGCTGCAGGAAGCGGGTTCCAGGGACATCAACGGGATCCTCTCCACCGAGTCTTCGGCATTTACCGTCCAGGACTGTTTGCCGACAGCGAGGTCGGCTCCGAGCTGAAGACCCGGCTTCTGGATCGTCCACTCGGCCGCGTTGAGGGGGTTGATCTCCCCCACGTCCGTGTCGACCATCAGTCCCTTCCTGTGGGACGAGGAACTCTCCAAGGCTTTGGATTTGCCCAGGACAGGGTTTAGCGTTTTCCTGAAGACCGTCGGAGTCAGCGGAGGAGGCACTTCACGGCCCCGAAAGGGCAAGTTGGTTGCTACATCTGTTGGCTTGTTGACATCTTTGTAGTGAGGACTCGGGCTCTTGGTGGGTCTAGAAACCCAGTCGAGCCTCTGGATTCCCCTCTTGCTTTTCTCTAAGTGCTCTTTGCCGAGGCCTTCGAGTTGCTTTGGTTCATTTTTGAGATATTTCTCTTCCCCGCCACCAACCGACGCCCCGGCGCGAGGGCTGGGGGTCTCCGCCGTCCCCTTGTCACCCTCCAGCTCCTCGGAGTCACTCTCCAGTTGCTCGGGATCCACCTCCAGGGTATTGACCGCCTGGGGCTCCGTGGTGAAGGTTGACTCCTTTGGGCACCGCCCGTCCTTCGGCTCCTTGGAGCCCGAGAGTCTCTCTAAAGAGCTTTCTTCTCGCCCCTCGCCCGCTCTCGTCCCCGGCTCCGAGGTGTCCCAGCTGAGGCTGCCGGACACGGTCATGTTTCGTAGGTCCAGGGAGCTCCTGGCCTCCGTTCGGTACAAAGAAGCCTTCTTGAACTCCAAATGTTCTTCATTCGTGGAGCTGAAAGTAAAGGGGGGTGGTTTTTTGAGAGTTAATAAGAGGTTTGGACCAAGGTTTCTGTTTACAAGAGGGTTGACCCAGAACCAGCCCATGTCTACGTGGTGTGTCATGGGCTGGGGATGTTGTGGTGACTCCCATATCACCCCAAATATTCAAAATTTGGGACAAAACCCCCACCCTCTCTTGGCCGTGGCCACCTAGGAGCATTTCTGCATCTTCTCTGAGGCTTTCTCCAAGCAGTGATGGCTCTTCCATGTTCACACCAAGTACAACAAGAGCACTGAGTTCCCACCACCACATCACCTTGGCCCAGAACTCATCTTCTCTTTGCTCCACCCCACTTTTTGCTCCCTCCCTTTCTCCTCTGAACTCCTGGAGATTCTTGGACCCCTTCTTGCCTCCATTTTACCCAACTCAACGGAGATATTTGCTCTGAGCGATGACACTTGTCACTGTTGGGTCAAAGAAAATCATAGAATCATAGAATCATCTAGGTTGGAAAAGACCCTTGGGATCATTGAGTCCAACCATCTACCCAAAGCTCTTCAAAGTTGAGTAAAAAATTATTTAAGAGCCAACGTGGACCACACCAAAGGGCTCTGGGAGCAGAGGATGGTTTGTCTCCATGATTAAATGGAAGTCCACACCATGGCAGATCAAGGTGCTTCCTTCCTCATCCTCTTCCAAACCCTCATGAAGGGCGGCAGAAGCTGGGAAGAACCCCATCAGGTGACTGGAAAACATAAAGTCCTCTATGGGGTGAGCTCTATGGTGCATCTGGGTGGTCCACAGGCCACCCAGATGGGTGTTGTGGGTACCACCACAGCACTGAGATGTGTTGGGTGTTAGAGAAGGTCCGAGAACACCCAGGGGTGATCCCAACCTGGTGGTTTGGAAAGTCATACATTGGGCTTGGAGGCTTTTTCCTGGAAGAAGGAAGGACGTGGTGATGGCTTGATGTTCAGGGATGCTTGATGTTCTCTGAGATGCCTCAACAGGACTTATGGTTGGGAGACAGGATCTAAGAAGCCTCCAGGCCTTCCACCGGGGTGGTGGGAGACTCGGGGTGAGGGGGAAACAGAGCCTTGAAGGACACCAGATCCCCTTATTTAGGCCTCTGAACCGGGGTCTGAGAGATCCAGGAGCTCTAATGTCCCCAGAAGAAGCTTCGCGGAGTCTTGGGGACAAACAGACTCCACGTCCGTGTCCCGATCCCTCCCTGAAGGATGGAACTCAGCTTCTGTCCTCCACTCCCAGCTTCATGCCCAGCTTCTCCCTCCACCCAGCATGAAGATAGGGCCAAGAGTGGGATGGAAACCACCATATCCCAGTTCCTGTTCCCTGCAAATCCATCCCGAGGGGAAGAAACCTCGGGATGGCAGAGCCCGACACCTGGAGAAACCCCGTGAGAGTTGAGACCTCGTGCGAGGAGCAGTGAAACACCATCTCAGGGGCCACCAGGAGAACAAAGCGCCTTTGTTGGGGACAGCGGGGCTGCCAGATCCACACTTCTCCCTCAACCTCCCCTCTCCTCCTTTAAAAACCTATTTATTTCCCGGGAAAAGCAAAGTTTTGGGTGGAAACGACCCTCCCGCCCCACTCCCAGTTTTTCCCTGTTTTTACTGGAGAGAAAGAACCGGGGATGGGGGGACAGCACCCTTAAATCTGCCTTTTCTGGGGTGCTCAGGGCTATTTGGGACACCCCTGAGCAGCTTCGGGACACCCAGTGAAACCAAACTGGGCATCCACCTCCCAGCAAGGACAGCCGAGGGGAACTGGGAGGGCTCCAGAGGGGTCCAGGTGAGCTCCAAGGGGACCAGGGTAGCTCCAGGGGGATCTGGGAGGGCTCCCAAGAGAATTGGGATGGCTCTAGGAGGACCTAGAGGAGCTCCAAGGGCAACTGGGGAAGCTCCAGGGGGACCAGGATGGCTTCAAGGGGAACTGGGAGGGCTCCAGAAGGGACCGGGAAGGCTCCAGGAGGGACCAGGAGGACTCCAAGGTCAACTGGGAAGACTCCAGGGGGAACTAGGAGGACTCCCAGAAGAATTGGGATGGCTCCAGGAGGACCTGGAGGAGTCTGAGGGCAACTGGGAGAGCTCCAGGGGGACCAGAATGGCTCCAAGAGGAACTGGGAGGCTCTGGGAGGCTCCAGGGTGTGATTTCGGGTGGCAGAAGCCGGGTGGTTTGTCGGGAAATGGGACAAACGAGGTGAATTAGAACATCCCACTCCACTCTGCGGTGAGGCCACTGTGCCGGCTGGCTCTGGAGGGACCTGCTGACATCCTCGCTGGTGGGACAACCCTCTCTGGGGACAGCCAGGGGAGATATTTCAGGGTTTCCTGTAACTGGGGCACCATTAACGAGGGGGAGATGGGACTCCTGGGCGCTCCTCCCCCAGGGAACTTACCCAAGTTGGGTCCTGAGAGCCGGGACGGCACCGGAGAGGGCAGGATCGGGCTCATCTGCAACAGAGAGGGAAAACCCCGAGGTCAGAGCCCAGGAGAAGCTTCTCCCAACACAATTTGCAATAAATACTGTGATTTTTTATTTTTTTTTCTTCCTCTGTTGTTAAAAAAGCTTTCCCCAGCAGATAAACCCATCCACCCCCAGCTCCTGCTGCCCCGTCCTTCCCCTCCTACGGCCAGGTCGGGATTACGGGGGGATTTCCCAGCCACAATTAAGAGGGTTTAATCCCGACGGCGACTATTTGATGTATAATCGTCTAAAGCAGTTGAAAGGGAAGATGCACATGCTGCTGGCCGTGCTCCCACCACCGAGGTACCCGGGGTCTGGAAAAGGGTCATCTTGGGCCACCCCCTGAAGAAGACCGGTGCCCACGGCTCTAGGGATGGGGATTCGTGAGCCTCTCCGGCGCCGACACACAGCCCAGACCTCAGAACCCTGGATTTGCTCCTATTGTCTCAGCATCATTCGGGGCTTGGAGGAGCTTTGCTTCACTCTAGGGTTGGCCAAATCCCCATGGATGGTCAACACATGGGTTTTTCTGTGTGCCCCAGCATCATTTGGGGCTTGGAGGAGCTTTGCTTCGCTCTAGGGTTGGCCAAACCCCCATGGATGGTCAACACATGGGTTTTTCTGTGTGCCCCAGCATCATTTGAGGCTCAGAGGAGCTTTGCTTCACTCCAGTGTTGGCCAAACCCACAGGGATGGTCAACACATGGGGTTTTTCCAGGTGCCCCAGCATCATTTGGGGCTCGGAGGAGCTTTGCTTCGCTCTAGGGTTGGCCAAAGCCCCAGAGATGACCAACACATGGGGTTTTTCTGGGTGCCCCAGCATCATTTGGGGCTCGGAGGAGCTTTGCTTCACTCCAGTGTTGGCCAAACCCCCAGGGATGGTCAACAGAAAGGGTTTTTCCGGGTGCCCCAGCATCATTTGGGGCTCGGAGGAGCTTTGCTTCGCTCTAGGGTTGGCCAAACCCCCATGGATGGTCAA
>JAOQGM010000018.1:133938-146889 GCA_027564225.1 Gallinago stenura | reverse complement strand
ACAGGGTTTTTCCATGTGGCCCAGCATCATTTGGGGCTCGGAGGAGCTTTGCTTCGCTCTAGGGTTGGCCAAACCCCCATGGATGGTCAACACATGGGGGTTTTCTGGGTGCCCCAGCATCATTTGGGGATTGGAGGAGCTTTGCTTCACTCTGGCGTTGGCCAAATCCTCATAGATGGTCATCACACAGGGTTTTTTCCAGATGTCCCAGCATCACCTGGGACTTAGAGGAGCTTTGCTTTGCTCTAGTGTTGGCCAAACCCCCCCGGGGATGGCTCCTGGGCTCAACCACCTCCGAGCCCACCTGCGAGAAGAGGATTTCAGGCAGCGATGAAAGTCAGGGAAGCACCTCCTGAAGATCTGCAGGGTCTTCTGAGATTTATCAGACCCAGATAAATCCTTCCTCGGGAGGAGGAAGGCCTTTGGCTGCATCTGATGAAGACACTGGATCAAATCTACCGGCCCAGAGGCTCCGTCAGCCACCACTGAGCTCCAGGCAGGACATGGGGGTCTCACTCCTCGTTCCGGACTCTCCTCATCCTCATCTGGCCACACATTGCCATTCCCAGGTATGGAATTGTCCCACAACCCTACTCCCATCATCATCATCTTGGGTCATGGCAGCCCAGTAGCTGGCCCTGGTGCAAGCAAAGTTGGTGCTGGGACAAGAAGTTGTCCTGCATCCCTCCTCCCATCATCATCCTCTTGGGTCATGGCAGCCAAGTCCCAGGCAAGCACCTTGCTGCTGGGACAAGAAATTGTCCTCCATCCCTCCTCCCATCATCATCATCCTCATCATCATCTTTGGTCATGGCAGCCAAGCCCCAGGCAACCACCTTGCTGCTGGGACAAGGAGTTATCCCACATTCCTGCTCCCATCATCATCATCATCTTGGGTCATGGCAGCCCAGTAGCTGGCCCTGGGCAAGCAAAGTTGCTGCTGAGGCAAGAAATTGTCCTGCATCCCTCCTCCCATCATCATCATCAACTTGGGTCATGGTAGCCAAGCCCCAGGCAAGCACCTTGCTGCTAGGACAGGGAATGTCCTGCATCCTTGCTCCCATCATCATCATCATCATTTTGTGATGCCCAGACACCCAAGCATTGCCTGGGGCTGACTGGTGTGGTGGAACTAACTGGGAGGCCATGGGAAAGAGGTGTCCAGAGCTTGATGGAGGGTGTAGAGCCACCACCGAGCACACGTGGGGCTCATGGAGAAAAGGGATGTGCAAGGAACAGCTCATCCTCCCCCAGGCACCAACCAACGACCCAGAGAGCCCTTTGATGTTGAAGGCGAAGATGAGAGGAGAAAGATCAAGCTGGGATGGAAACGGGGAGCCCTTTGGAAACAGATGGCTAACGGTCCATGGGCTCAGCCTGTGAGAGCCTCGAGAGCCCCAAATGACCTCTGGGATGGACATAGCCACTCACAGTTTGCATTTATTCTATAAATTACTGGTTACGTGGCATAAAACCAGGAGGAAGGTGGCCTTCAGGCCACCATGTTGGTTGTGGAGATGGAGAGGAAGGGCAGGACCTGCCCCCCAAAGCAGATGAGGGACGTGAAAAGCCAGGGTTGGCTTCTTGACCTTCTAACGTTGGAGGTGACGCCACCTCAGGGGCAAGACTTTTGAGGTTGAGCATCTCCAGATGCTCCAAAACCCCACCTGGAGGCAACGGGGTTGGAGATCATCTATCCAGATGCAAGAGCCGGGATCACAACACATCATCTCGGTGTCCCCGGAGCCCATCCCGGGGTGGTGACAGCATCCCCGGCTCCCAAATTGGGTCCTTTTTGGCTTCAAAAAAAAAACCAACAAAAAAAAAAAAAATCATTTCGGAAAAGGCCAGCGGGATCCAGGGCCAAGTTGCCGAGGTCACGGAAGACCAGGAAACGTTCATTCAGGAAAGCCTGAGTCACCCAGCAGCCAGGGACAGGAATGCCAAGGAAAAGGACAGGGGAATAAAAGAAAACAAAAAAAACCCAAACAAACCAACGAACCCAACCCTCCCAAATCGGCAGATTTTTAAAACACATCCCTAAATCCCCAGCACGGGGTTTAAAGGGAAAAAAAACCACCAACGGCCGAGAAAGGGCTGGTGGCAGGAGCCTTCCAGGGGACTCTTTTGTTCTCCAGAGCTCCGGCAACGGCTCCTATTTTTAGCAACTTGTCTCCTTTGGAGGAAAACACGCGGTGATTTATCTTCCTCCCGACGAGCACGTTCGCCGCGCTCCCTGCAAATCCCTGGTTTCTTGGAAACGGCGAGAGATGAAGGGAGTTTGTAACGTCTCGGACTTTTCGGAGGCTGGGATTTACCCTCTATGGTAAATTCCAGCAGGAGCTGCCTCCGCAGCTTCTCCCGAGGGAGCCCCGGGAGGAACCGGGATTCATTTCTCAGCTCAACAATCTCGCCCCCTCCCAGAGGGGTCAAACACCCCCAAGTCGGGGCCACCGAGGTCTCCCCTCTCCCTTTCTTATCTCTGTCTGAGGCAGGACATCAAGACACTTGACGGGCAAAAAGTGGTGTTTGGTGGCCAGAGACACCATCAGTACCTTTGCCCAGTGATCCCAACCCCCCAAACCACCAGCCCATCTCCAAATCCATCCCACAGCCCCAAAACTTCTACTTCCTCTTCTCCAGCCACCTGGGTCTACCTGTCGGCAAAGAAATGGGGGGGGATCTTCCAGCCCCTGGCACCATTGGAGATATTGAGCTCCCAAAAGCTCATACTGAAGCAGGAACTTTGTTTCCCACATCCCACCCCACCTCCAACTCCATCCCATGACCCCAAACTTGGTTCTTCCAGCCCAAAGCAGCCATGGCAGAAGATCTCTCCAAGACTATGTCCATGCCATCAGAGCCACAGCAGTTCCAACACAACCCAGGCTCATGTTTCAGGGCAAAAAGTGGTGTTTGGTGGCCAGAGACACCATCAGTACCTTTGCCCAGTGATCCCAACCCCCCAGACCACCAGCCCATCTCCAAATCCATCCCAAAAACTTGGCTCTTCCAGCCCACAGCAGCCATGGAAGAAGACCTCTCCAAGACCATGTCCACGCTAGCAGAGCCATGGCAGGTCCGACCCAAAGGGTCATGTTTGAAGGTCAAACTGTGGTGTTTGGTGACCAAAGGCACCATCGGTACCTTTACCCGGCAACCGCGACACCCCTGGCCACCAGCACTGGGCTAAGAGCAGACAACAGGAGAAGCAAAACATGGAGAACCTTCAAAAGAGGATGCAACCAGTAGCTCAAAAATCCAACCATCACACGTGGCAAAAAAAGCTGGAAAAAAGGGACAAGCCGTGAGTTTCACAGCACGAGAGAGAAATTGGTAGGTTTTTGGGGGTTTTTGTGTTTTTTTTTTGCCCAGACCAGGATGTGACGGACCCAGCTCTAGAGAAATTCGGTGACGGTTGAATGACAGAAGGCGTTTCAAAGGTCACGGGTTGGGAAATACCGACATCTCCAGAAAAGCCCAAAGAGCCCCGGCTCATCAGAGTCGAGAAGCAGAGGTTGACGACGTGCCCCAGAGGCTCCACCATCCCTCAGGGTGCAAAAAATATCACCCAAACCTTCACCATCACCCCAAAAAACACCCCAGGAGGCACCTTGAGGTGCTTTTCCACATCACCGCTCTTCCTACGGTGGATTCTTCCTACTCAAATGGTTGGGTTTATTTTGTCTGACGCGTATTTTACAACTAATGACCGCCGTGATAATTAGCGAGGTCGCCCTGCTCCGCCAGGAGGTCACAGAGATGTTGATAGATCCAACAACCAACGAAACGAGACCAAAAAAGGTCTCCCTGGTCATCGTAGACTGGAGGATGTGATGGATAAAGACATGGAGGAGTTGGGCACATTCTGCTCCAGGAGGAGAACATGAAGATGCTTCCAACAGCCACTCATTGGAAGATGGAGAGAAGATGAAGCCAAACTCCTTCTGGAGACACGGAAGGAGAGGACAAGGAAACCAGAAGTGGGACAGCTCTAGGACAGGCCAGAGGTGTGGCTTCTCCATCCTTGGAGATGCTTAAAACTCAACTTGATGGGGCTCGAGCAACCTAATATTGAGGTTGGCTGTGCTTTGAGCTCAGCATTGGGATGAAGACATCCAGAGGGTCCTTCTTAACCTCAATTACTCCCTAATTTTAGGATTAATCCCCCCCAAAGAAGTTCAAGAGCATAAAGCAAAGAGGTCTTTTGGATGGTAGTTTCCATCAAGACCCCAGACCAACCTGAAACAGGGAGAGTTCCAAAGAGAGATCCAAAAAACACCTTATTCTCCTCAAAAAAACCCTTATTCACCTCAAAGGTTTCTACCCAGCTCCCAAGAAGAGTCTGGTAACAGCTTAAAAGAGCCTAAAGGAGTGAGGATTAAGAAAAAACTCTAAAATACTATTATTTCCCGACCTTCAAACCATATAAGGCTCCATCCCCTGGACACAACAGAAGTGTGTCCCTTCCATATGATCCTCCACAATGGGAAGAAGGACACCCACCTGGACCTCCACGTGCTTCCCGCATCTCCTACCTCAGCGGTCAAGGATGTGGAGGGAGACTCAGCTCCAACTCAAGTTCTCCAGAACCTCTCAGATCAACTGAGGTCTCACCGCAGGACCAGCGCTTCCAGAGGACATCGAGGGCTGAAGATGGGGGTGAACTGGTCTCCAGTCAAGGGAGGTAATAAAACCAGTCTCCTCCACAGGGTGACAACTTGGTTGAGACCAGAAACGGACTCGGAAGAAGTCAGAAATTAAGCAAATTGGAGAAGAATTTGCAATATCACTTTGAAGGCTTCCAAACCCTCAAAAACCAGTTGATCACCCCCCAAAAATGCTTTCTCTCAGCCTAAACCCACTCTCCCAGGGCTTAGTTTTTGGTGGGGTGTTTTTTTCCCAGCCTTTTTAAAAAAACTGGGGGTAAAAAAAAAAAGAAGAAGAAAAAAAAAAAAAGAGGTGAGAAGAGCTATTTTATCTCTTCTCCAGCCAGGCTGAAGGACCTTGCCATTTGAGCAACTGGATTAGGCAAGGGGTGAGTCATTGCATCACCTTCCGCGTGACCCAAGATGTCGCAAGGCGCGGGTTCAGCTCTGGAATTCAAGACCAGCTCCTGCTTTGGGCTTTGATCTCAGAGGTGTTGATTTGAGACCAAGAGGTATGGGGGAAAAAAAAAATTAAAAAAAAAAATCACTCATGGGCACCCAAAGCTGCTGGAGCTTCTGCATATTGTAAATAACCTGGAAAAAAACAATAAACTGGACTCAAGGTGTCACCTTTTGTGGTCTAAGAACATGAAAATCAACTTGTGGTGCCAGAAAAACCAGCAGAAGGACCCGTTCAGTAGGATTCCCAGTCCATACTGGTGGGAAAACGCCGTGTCGCCACGTCGTGGTGGTGCCGGAGCTGAGAAGGTGGGCACAGGCTGGCTGCCACCCCGATGCAGCGGGCTACCACCCAACATGGTGGGCTACCACCCAACATGGTGGGCTTCCACTCACCGCAGTGGGCTACCACTCACGGGGATTTCTGCCCCAGCAGATGGCAGAGATTTGGGGTTTCTACCAGCACAAGGAATCCCAGGCTGGGAAGGTTCAGTCAGAGACTCACAGAAGAGAATGGGCCAGGTTGGAAGGGACTTTTCAGATCATCAAGTCCAACCATCAACCCAACACTGACAAAGCCACCACGAAACCATGTCCATCAGGACCACATCTATTAAATACCTCCAAGGATGACAATTCCACCACTTGACAACCCTTTGGGTGTAGAAATTTTTCCTAATATCCATCCTAAACCTCCCCTGAAGCATCTGGCCGTTGTCCTCTTCTCCAGCCACCTGGGTCTACATGACGGCAAAGAAATGAGGGGGGATCTTCCAGCCCCTGGCACCATTGGAGATATTGAGCTCCCAAAAGCTCATACTGAAGCAGGAACTTTGTTTCCCACATCCCACCCCACCTCCAACTCCATCCCATGACCCCAAACTTGGTTCTTCCAGCCCAAAGCAGCCATGGCAGAAGATCTCTCCAAGACTATGTCCATGCCATCAGAGCCACAGCAGTTCCAACACAACCCAGGCTCATGTTTCAGGGCAAAAAGTGGTGTTTGGTGGCCAGAGACACCATCAGTACCTTTGCCCAGTGATCCCAACCCCCCAGACCACCAGCCCATCTCCAAATCCATCCCAAAAACTTGGCTCTTCCAGCCCACAGCAGCCATGGAAGAAGACCTCTCCAAGACCATGTCCACGCTAGCAGAGCCATGGCAGGTCCGACCCAAAGGGTCATGTTTGAAGGTCAAACTGTGGTGTTTGGTGACCAAAGGCACCATCGGTACCTTTACCCGGCAACCGCGACACCCCTGGCCACCAGCACTGGGCTAAGAGCAGACAACAGGAGAAGCAAAACATGGAGAACCTTCAAAAGAGGATGCAACCAGCTCTTTCTTCTCCAACCCACCCTAAATAGGACCAAAAGCTCCAACGTGACCACCATGAGATGCTCCACGGTAGAGCTTCTCCCTTGCCCAAGAGGAGACGACCACCTGTACCCCGCCATCCCCCTCGTCCACCAAAAGCACCTGAACAAGCCACCTGGGTGCTCTGTGTGTCTTGGGCTCAACCTGGAGCTCTTTGGGTGGCCACCAACGCCAGACTCAACACCTTCAAGGGTATTCCTGCCCCAAATCCATGGGGTAGACGCTACTCCTCAACCCTAAGGGGCCAGCATCGCTCCGTGCTCCCAACAGCCACTCTCCAGCAGAAATTATTTCACCCAATGGTCTCATGCAAGCGTCCAAACCTTCTCCCCGGAGCCGGACGAGAGACGATGGCGTTCTCCAACCTCTTTGCTGGGGTTGGCCAGGAGCAAGCTGGAGATTTTAGTGGCATCAGGAAGGGCTACGGCATGGAAGGGCTTGGCTGGAGACACGATCTTCATTGCTTCCTCCTGAAAATGGGCACATTTAGGGCCAGGTTCTCCCACGCGTCGCTCTGGTGAAAGCTCTCAGCCGTTTCTTCCTCCTCTTCGCTGCGTGGTGGGTTCAGGGCAGGATCTCAGGACGCTCCACAGCCCGCGCGGGGGCAGGTGACCTTGAGGATGGGAGCTCTTCAAAAGCACAGCGTTGTTGGCAGCACATCGTGTCTCCTCGGACTCGGGCTGAACCCAGCTGCTGACGGAGCTGGGGCCACAGCTCTCTGTTGGCTTCTCCTCAGGCTTCCTGAGGGGGACGTGGGTCCCTTCACCCCCCTCAGTGGGCGCAGGGTAGTGGAAATTCGTGTGTTTAAGGGCTGGGAATGTCCAGGGTTGAGCAACCAACGTCCCCGGTGGCTGATATTTCTGCTGCTGGACTTTGCCCAGGCAGGAAAGAGATGGAGGAGGGGGGAGATTCTGCCCCTCTGCTCCGTTCTGGGGAGATGTCCCCTGTCTCTGGGGACATCAGAAGGACACGGAGGCTGGAGGAGGCCCCGGAGATGCTGGGAGGGCTGGAGCCCCTCTGCTGGGAGTGGGGGCTAAGAGAGTTGGGGGGGTTCAGCCTGGAGAAGAGAAGGTTCTGGGGAGACCTTGGAGCCCCTTCCAGTCCACCACCAACACATGGGATGGTTGTGGGTCCCAATGGACACAAGGAGAACCTCGGACCAACCACCGAGCACCCGTCCTTCCCAATGGATGGGCTTTGGGACAAGAACATGTCTCCCCATCCAGGTCCCACCTCCCCTAAAATTTAGCCCATGGGTTTCCACCTTTCTCTCACCTAGAAACCACCAGGAGCTCCAGTACAGGAGACAAGGAGCTCCAAAGAGCTCCTAAAAACAGCAACTCCCCAATATCAGCATTCCCAGAAAATTTTAAGACAACCATGAGCCACAGAGCAAGGACGGGCATGCAGATGTTTCCCATAGGAGAAGACCACAGAGACCTCAACATCTCTGGGCCAAAGCCACCCTGAGTTCCACATCCACCACCAACATCTGGGGATGGCTGTGGATCCTAACTGACACAAGGAAAAACTTGGAGTAACCACCGAGCACCCATCCTTCCCGGCGGATGGGCTTTGGGACAAGAACCCGTCTCCCCATCCAGATCCCACCTCCCCTAAAATGCAGCCTGGGGGTTTCCACCCCACTCTCACAAAGTCTGTTCCATCCATGGAGTCCCCTCTTTGGTTTCTAGATGAAAAATGGCTTTATTTTCACCCCAAAACCCCCCACGAGACCGTGGGCACGTGGCCCCGTATCCTACCATGCGCTGGGGGACGAGCGGGTCCCTCCGTCCTCCATCACGGGCAGCGGTTTTGGGGGGGGCTATCCGGTTGCGGGGGGGTTATCCTGTCCCCTTTATCTCCAACCAGTTCCCCCTCCAGCAGTTAGAAAGGCAACGCCTGCTCAGGAAGTGGTCTCGGAGGTGGGGAACGGGCCCCGGCTGCGAGGGGAGGGCGTTGGATGTGCTGACTCAGCACCTCGGCAAGACCCGCCTTGTCCCAGCGACCTGGACGCTTGGAAAAGGGCATCTTGTAGAATCACCAAGTGGTTTGGGTGGGAAGGGACCTAGAAGTCCACCCAGGGCCACCCCTGGCCATCTCCCCCCAGAGCAGGTTGCTCCAAACCCCCTCCAACCTTGGCCTTGAACCCCTCCAGGGATGGGGCAGCCACAGCTTCTCTGGGTGACCCAAGAGAAATAAAGAATCACCCCAAGAGAACCTCGTGTTTTCACTCAGAAATAAGGAATCACCAAAAACATCCTGCAGTTTTGGCTCAGAAATAAGGAATTACCCAGGAGAACCTTGTGTCTCCTCAGAAATAAAGAATCAGCCCAAGAGATCCTCACGTTTTGGCTCAGAAATAAAGAATGACCCAGAAAATCCTTGTGTTTTGGCTCAGAAATAAAGAATCACCCCAAGAGATGCTGGTGTTTGGGCTCAGAAATAAAGACTCCACCATCAATTCTCCAGGGGGCGCCCAAGTTTTCCCACCAAGAGGGCAGGGTCCCCGGGGGAACAGCTGGATTTCAGCAAATTTCTTAATCTGGAATAAAAAAAAAAAAAAAAATCCCTAAATTAAAGGAAGGCAGCGCCTTTGGCTGGTGAAGACGGGCTGGTGTTCCAGCCGCCCCGGTCGGCGGAGCTGAGGAAGCCTCGTGCGGCTCCTGGAAGAGGCAGCAGGAGGAAGGATGACACATCTCGAGATGTTGGCTCCGCTCCCCGGGATGTTTATGGTCAGTTGGAGCTCGCCACGATTTCACAGACTTCGCAGAAAACATCTGGAGGAAGGACTTGAGCCGGGTTTAACCGGAGACGTTGTTACGGTCCAGCCGGAGCTGCAGGACCTCAACGTGGACACGCAGGACGGCTGGGACCTTCTGGCGCCCGTCCCACCACGAGCACCGACACATCTCCACCAAAGAGAGACCACCACGGGGTGACTCAATCACCCACTGGGACCCCCATCGTGCTGTGGAGCTCTGATCGAGGAGGAAGAAGATGAAGCCAGGGATGAGGTGCCTCATCTCAGAGGTCACCGAGGGCTGGAGAAGTCCCAGCGGGGTGGAAAAGGAGATGTTAAGTGTCTAGATGGGAGCCAAACCACAGTTTCATCGCTTCCCTTTGGCTCTCCTGGGACAGCACGGTCCCTCCAGCCCTTGTAGGACTTGCTAGAGCCACCCAAGGGTGGCCAGAAGATGACGTTCAATTCATATCTCCCAAAACTTGACCATCTGGGCACTGTCATCTTCTCGGAAACAGCTGTGGTTTCTTTTCCAAGAAAGAGGCCAACCTGCAGGTCTTCCAGCTGAAGAGCAGAGCCAGGAGAGGACGGAATCGTCTGCCCAGAGGAAGGACCGCACCCTTCCACCACTGACGGAGCCAGGAGACAGCCCTGCAGCAGTCCAGAGACCTCGAGGAGGGGGGGTTCCACCACAGTTTCGGCCACTACAACCCAACCCTTCGTTGCTTTGGAGACCAAGCGGATCCAACCTATTCAAGATAGAGAAGCACCACAGCAGGACCCATGAACGCAGAGGAAGATCTAGAGAAGATCATGAAGGCCACTGGATGGAACATCTATAGGGGGTAAAGACTCAACAGAGAAGGAACCATTGAGGGGCTGCCATCAAGAGTCTCCACGAAAGCCTGAGTAGCCACCAGTGATGTCCCATATGTGCTCTTGACCCCAAAGGGGACATTAGGAAGGTCCCCGACGTAGAGGAGAGCGGAGCAGCAATGCCCTGAGGGAAAAGGATGGGGATAAAGTGCCAAAAAAAAAAAAAAAAGCCAGGAATAGGAAAAATCCTGGGAAAAAAGAGAGAGGGATGAAGAACCATAATGATGATGAAGCTCGTTAAGTTGGCTGAGGGACGACCTGCTGCACTCGGCCACCACGTGGGAGCTGTGAGTCACCCACAATGCGACCCAAAGCCCAACAAAAACACCCCCCAAAAAATAAGTAAAAACAAGCAAACAAACAAACAAACAAAAAAATGTAGTATCTGGCTGTGGTTTAGCAACCTGCAGTTTGTGGCAGCGGCTTCAACTCCCTCCGCAGGGAAAAACCCTCCGGAGAATCCAACGAGGTGGGGGGAAAAATAAAATAAATTAAAAAAAAAAATAATCAACAAACAAATCCTCGTTTCTCCCCAAAATTCCGTGGGCTGCGTTGGCAAAGGAGGGAAATTAAGTGAAAAGTGTGAGACATGAGGTTTGGGGGGGGAGGGAAAATCCAGCTTTTTCTGCTGCGAGCGGCCGAGCGGCGTGGCTTGTTTTGCTTGGCACGGCCCCGCGGGGAACCCGGCGCTTTCCCAGCGAGGAGCTTCGCTCTCCTTTCCAGCCTTCCCCGCGCCAGAGGACACGGCTTCTGCTCGGGGTTTGGGGTTTTGGGTTTGGTTGTTGTTTTTTTTTTTCCACAGTTCTTGAGGTATTTATGGAGCCCCTCCATCCGGAGGGGATGGAGCGGAGCCGTGCCCAGCTCCCAGCCCTCATCCCCAGCTCATCACGGGGTGGATTGTGGAGATCCATGGGATCCATCTGAAAAGGCAAAGCTTTGGGGGGTGTTTCCTTCCAGAAAAAAGGCAAAAATATGGGGGTGCGAGGCCGAGAGCCAGGCTCAAAGGCTCCCTCCCGGCCTCGAGGGCTTCCTTCCCAGGTCTTCATGGCCTCGAGGGGCTCCTTCCTAAGCTTCAGGGCTCCCTCCCTGGGCTCAAGGGCTCCTTCCTGGGCTTGAGGGGCTCCTTCCCGGGCTTGAGGGGCTCCTTCCCAAGTCCTCACAGCCTTGAGGGGCTCAAGGGGCTCCGTCCTAGGCTTCAGGGCTCCCTCCTGGGCTTGAGGGGCTTCCTCCTGGCCTCGGGGGGCTTCTTCCCTTCCTTGAGGGGCGACCTCCTGGCCTTCAGGGGCTCCTTCCCGGGTCTTCCCAGGCTCAAGGGCTCCTTCCTGGGCTTGAGGGGCTCCTTCCCAGGTCCTCACAGCCTTGAGGGGCTCAAGGGGCTCCTTCCTAGGCTTCAGGGCTCCCTCCTGGGCTCCTTCCCAGGTCCTCCCAGGCTTGAAGGCCTCCTTTCCTGGGCCTGAGGGCTCTTTCCCAGGCTTCAGGCTCCTTCCCTGGCCTTGAGGGGCTCCTTCCCTGGCCTTCCCAGGCTCGAGGGGCTCCTTCCCAGGTCCTCACAGCCTTAAGGGCTCAAGGGGCTCTTAGGCTTCAGGGCTCCCTCCTGGGCTCCTTCCCAGGCTTGAGGGGCTCCTGTCCTGGGCCTGAGGGCTCCCTCCTGGGCCTGAGGGCTCCCTCCTGGGCTCAAGGGGCTCCTTCCCTGGCCTTGAGGGGCTCCTTCCTGGGTCTTCCCAGGCTTAAGGGTTCCCTCCTGGTCTCGAGGGGCTCCTTCCCAGGTCCTCACAGCCTTGAGGGCTCAAGGGGCTCCTTCTTAGGCTTCAGGGCTCCCTCCTGGGCTCCTTCCCAGGTCTTCCCAAGCTTGAAGGCCTCCTTTCCTGGGCCTGAGGGCTCCTTCCCAGGCTTCAGGCTCCTTCCCTGGCCTTGAGGGGCTCCTTCCCGGGTCTTCCCAGGCTTAAGGCTCCCTCCTGGCCTTGAGGGGCTCCTTCCCGGGTCTTCCCAGGCTCAAGGGCTCCCTCCTGGCCTTGAGGGCCTCCTTCCCAGGTCCTCACAGCCTTGAGGGCTCAAGGGGCTCCTTCCTAGGCTTCAGGGCTCCCTCCTGGGCTCCTTCCCAGGTCCTCCCAGGCCTGAAGGCCTCCTTTCCTGGGCCTGAGGGCTCCCTCCCGGGTCTTCCCAGGCTCAAGGGTTCCCTCCTGGTCTTGAGGGGCTCCTTCCCAGGTCCTCACAGCCTTGAGAGCTCAAGGGGCTCCTTCCTAGGCTTCAGGGCTCCCTCCTGGCCTTGAGGGGATCAAGGGTTCCTTCCTGGGTCTTCCTGGGCTCAAGAGGCTCCAGAGGCTCCTTCCCGGGCTCCGGAGCGATGCAGACTTCCCACAACACTCCAAACATGGGAGGTTTGCACAATTTCACGCTCCAGTAGCATTTCCGAGGCTCCCACAAAAGCAGGACAAGACCGTGGGGCAGGGACAGAGCCTTGGAGCCCCCCCCAAACTCAGGACTGATCCTACGACTTTCCCAAAACCTCCCACTTCGAGCCCAGAAAAAAACTCCGGCAAAACCTTCCCGTGTTTCAGAAAACCAGCACCGAGGCGTGAACGGGTTCAAGACGCAACATCCAGCTTCTAAACACTAATTGCTCTGTGCCACCCTCTAAAAAGATGGCCAACCCCCCCAAAAAGAGAGCAAATGCCCCCCACCACCAAGAGACCTCCAAACCGCCCCCAAGAGACCTCCAAACCGCCCCACAAAGAAACGTCCAACACATCCCAGAAACATCAAACCTTCTCAAGAGGCCTCCAACCCCCCAACACACATCCAGCCCCCCCCAGACACCCAAAGCCCCCAAGAGACCTCCAACACCCCAA
>JAOQGM010000018.1:7768-20812 GCA_027564225.1 Gallinago stenura | reverse complement strand
GTCCAGATCATTGATAAAGATGTTGAAGAGAACCGGCCCCAGTACCGAGCCCTGTGGGACACCACTCGTGACCGGCCGCCAACTGGATTTCATTCCATTCACCACCACTCTCTGGGCCCAGGCCTCCACCCAATTTTTAACCCAATGGAGAGTATTCCCATCTAAGCCATGAGCATCCAATTTCTCCAGAAGAATACTGTGGGAGACTGTATCAAAGGCTATCAAAGAGACTGTACCTAAAGTCTAGGTAAACAACATCCACAGCCTTTCCTTCATCTACCTTTATCATAAAAGGTCAGGTTTGCCACCACCTGCCAGGAGGCCTAGGACACAGTGTCCACTGTGGGCTTCTTGCACCATAGTTCACAGTGCCACTGTCCTATGTGACTGCTCTTTCTCAGGAGCACCGCTGGGTGCGAAGGGGATTTGCTGGAGCTCTTCTCTGCTGACCCCCATGGCCCTCCAGCTCTGTCCTGGTGCCAGCTCACAACCACTACCACAATTCTTCTGCAGTCTGTGTCTTTGCTGGGGGCTGGCCACCGTGGGGTGCCTGCATGGCCCCGAGGATCCCAGAGAGGCTGTGCTTGGAGAACAGCTTGCGACTGTCCTTGTTCTGAGTGGGGCTCATGATCTGGCTGGGGATCATGATGGAATGGACAGGACTGGAGAACCAAAGGACAAGAAACAGGAAGGCTAATTTCAAATGAAGGAAAGAAAACAGTACATATAGGTGCTATATAAGTATGTGTCGGCATATATATAATCAAGAGATTGGTTAACCAGCACAGGGGCTCAGAAATTTTCAAATCTCACCTGAAGAAAGCATTGACCAACCAAATGTAACTCTAAAGATCTCACTGCTCAGAACATATCATGGTGCTGGAGACCTCCAGGGGTCCCTTCCATCTCAAATCCTCAAGGAGGAAGGGGCTGGAGAGTTTAGAGAGGGCTGGGGGACACTGCTGTGTGTTGAGGCATTGCTGGCATTTGTAATCCTCCCCCCTCCTCAGAGTTACAAAGTGAATGAGGTCACTCCAAAGGGAAGCTCTGCTCCATGGGCACCAAAAGTCCAACAGCTACAGGGAAATGGAGAAAAATTCTCAGAAACACTACCAGGCATTAAACCATTGTCGTGGTTGTGTTGTCCAACGACAAGATGACAGTTGCTCCTCTTGCTCCAAGGAGAGGAAAGAGAGTTACGAGCTTAGAAAAAAATAATGAACTCTTAATAATAAAATAAAAAAGGAATTAAATAGAGAGCAAGTGTAAGCAAGAGCCTCTCTCACTGGACAGAAAGTTGGCTCTGCTCCACCCCAAAGCAGGACAACCATCACAGAGTCACCAATTAGTTGGGGTTGGAAAGGGTGTCTGGAGATCAGCCAGTCCTCCTTTCAATCCTAACCCATACACTCTCAGTTGGCTCCTCACCCATGCCCAGGGAGACACCCAGGCACTTCAGCTGCTCTCCATCATACAGGGCAACTCCCCCTCCTCGTCTTCCCAGCCTGTCCTTCTGAAAGAGCTTGTATCCCTCTGTTGCAATGCAGAGACGCAGAGCAAGAAGAGCCCAGCCTCCAGGCACTGAACAGAGGAGATCCCTTTTGTTACAGAGATGCTATTGGAAAGACCAGCTCTGACACGGCACTACACACATTTCCATGCTCCAGTCATGGGAGCCATCCCACCACGTCTCCATGATACCAGGAAGATCGTAGCCCTCACCGTGTTCATTCCCCATACAGTGTGCGTTAGCACATGCACACTTCAGCACTGAGTACCTGAAGAGGCTTTGGGGAATTTCTCCATCGTGGTGCCTGAAAAGCACTTCTTGCTGACAGAGGAAGATTTCAAAGAGCACTTCACAAAGAATGTTTTTTCGGTTTTATGGGTGCATTTTATTCCTTCTCATTTTAGAGAAGAGATGGTAGCAGCCTTCTCCAGTTGATATTGAACCAGTGTGCCTCCTGAGGAGTTTGGGACTGGAAGGAGAAGCAGTCCCTTGAGGACTGAGACGGTAGGGACAACCACGTCCTTCCCTCCTCAACCCTGCAATTTCTCTCATCAAACTCCTTCCTGCCTTCCTTAGAGAACTGCCTACACCAGGCAAGAAGGGTTTTTCTTATCTTTCAGTTGCAAAGTGCTGCTTTTCCTTCTCAGAAATGAGATCTGTAGTTGTGATGCCAGGCCTGAGTCTCTCATGGGCACAGCAGCTCCTGGGGTAGAAGAGAGTGGGTGTTTTCCACCCCAGCAGCCCCAAGCCTGGAGGCCACCAATGGCATGAGGAAATGGAGGCCAGTTACTTTCTTTTTCACACCCCAGGCCAGCACAAACATCCTGAGGCACCTCACAATCTGTTTCTGCCACTCTCCAGCCCCCTTCCCAGGGACGCAGAGCAAGAAGAGCCCAGCCTCCAGGCACTGAACAGAAGAGATCCCTTTTATTACAGAGATGCTATTGGAAAGACCAGCTCTGACACAAAAGTGCTACACACATTTCCAGAAGGCCTCTGGGTCAGACAGACCAGGTTCTTGCCTCTGGAGAAGTGTGGCCATTCCAAAAACTTGTATACAGAGATAGTGTTTAAGCAGAGAAGAAAAAAAAACAAAACAAATCACTAAGCCGGAGGGAAACTCAGAATTGCCTGTGAAGAGAGAAGGGCAGTTTATTCTTGCTGCAACAGCAGGTAGCGGATCAGTCTCTTTAGTGCCTCTTGGAGCTCCTGGTTCCTCATGCTGTAGATGAGGGGGTTTGCTGCGGGAGGCACCACTGCGTACAGCACAGCCACCAGCAGATTCAGAGCTGGGGACGAGATGGAGGGGGGCTTCAGGTAGGCAAACATGGCAGAGATGGCAAACAGGGAGACCACAGCCAGGTGAGGGAGGCAGGTGGAAAAGGCTTTGTGCCGTCCCTGCTCAGAGGGGATCCTCAGCACGGCCCTGAAGATCTGCATGTAGGACAGGACAAGGAACAGAAAACACCCACAAGCTACAGAAAGACTAACCACAGTAAACCCAGCTTTCCTGATGTAGGAGTGCGAGCAAGAGAGCCTGAGGAGCTGGGGGATTTCACAGTAGAACTGATCCACAGCATTGCCTTGGCAGAATGGAATTGAAAATGTGGTCCCAGTGTGCAGCACTGCATTGAGGAAACCACTGCCACAGGCAGCTGCTGCCATTTTAGCACAAGCTCTGGTGTCCATGAGAGTCCCATAGTGCAGGGGTTTGCAGATGGCAACGTAGCGGTCATAGGCCATGACAGTCAGAAGATAATATTCTGAAGAAACAAAGAAGAGAAACCAAAAGACCTGGGCAGCGCATCTATAGTAGGAAATAACCCTGGTGTCCCAGAGGGAATTGGCAATGGATTTGGGGACAGTGGTAGAGATGGAACCCAGGTCGAGGAGGGAGAGGTTGAGGAGGAAAAAATACATGGGGGTGTGGAGGCGGTGGTCGCAGGCTACAGCACCGATGATGAGGCCGTTTCCCAGGAGGGCAGCCAGGTAGATGGCCAGGAAGAGGCAGAAGTTCAAGAGCTGCAGCTCCCGCCTGTCTGCAAATGCCAGGAGGAGGAACTCGGTGATGGAACTGCTGTTGGACATCTGGTCCCTCCAGGGACGCATGTCTGTCCAAGGAGGAAAAGACAAGCTCAGATAGATTTGCTTCAACAAATCCCATTGCATTTGACAACTCCCCACAGGGCCTTCTGAGAGTTCTGAGGGACCTTCCATCAGGTCTCTAACGAGCTCCAGTTTGTGCTGGCGAGGTGCACCATGAGGATTGGGGTCCTCTGCCCATGGGTTCAAAGGAGGTAGACCTATTCTGCAGCAGTGTTGACACGGAGATGGCACAAAGGTTTCTTTTCCCTGGGCAGGAGCAATATTCCTGAGTGTATCTTCCCATTGACCACCAGGAGAGGTGAAATGAGGACCATGCCCAGCTGCTTCTTGGAAGCAAGAGGACAGGATTCCTACCCTCCTACCCTTTCTTCTTTAAAAGATTTCAGCTCTCTCTCAAGGCAAGGAGAGGGAGTGGGCAGAGGTGATGTAGCCCACTGCTGAGGTCTCTATCCCTGTCCTCACATCAATGACCACACCACATACACTATTTCTCCAAACACAGGATGGAGAAGAGAGTCTAAAGAGTGTATGCAAATGCAGGCTCTGATGCAAGCATTTTTCCACAGGCAAAGGTTCAGCAGTTTCACTGCCTGTTCTGCAGGGAATGAGGGGGAACAGGGGAGGTTACACTCCCTAAATATAGACTCATTCACTTTTCAGTTGCCTGTGTCTCCTGTTCATTGCTGGCTTCTCCTTAGCTCTCAGAGCAAACACTGCTGTAAAAGCTCCCTGTAACCTAGAGCTGACTCCAGAGAGTGGGTGCGCTCATTGGTCTGGCTCGCAGCTGCCCTCTGCTTGCACCTCTCTCAGCTCGAGGACGACTGCACTCAGAGGTCACTCTTCCAAGGGATCTGGACTCTGTGAAGAACAGAGGAGTCCAGTGTCAGAGGGCAGAATCTCCAAAGGGCTGTCTCTCAGCCCTGCTAGGGAGAGAGCGGCGGGGGGCATTTGAAGAGGCTCCTGACTCAGATGTGCAAACCACGAGGACCTTCCAGGAGAGCTGTGCTGTTCTGGAGCAGTGCTTACTGCCTGCCAGGCCATGCTGGAGACAGTCAGGTGTCCTAAAGGTGGACTCTCCTTACAAGAGAGTGGGCTCATTCCCCAAGCATGCTCACTGCATGGCCACAGCTCCAGACATCAGAAGCAGGGTTGGTCATCTCACTGCCGTAAAGGTACCTCCATGGAAGGACTATCAGGGCCTGAACTGCAGGGGAGCCCCCCTGCCCTTTATCCGTAGGGATCCAGAGACAAGGGACAAGAGCAGCAGTGAGAGATGGAGGAACAAGGATCATCACCGTGCTCTTCCTACCAAAGGAGGCTTGGAGAGAGAGAGAAAGAGACGGGTGGGCTCTCAGGAGAGCCTTCCCCTTACCTAGGTATGTTTACTGCCTTCCCGATGGTGACATCACCGGCCAGTTGCTCTCAGCCCTTTTGTCGTGCAGTAGGAAAAGGGCATGTTGTGGGAGAGATGGACCTCTGTCCTGCTGGAGATCTGGCTGCAGAGATGACTCATACCTTAGACACCATGGCCTTGAGGGCAGAGGACTCTCCTGAGTGGGAGAGGAGACAATTGGCCATGCTTAGAGACAGGCATCTGCACTGGAGATGCTGAAAGGGAATCTGGATCTGGATCCAGTCTCCCACAACAGGAGAGCAGAGCTGTTTCTCTGTATAGTGACTGCAGAGCCTTTTCTCTGTCAGTGCTCACGGACCCCATCCCACCCTCCGTGTGCTCAGCTCTGCCCTCCAGAATCCTCCCAAGGCTGGACACTTTTCTGGAGCATCTCTGTGTTTGCAGCTACTAAGGAGCAGTTCAGAAGAGCCCTGATGAAAATGATGGCAACTGCCGAGGAGATGTTGGTGCTGCCCGTAGGCTGGAGGTGCAGGGGAGGGTGAAGGGACTTCCTGAGGTTCCTCACACACCTCTTGGCTTACTTTTCAGAGTAACATTTTAGAGTCATAGAATGGCCAAGGTTGGAAGGGACCATTCAGATCATTGAGTCCAACTATCAACCTAACGCTGACAGAACCCACCATTAAACCATGTCCCTCAGCACCATGTCTACCTTTAAAATACCTTCAGGGATGGTGATTCCACCCCTTCCCTGGGCAGCCTGCTCCAATGATAACCTTTTCGGTGTAGAGAATTTTTCCTTCTTCCTTTTCCTTTAGGAGTGTCACTCCCAAATCTCTACCCCCAATAGTGTTTCCATTGCCCTATTACCATAGCAGGAATATATAAGAAAACCAACCCAAACCCAAACCAACTCAGAGTCAGGAAAGACCTCTCAGGTACCTGGCGACTTTATCTTCCCTATCTTGAATGTCCCTGTGGTGAGCTAGAGCTGTGAGCATCCTTGTTCCACGTAACATCCTCCAGATGGAATAATGGCCCTGCCCTCCAGGGGTTTCTCTTCCCACCCAGAACTCAATCCCTTCCCGATCACCCCTGAGAAGCTGTGAGAGCCGTTCTGACAGACCCCATGGCCGTCAGACATAGCAGATTTGGAAGACCTCTTTCGGAATATTGGCTGCGCTGACGTGCAGCAAGAGACTTACTGCATCAAGGACTGGGAAGGTCTCCCCCACTGTGAGCTCTCCCACTACAGGCTGCCTTTTCTTTCCCTCCCTGTTGCCCATCCCATCTTTTCACCTGCAGGCAGTGCCCTCAGCCGTGCTGCTCTTTGCAGAGGAGCTGCTCCTGGACTGAGCTGTCTCTCTGCAGGGGCCATGTGTCCGTTGCCATGAGCTTGCTCAGTCCCGGGAGCTTGTGCAGCCCAGGAGCACAAGTGCAGCTGAAGGTGTGCCTTTCTCTGCCCCACAGTCTCCCTCAAGATGCTCCCTGGTCTCCAGCACTGGCAAAGCAGCAGAGCTCCTCCTGGGGAACCTTCTTGGAAGGAGGCTGAAGTAAACACCTACATCATCTCTGTTGTCTGTGAGGAGAGGAGTGGAGTCCCAATGTGTGATGTGTCCTTTAAGAGCTTGGTTGACTAAGAGAGTTGACAAGAACTCCCTCTGAAAACCCCTATTCCTTCCCAAATATTGGGCAGTGAGGGGAAGAGTTTGTCTTCCCCCTTGTAGGGCCATGATGCAAATGAATCAATGCAGGGGTCTAACTTGGCTTGCAGGCTCTCTAGTGATTCATCTCCCTCTAGTTCATGCCACAAACCTGCAGGAGGTGGGATTTCCTGTCCCTCAGTTCAGGTGGCAGAAGATAGGTGTCTGTATGGGAGCGCTTTGCCTAAGCTCTCACTAAAGTCAATGGAGATGGATGGAGGGAGTCAGTGGCTCACACAAAACCACCTGGTGACATCAGGGGTTTGGTGGATTGAACTGGCCAGCCACTAAGCACCCACTCATTTGTTTACTCCCAAACCATTCTATGATTCTATGACCCTGTGATTCCGTGATTCCATGAAGAGACCATGGTACTAGTCTACATCCAGGAGTGGGGCTTACATCCAAGAGTGCTGAGAAGACAAGCTGATGCCACTATCAGGCCATTCTGTATCATCCTGGAATGGTCGTGGAGCCTGATCATTGGAGGAAAGCAAATGTTGGTTGCATCCTCAAGAAGGCCCAAAGACAGAGCTGCTGCTGATATCTAGTTGGTGGGACTGGTTGACACACAAGGACAAGGCTGTCATCCAGAGCTCCCTCAGTATGCTCAAAGGCATGGGCTGACAGGAGCAACTCTGAATAAAGGTTCCAGAGCTTCTGAGGGCCATTAGACAAAACACAAGTCATCTGTGAGGAAGACCAGCATCATGGTGGGCTGGATGAAGAGAATCAATACCAGGACATTAGGGATTTGTTGACTCTCTTCTACTTAGCACTCCTCTGACTACATCTAGGTACTGGATCCAGATTTGTGGTCCTCCATAAAAGCAAGAGAGACCAGGAAAGTGGAGTGAGTTCAGCAGAGGGTCAACAAGATGGTGTAGGGCTGGAGCACTTGCCTTCTGAGAAGGAGCTGAGGGAGATGGGCTTGCTCAGCCTTCAGAAGGGGAAGCTTCACCTCCTTGAAAGCTTTGGCTTTTGAATGCCCGCATCTTTGTAGCAGGAAGAGCCAAACTCCTCATCATGGGGCATGGTGGAGGATGAGTGACTTTGTAATTCAAGCTTTTCCCTATCCTGCCTGGGGGCCAGCACAGTTGTTTCACACAGTAGTCAGGGTCAGGTGGGAGTGCAGATAGTCTGAATGGAGGAAATACCTTGGGCTTCAAAGGAAGCTCCAGATTTGAACTAACACCACTGCACTGGCTGCAATTAGACATGAGTTACCTGACACTACTGTGAATTCTCACCTTGCTGGTAGAGTTTTCTTAAACATCTCATGGAGGAAAGCAGTGGTGGGGAAGAGAACAGCATTCTTTAGTTTCTCAATTCCCAGGGTAGAGGCCAAGCCATCCCTTTCTTCCTCCCTGATGTCCTATTCCCTGGGAAGCACATCTGGTGGAGCTCCAGACTGTAATTGTTGGGGCGCCTTTACAGTTTGCATAAGACAAGTCTTAATCTGCCTAAAGACTTGCGAAGCGGAAATGTGCAGCTCCATTTGTCCCACCAAGCATCTTTTCTGTGCAACCAATATGATATCACATGGGATTGGAAGAGATCTCTGGAGATCATCTAGTCCAATCCCCCTGTCAAAGCAGGTCCTCCTATAGTTGGTTGCACAGTATCTTGTCCAAGCGGGTTTGCAATGTCTCCAAAGACAGAGACTCCACCACCTCTCTGGGCATCCTGGTCCAGGGCTCTGCCACCCTCAAAGTGAAGAAGTTTCTCCTTATGTTTAGATGGAACTTTTTATGTACAAGTTTGTGCCCATTTCCTCTTGTCCTGACACTGGGAACCACTAGAAAAAGACTGGCCTCTTCCTCTTGACACCCACCATTTAATTATTTATAGGTGTTGAGCAGTCAACAGCAGGCATGATTCCCCATCCCAAAGTGCACATCTAAAATGCATCAGACGGAGGCATTGCAGGAAGAACTATTAGGCCCCGTGGCACTGACCTCCAAGGGCTGGAGTGTCAAGAGAGAGAAAAGGAGTGTCAAGAGCAAACAGACAGCACCTTGGAGAAGGAGGCACCATGGTCTCTGGTGACGCATGGCGACAGGGTGTCATGTCCCCCCGTTTCCCTGTATGTACCAACCAGCAACAGATACAAAGTCTGGGCAGTGGATGAAGCCAATGGGCAAGGCTCACAGGGAGAAACTGCCCATTGTGCTGGTTTTGGCTGGGATACAGGTAATTTTCTTCACAGTAACTGGTATGGAGCTATGATTTGGATTTGTGCAGAAAACAGAGCTGATGCTACAGGGATGTTTTAGTTACTACTGAGTCATGCTTAGACAGACTCATGGCCTTTCCTGCGTCTCAACCCACCAGGGATTTGGCTGTGGTTGCACAAGAAATTGGGAGGGGACACAGCTACGATAGCTGACTCTCACTGACGAAGGGGATATTCCATACCATCTGAAGGGCAATAGAAAGCAATATAAAGCTGGGGGAAGAAGAAGGAAGGGGGAAACAATCAGAGGTATGGCATTTGCTCTTCCAAGCCACAGTTATGTGTGATGGAGCCCTGCTATCCTGCTTTCCTGGAGATGGGCTGAACAGAGTGAAGGAATTCCTTATTTTGCTTCACTTCCACATGTGGCTTTCTCTTTACCCATTCAAGTATCTTTATCTCAACCCCAGAGTTTTCACATTTTTATCCTTTCTCACTTGAGGGCTGGGGGAAGGAGGAGTGTGTGGCTGTGTGGGGCTTAGTTGCTGGCCGGGCTTAAACCATGATACCCGTTGCATAGAGAGTCTCCATCCATCTGAGATGCCCCTTGTCCTGGTTTGAGGTTCTGTTCAGTAATTTTACTTTTTCAGCTGGGCCTCTTCTAACTAACGAAACTCTGAAATTAACAGCATATTGTTCAGAACCTGCTCACTCTCCCAGTGATAAGACCTGATTATACCAAGGAATGGTATGGTGAGAGGCCCTTGCTTATACTCATTGCTATAAAAATAGACCTAACAACGTCAGGCAAATTTGTTATTTGCCCAATTGGAGGGTCGGAAGTGGAAAAACATAGAGGGGTCCCACCTGCAGGGAGGAGCGGATGGGACAGGTGACCCAAAACTGAACAACAGGGTATTCCATCCCATCCGCATCATGCTGAGGGATCAAAGGGTCAACTCTCTTCCTTCAATGGCCAACGTCCGAGGATGACCCTTGTCTGTTCGTCTGCCTTTGATCCCGATCCGAGCGCTCCTGACTCCAGATCCAGAATCCGGCTCCTGTCCATCACCGAGTCCAGCCAGGGACTTTCCACTGTGCCTGCTGGTGACGTGATGATCATCCTGGGAGCTTGATACGGTTTTTTATAGACTGTATACATTCTTTTTCTTTTTCCTATTTTTTCCTTTTTTTTTTCTTTTCCTTATTGTTATTATTATTTCATTATTATATTTTTTTTTCCCTTTCCCTCTTCCTCTCCTCTCTTTTCCTTAGGGGGAGGGGGGAGGAAGGGGCCATCTGTCGTTCTGGTTGGTCAATTTGGTCAAAACCACGACATGAACAGAAAAGATTCTGTAAATAACAGCATTATTTGCACAACTTAAAAAATTATGGCATTATGTTTCCTATCATAAAGTTTATACATGTCACTGTTAATTATTTCTGATTATTCTATATTCTAATTATTTCTTTGCCACTGCACATACAGGAGGAAAGAGTCAATATCTCCAACAACACTGGCTAGCAGCCGTCGCTGCTATGGGTATACTGGAAACAATCAAGACTGACAATGGCCTTGCGTATGTGTCTAAAACCACACAATTCTTTTTACAGGAATGGAGCATTCGCCACATCGCTGGAATTCCACACTCCCCTACAGGGCAGGCGATTGGTGAGCGTGCCCATCAAATGCTAAAGCAATTGCTAATTAAGCAAAAAAGGAGGAGTCTGGGAGATCCACCACAGGAACGACTATGGAAAGCCACCTTTGTTCTAAATTTTCTAAACAGAGACAATGCTGATATGACACAAGTGAATCAATACTTCGGAGCTTCCCCAATGTTCAAAACATGGGCAATGGTCCATATTTGTGACATGGCCACTGGACAATGGGAAGGCCCCCTGCCATTGATAACTTGGGGGAAGGATACGCTTGTGTTTCCACAGGAAATGGTCCCAAGTGCATCCCAGCATGATATGTTTGACCATATCCAGAAGCTGAGCATCATGAACAACCATCAGAAACTACGGAGCAATGAATCTTTTATATTCATAAAAGTATTGTTGGTTTTAATGTTATCAGGCCTGGTACTCCTCTTGATGTTTATGTTATGTTTGCCATGTTTGTTTCCCTGTGTTACAAAAGCAAAAATCAAGTCATGTATGCTCAAATGCACTCTGTACTTGCCTTGCAAAGCATGATGTTAGAAGTGGATGTAGAAACCAGACATAGCATAGAATTTGCACGGAAGTAAACAAATCACATTATATGAGACAGTTATAGAAATGTAGACATTTGTTTTCATATCAGATCCGAAATGCTATACTGATTATTCCTAAAATAAATAAATAGATTGTTCATGATTATACCAAGCATACTACACAGTGTAGGGTTTTTTGTTGTTTTAATTCCATTGGTTAGGTATTTAATCTGAATTATCTGTTAACTTACTACATCTCTTGACCCTTTTAGGTCAGTGGTGTATGAAAATGTTTCATGGAAATTATGAGGAAAATTTTAGTAAAAGTTGGTATGAAAGTTTTTCAATTTTTCAAAAATCTGGTTTCATGATGTCATAATTGCTAAAACAGAAAGCCAGAAGAATTTTTATAAGTGTATGGTAAGGCAACGAAAGTCATTTGTTAAAAATTATATTTTAGAGACAAGGGAAAATAAAACCATATTTTTAACTTGCATTTTGATGTCTTCCTTGGACAGTTCAGGAAATAAGATGGCTAAACTGGTGGATTTTAATTTTGTTTTAAATACTGGAATAGGTTTCAGAAGCTGATAATTAGTTTGATCCATAAATTAAATGCAGAAATTCACAGATTCAAAGAGGTATGATATAATATAGCCCCATAAAGTAATTTCTTATTAAGGGGGTTTTGTTTATTTGTTTCTGAATACTTCTCATCCTGAATTGCTTCGTTATAATACTTCATTTTGGATTATATATCATCAGAAACTAAAAGTTACATCTTCCCAGCAAAAGAGTATATAAGACGAGAAGCAACCCTAGTCAATGGCTTTACACCTCAGTCCAGTTCTGCCTGAAACAAAGAAGCTGGACTCAATAGCCAATGTAACTATCATATGGTATTCTTTATTGCAGTGCTGGGGTTGCACTGGGATCTTTCGTCAAGGTGCTTCCACTCAGCCACAATTTCAACAGGCTTATATTTACAAAAGTTTTGCATAATCATAGTTTTTCTGTGACACAATGAACATAAGTCTGCCTTTCTTAAAACTAATTACATGTTCAGGACATGAGTTTCTCTATGGCCTTTGCTGCCATTTATTGACCATTTTCAGGAACCACAGTCACTCTGGTGGTCGTTTACTTCATCTGGTGGTCATACCTTCCTCTTCATCAGTTGTCCCCTAGATGAACTTCGGTTATTTTACTCCTTTTTCTTGCTGACTTGGCAGCTGGCATTCCTTCAAGCCGGTTTTCTCCAGTCTTGTTGTCTGAGCTCCCTTTATCTTGTTTTCTGGTTATTCTTATGATAAGCAAGACTAGTTACTCCATTGTCTAACAATCACATGGTAACCTTAGAATGTTGACAGTCACACAACAGCTTAAAACAGATAAGTAAATTATTGACTACTTTAGCAAGATTCCTTAATAATCACAAGGCCTTTTATTTCATGCCTCACACTTGACAACTTCTATATTTCCTCCTCTTTATCATATACATTTTATGGAATTATGAAAATACTTTCTTCACAAAAAAAGTTGTGTGAACATGTAAATAAACTATTATTAAACTGTATGTTAGATATTTCAAGTCAATCAGGTTATGTTGGGGCTAAGAAGCTGAATATGATGGAAGACTAAGCTTCTGCAAACTTAATTTTTGGAATGAGTTTTAAGGTCTATCAATTGACTGGTTTCTTGTCAGGAAGTTTTAATATAAATTTCTTTCTTCTAAGAGTACAATTTATTTATTTTTCCCTTGCTAATTTTCATTCCTAAGTGTTCACTAGAAATGACTATTATTCTAGATACAGTCTGATAATGCTTATCAAAGTAGTATGATATATAGTGATGTTGTGGTTTCAGCCGAAATCACTGCAACTGAACTGACAGATGGCCCCTCCCCCCACCTCCAAAAGAGAGGAGAGGAAGAGATAAGGAGATACAGAAGTTTAGAATGAACTAAACTACTTTAATGAAGAATTAATATTAAA
>JAOQGM010000017.1:2002842-2016361 GCA_027564225.1 Gallinago stenura | reverse complement strand
CATCACCCCAAACAGCCAAAAGGGTGGACGGGGCTCCTCGTGGCCAAAACTAGTTCCCCCAAAACCTCCCCCACGAGCGACTCCAAAAAAAGGGTTTTTTATGGTTTTATCGTCACGGCTTCAGCTGCAGCTTCTCTTGGGGGGGGTTTGGTGGGTTTTTGGGGTGGGGGGAAAAGTTTGATGGCTTTTTATTCTTCTTTTAAGCGGCGGGATAAATGGGGACCCGGGGTGGGTCGGGAGGTGTCTTCAGAGACACCCCCGCTCATTAAAATATAAATTAAAAGCCGATTAAGCAATTAAGTCCTAATTTTGTTTAAAACAACGGGAGCTCGTGGAGGGGTCGGGAGCAGCTTGGCCAAGTGCCATCTCCTTGGGCTGGAGACCCCGGAGGGAAGGATGCTCGGGGAGGTAATCCCAGAAATTCCTGGAAGGTTCCAGCCCAGGAGGGATGGGGATGGGCCCCCCCTTCCCTCCCCCCATCCTGGGCACGGGGCAGAGCTTCTGGGGCTGGTGGTGGTGGCACCTCCAGCCCTTTGAGGTTCATCAAAGGGTTTGCCACGTGGAAATTTTGGCCTCTGAGGGCCCCTCCGAGCCCCTCCAGGTTCTTCACACCCTTCTGAGGGACCTCAAGCAGCTTCAGAACCTTCTTAAAAAGCTCTTCTAGGGCTTCTTTCTTGGACACAAACCTAATTTTATCGCCCTGCCAAGGGCCAAAGCTCTCTGGTTGCGAAAGAGCTTTTGGGCAAAGCCAAGTGAAGCCTCCCCGGGGAGCAGGAGCTTGAACCCGAGTTCATCCGAAGCTCTGATTGGGAAACCGCAGTTTTTTTGTTGGACTTCAGTGAACCAGGCACCTGCCATGGGGCTCAAAATGAGTGATTTGGCTAAAAAACAGGGCTTTTCCCTCGAGGGCGTAATGCGTCAAGGAATTTGTAGCTCTTTGTCCCGACCAGAGGAGGCTCAGAAAAAGCCCGTCAGGAGCTGACAGTTGGAGCTGAGAGAGTTTGATTTGGAGTTGTCCTTCCAACACCAACAATGGCTTTGTTTTTCTTAGCTCTCCAAGGGAGTGTTTTTTGGGGCAGGTCATGGTGGTGGCAAAGAGGGGAGGGAGCCCTAAAACAATGAATAGAAGGAAAAGAAAAGAAAACAAAAAAAAAAAAAAGAAAAAAGAAGAAGTCATCTCCACTCCCCTGACGCCCGGTCAACTCCCTGAGCGTATAAAAAGGGGCACCAGGCTCACAGGTCTCATCGCCTCCAAACCTTCTCCTGCTACCCCATCGCTCAGCTCTTCCTCTTCCTCTCCTCACGGGTGGACTCTCGAGGGTTGCCCATCACCATGTCTCGCCAGTCCTGCGGTTTCGGCAAGGGGTTCAGCTCCAGCTCTGCTTGCTTCGGAGGGAGGAACAAGGTCACCTTCAGCTCCGCGTCCCGTGGAGGATGCAGGGGACCCGGCAACGCCGGTGGCTTCGGCAGCAGGAGCCTCTACTCCTTGGGAGGGAGTAAAAGCACTTCTCTGGGAGGCTTCGGTGGAGGTGGTGGTGTCTGCAGAGGTTTTGGAGCTGGTGGCCAAGGTGGCTTTGGCTACGGCTTCGGCGCCGGGGCAGGATTCGGTGGTGGGGCCGGAGGAGGCTTCGGTGGAGGCCTCGGTGGTGGCTTTGGTGGCTTTGGTGGAGGATTTGACGGCGGGATGGGAGGTCAAGGCTTTCCCCCTTTCCCACCGGGTGGCATCAGGGAGGTGACCATCAACCAGAGCCTGTTGGCCCCCCTCAACCTTGAAATCGACCCCGAGATCCAGCAAGTGAGAACCCAGGAGCGAGAGCAGATGAAGCAGCTCAACAACAAATTCGCCTCCTTCATCGACAAGGTGAGAGTGGCTTCAACCTGGGGGTGGGAGGTGGAGGTCCGAGTCCACCACAGCTCCCGTGGGCTGCAATTGCTGCGAGATGCCCACCCAACACCCCCCAGAGAAGCAAGACCACCCCAAAGAGCCCCTGTAGAGAGAGGGATGGTGGCCGGAGAAGTGACTTCTCCAAGGTTGTGGAGAAACCCAGCAGTAGAATCCTTGGTTCTTAAGACCTTGGTGCTGGTGCTGAGCTGTGGGACCATGAACATGCAGAGCATCCTCAGAGGAGCTGATGGACTCCATCCATGCATGGGCTGAAGGACTTCAGGTGTTTTGGCCTGTTTTTAAGGAGAAGATGCCAAAGCTAGGAGTTCACCGCGTTCCTCCTGCTTAGAGGCTGGGAGATTGGAGGGGGAAGGTGCCCCACCTTTGCCTGGTCATCCCAGAGTTGTGGTTCCACCCATCCAGTGGGAGCTCCAGCTCCCTGGAGATGAGGATAGGCAGGAAGATTAACCTCATTAAATGGGGGAAAAAAAAATCAATAAAAAGATGCTTTTGGAGACAGTCTGACTCTTTTTCTGCCCACCTTTGCCATCTTTTAGGTCCGGTTCTTAGAGCAGCAGAACCGAGTCCTGGAAACCAAGTGGAAGCTCCTGCAGGAGCAGGGCAGCACCGTGACAAGCAGCAGGAACCTGGACCCCCTTTTTGAGACCTACATCAGCGGGCTGAGGAAGCAGCTGGACGGTCTCTCCAGCGAGAAGCTTCAGCTGGACTCAGAGCTGAAGAGCTTCCAGGACATGGTGGAAGACTTCAAGACCAAGTATGTCCTTCTCGGCGTAGCCGTGGTTGGGTTGGTGAAAAAATTGGGGAGAAAAACTGACTTTGGACAGGCAGAAAGTTGAAGGAATCCTAAGAAATGGTGATATTTCACTTGTTTCATCGATTAGAAAATGTAAAAAGTTTTGGGGAAGTTTTCATCAACTGAGTTTCGACAACGGTTGGTGATTTTTCAAGGTATTTCTCAATATCTGTTGTTGCCTGAGTTCTGCTTCTCACTGAAGCTGGATCCTCTACTGCTTGTCTTCCTCACTTAAGAATCCATGGCATTATGATTTAATGAACTAATTGCTAAATCCTACTCTAATTTCCTCATGGATTTCCTCCTGGATTCCTTCCCATAATATCCTTCACGATTGGGAGCTCAGAGCTTTCTTTGGAAGGATGATAGATGGTAAGAAAAAAAACAACAAGAAGAAAGTTTTGGGTTTTTTTTTTCCCCTACTATTATTTTTTTGATTAATTTGTCCAGTTGGAAAAGCAGGAGAAGGATTTGTCCTCCAGGAAAAAGGTGGAGAAAATGGGAGGGAAAAGGAGTCCAGGACTTGTCAGGGTCAACCAGATCTTGGTACCCTCCACCGAGGTTGCAAATTGAGTCTGTTTTGGGGGACACCTCCAGCACCCAACGGTCTGCAGGAACTGCCTGCCCCCGTGGGGAGCTGGAAAGGGCCCACGTTGAGGACCTGAAGGTCCTTGGGTCTTGTTGGAGGAGTTGGAGTGGCCGCAGCCACCAGGGCTCATCTGAGAAGGCCAAGTGCCTGTTGGCTTGTCCATCCATCTGGCTCGTGGCTGGTCTAATTTTCACCGCCTTCGTTAGTCGGAGGCCAACAGCGCCTCGTTGCCAGCAGCAGCGGGAGCCAAAACAAGCAGATTCCATCTCCCTCCTCCTTAACCCACAGGTACGAAGAGGAAATAAACAAAAGGACAGCTGCAGAGAACGATTTTGTCCTCCTGAAGAAGGTAAAGAACTTTTTTTTTCCTTTAACACACATCCTTGGTTCAGAGGAGCTTCCACCAGCGCCAGCTCGTTAGCTCCAGAGATAAATCAAGGGCCCCCGCGTGGAGGGTGCCCTCAGGGAAACTCAGCATCAAAGGGGTTAAACGTCAGGCAAAAGGGGGTGCCTCAGGTTTTCACCTCCCGTTTCTGCTGCAGGACGTGGATGGAGTCTACATGACCAAGGTGGAGCTTCAGGCGAAATTGGATTCCCTGGCAGATGAGATTAACTTCTTGAAGTACCTTTATGAAACGGTGAGTGGTCCTGCTGCCCCTCTGGAGGAGGGGGGGACGCTGGGGAAGAGATAGGTTGTGACCCCCTAAGGACATGGTGGTGGGACTAAAGCCAGGTCTGGTGCGAATTCCAGGAGCTGGCTCAGGTGCAGAAGACCGTTTCCGACACCTCCGTGGTCCTCTCCATGGACAATAACCGATGCCTGAACCTGGACAGCATCATCGCCGAGGTCAAAGCCCAATACGAGGAGATCGCCAACAGGAGCCGGGTGGAGGCTGAGTCTTGGTACCAGAGCAAGGTGAGAGATGGTTGGGGAGGTGGAAGAGTCACCGGTGGTGGCTCAGAGGATGCTGAGACCTGGGCTGTTGCTGGCTCTGGTGTGGCCAGACCTGGAGATCACCTTGGCTTGCCTGGGTAGAGCTGTCATGAGGAGCTGCTCGTGGTGGACCTAACGTGCTCCTCTCCCTTCTGCCTCCCAGTATGAAGAGCTGCAGGCCACCGCCGGCAAGCACGGAGACAGCCTTAAGGACACAAAGGCTGAGATCTCCGAGCTCAACCGCATGATCCAGAGGATCCGGGGTGAGATCGAGAGCGTGAAGAAACAGGTAGGGGCTGCTTTTGTTACTATTTTCATTTTTTTTTTTCTTTTTTTTTTTTTTTTGGAGAAATGGGTGTGATCTCTCATGGGTTATGCCCTTCGGAGCTTCCCCAAAAGCAAACACCCTGGGAACGGTGGTTGTACGTGGAAGGGAGGGAACACGTTGTGGTTGGGAAGAGCTGAGCCCAAGCCATGGGGGACCGTGGGTCCATCTGCCCCTGCCCCGCTCATGGCACCCACCTCTTGCCCTCCAGTGTGAAACTCTGCAGAGCTCCATCGCGGACGCCGAGGAGCGCGGGGAGGTGGCCCTCAAGGACGCCAGGACCAAGCTGACCGACCTGGAGACCGCCCTGCAGAAGGCCAAGCAGGACATGGCCCGGCAGCTCCGTGAGTACCAGGAGCTGATGAACGTCAAGCTGGCCCTGGACGTGGAGATCGCGACCTACAGGAAGCTGCTGGAGGGAGAAGAGTGCAGGTGGGTGAGGAATCAGCAGGAGCTTGATGGCATCCTCCTAAATCAAGGGGAAGAACGTGGACACATCACATCTCCTCCATTGAAGTACCCATGATGCTGCCATGAGATAGGGACTACGGTCCCATGGCTGCTATTTACGCCCATGGTCTGATGGACCAAGCCTGGCTTCCTGGAGCTGGACCAGTCCAGAAGCTCAGGCTGGAGCTGGTGACCCATGTCTTTTTCCTTGCAGGATGTCTGGAGAGTGTCAGAGCTCCGTGAGCATCTGTGAGTAGCGTTCCCTGCTCCCGGGGTGGGGTGGGGGGCACGGTGGGCTGGGAGACTGATGCTCCAAAGCTTTATGGTGGCATCAGAATTAACCTCCAACCTTCCGTTCCTCTCCGCAGCCGTGGTGGGAGGCAGCAGCAGCTCTGCTGGAGGTGGATACGGCAGCGGAATGTGCCTTGGAGGAGGAGGAGGAATGGGATTTGGAGCTGGGAACGGGAGAGGCAGCTGTAACACCGGCGGTGCTGGCGTCTGCTACAGCTTAGGAGGGGGTGGATTCGGCTCCGGGGCAGGATTCGGTTCCGGGGGAGGATTCGGCTCCGGAGGGTGCAACTCCGTGGTGGTGGGATCTGGCAGCATCCTGAAGAACCCCTGCAACCGGAGGTTGTAGGCTCACCAGCCACCCTGTCACCCCTCCCCGGCACCCAAAGGAGAAAGGAAGCGAATTCCATGATGGCCACCAGCCCCAACACCCAACCCTTCCCTCCCCAATTCCTTGCCAAGGTGGCCACCACCTACTTCATCTCCAACCTCCACCATCCCAATGGTCAGAAACTGCAGAGGAACCCAAAACCCAGCTTCGTTCACCGGCCAATGATTCTCATCAAGGTGTGAGAGCGGCTGCCCCACCACCCCCCAGGACACTCCCCAGCCTGGTGGCCATCGGGGTGATGGGGGACCCCTTCAGGGGCAGGACCTGACCCCCCCCCCAATTCCCCTGGGCAGAGGGGACGGGTCCCCACGTGGCTTCTTTCTCCATCCCCTGCCGCGTCCGGAGGTGGGGAGGTTCTAGTGGTGGCCACCCCGAAGGAGGGTTTCCCAACGGTGACTCCTCCCGGCTGAAGACATTTCTTACCCCCCCCTCCCCCCCGCGGTTTGTTTGTTGGTTGGGTTGAGTTTTTTTGTTGTTTTCTTTTTGTTTTTTGTTTTTTTTTTTTTTCCCCTCCTAAGCAAGATACCGGCATTTTCACCCGCCTTCTTTAGAAGCTGTTGTAAAATGTTCAAGTTTTGCTCAGGGTTTACCTTGTTTATTTGGTTTTCTTTTTGTTGGTTTTTTTTTTGTTTTGTTTTGTTTTGTTTTGTTTATTTTTTTCCCCCCTCACTGTGATCATGGGAACACTTGTGCTTGTTTGCTGGAGCCTTTCTCCTTTGGCGCGTGGCGTACCCCAATAAACACTAGAGGCAGTAAAACTCGTGTGGTTTTTTTTTTTCTCCCTGAACCCGAAGAGTTTCGTGTTGCGACAAGACTTGGCTTCTGCTGGGACCTGAAAGTGGTTCCTGACTTTCCCCCGCCCTTTGAAGTTCACCTTTAAAGGAACCGAAGCCCACACGTCGCCCGGCCTTTCCTCCTCCTCACCCTTCTCTCTCTAAAAATGATGGGAAGTTTGGGAGTTTGGAGGGGGGAGGGCGAAGGAGGGTGGGGTGGCCGGGGATGGGTCAGGCTCCGTGGGATGGTCTGGTCCTGCTGGAAACGGGGTGTTCCTGAACGACACCCGTGGGAACCAGCCTGCTCCTGGTGGCGCGGCCGGAGGGAAGGAGGCAGCTGGGTTGAACCTGGATGTTCTCCTCCGACCTTCTGCTGGGGGTCCTGGGGTGGCCAAGGTGGGTGGCCCCCTTGGAGCAGAGTAGACTTGATGTTGGGAGACCGTTCTCTTCCCCTTTCTCCTCCTAAGACCTTTCCTTGCTTGTGTTGGCCAACTTGGGGCAACCCCTGGCCAGCCCGTCTCTGACCCCAGCTTGGGAGCACACCACCAGCCCACAGCTGAGCTTCTCTGTCTTCCAAGGTGGTCCCAATGCTGATGGCAAAGACACTGCACAGCCCTAAGTGCTTCTGGAGCACCTTCGGAGGGACGGTGTGGAAAGAGGGAGGGGTGAGCATCACCCCTCAGAGCTCCTTCCTCAGCGTCCACCATGCTGGAGCCACCCCTACAATTGATCCATGGGTTGCTTTCAAGGTGTCTCCAAAAAGGTGACCCAGAAGAGGGGAAGAGCAAGATCCCAACGCCCCACCTCAAGCCCCACCTCTCCACAAGAGAAGGATATTTTTGATGACCCGACAATTTAGGGCCAAAAAACTTCCACTGTGGTTTGACCTCCGGCTCAGGAGACCTTGAATCACGTCCCTGGTCAACCGCAGACCTGCTCTGCCATCCTCCATGAGTCATCTCTCCACTTCTCCCATGCCCCGTTCCCTGTTTGTAAGCGCCGGAGACATAAACCTACCAGCCACCGCGGAATGTCACTGCGCCGCCAGCCAAGGCGTGTCACTACTTGGACTTGGAGATGGTTTTGGGCAAGGCTGAAACGTTCCCCTGAGTCGTAAAAGGCCCCGGGACGGGGGCGTTGGATGAAAAGGCATCTCCTTCCCCAAGAGCCACCCCAACCCAGCCTCCTCTGTGTAAACTTGCCTCCAGCCAATGACTCCTGACAGGGGTGACGAGGAGACAAAAGGGCTTCTGGAGGAGGACAAAAGCCTTCTGGAGGAGGACAAAAGCCGTAGCGAAGACAAACAGACACCAAAAAGCCCTCGCCTTTTGTTCCTGCGACTGCACCTGCAATTAGGGGAGAATTCTGCTGGGCTGGACCCAGGTGCCACCTCATTTCTCCCTTTTGCCCCAGAAGGGAAAAGCCTTTTACGTGCCCCCGAAATAATTCTGTTTAATTGCGTCGTGGCTTCCTCCCCTCCTTTTCCAAAGTTCCTTCTGAAGCGGAGCGAGAGCCCTCAGATGTCGAGTGTTTTATGGAAAGCGTGGGAATTAAATGCTCTGCTTTGCTTTCCTCCCCCCCTCCCCTCCCAATTTCTCTCCTTCTCTGGTGGAAGAGGCTCAGTGCTGAAAATGCTGCTGTTGAAATGAGCCTTTTCCTCCAAGTATTCATTTTTTCCTCCAAATATTCACATTTTCCTCCAAATATTCACTTTTTCCTCCAAGTATTCATCTTTTCCTCCAAATATTCACATTTTCCTCCAAGTATTCACATTTTCCTCCAAGTATTCATTTTTTCCTCCAAATATTTGCCTTTTCCTCCAACTACTCAAGGCTTGAGCAGCTTTTCCCGTATCTCTGCCCACTTATCTTCACAGAATCTCAGAACAATGGAGAAGTTTGGGCTGGAAGGGGACCTTTAAAGCTTATTTTCCTTCCTCAGGGCTCTGGGTACAAGGATGTTGCTGGAGCTCCCTGCAGCCTCAAAGCCGCCGGTGGCGTTGGGGCCGGGAGATGGTGTCGATACCCAAATCCCAGCTCTGGATTTCCTCAACTTGGCTGGTGACGGGGCCGTGACTCAACCCCGGCGCTGGATCCAAACACGGGAAGAGCTGGGGACTCCAGGCTTCATGCACCTCCTCCCACCGCAGCTGGGAACCCAAAAAAACGTTCTGATCGCCTCGTTCCACCCCACAGAAAAGGAAAAAAAAAAGCTTTAAAAAAAAAACCCCACCAAGCCAACAAACCAACAAAAAAAAACAACCCAGAAAAATGTCAGCATGTCATGGGAATGTGGAGGGAGCCCAAGGAAAGGCAGCTGTCCATGTGGATGGACGTGAGGGTATCTACAGCAGCTACAAACCCACCCTGCCCCCTGCCCCAAACCCCGTGCTGGGAAATGTGTTTGACAGATAAATCAGAAGTGGAGCCTGTTGGCAGGGTCCTGCCAGGGATTTGTCCCTCCTGGAGGTGGGACATGACGTTGGCCATCCCCCATGAGGTGGGCTGAGATGGTTGTTGAGCCCTTTGGCTGATGGTTGCGGCAATGGTTGAGGTTGTTCTTCAAACCCCTGAAGGCTGGGAGTGTCATTGTCCCAACCGTGGCATTTTGGAGTGTCCTGGTTTGGGTCTCCAACCAGGACAAGGAGATGAAGACCACCAAGAAGGCTGAAGACCACCATTCCCATGCAACCTCCTCAACCCACCTATTTATTGTCTAGAAACCATCTCTACAACCACCAAACCCTCTGTCCTCCCCACCCCTTGGGTCTCAGGGTGACTTCTTGTTGTTATATACATTTTTTAGCCCTGTCTGTCCCCTGCTCCACTTCCCCCCGTGCTCAGGAGCCCCCAGTGGGGCTGGGGAGGGAGGTGGGACCAGCAGGAGGAGCAGGGACAGTTGGGGTTCTCAGTGGAAATGCCAGTTGAGCTGCACGTTACGCCACGGCCCGGGTCCCTAGGCGCTTTGGGAAATAGGTGTCTGGGCGATATTTTTAGAGGTATTTAAACATCTGAAGACACCAGGAGTTGCCAGTGTGGATTTTCAAGAAGCACTTAATTGCCTGTGTCCTGTGGGAACGTCTGAGCGCCTCGTTAGGCGGCTACCAGCACTGTTAGCTGCCTCAGCACTCCTAAAGGGGCTCGGGCTTCAGAAGTTCTCAGGCGGCTTTAAAAAGTTGAAAATGAATAAAAAATGTACCCCAGGAACTTTCTCAAAACCCCCCCATTAAAACGAGGCAGTAATTGTTGTTTGACAAGCAGGCTCCTGCAAGACAAAGGCGTGATGGGTCATGGGGTTACTATTGCACCTTCAACTCATAAATTAATCTTTTCCCAGCGTGGCACCAAATCCGGCGTATTCAGATAAGCTCCTGTCTTCCTAAAACCTGGAGTTTGCTCCCAAATATGCTTAAAAGGGACACCTACCCCCCTTCTTGAAGGAGGGCTCGACCCAGCTTCCAAGCGTCTACCTCTGCCAAAGATGTTTTTGAATAAAAAAGCTGAAATGAGCCTGGCAGCCAAAAAAAGTGCGCTTCCTCCAGTGAAAGTGATTGTGCCCTCTCTTCTCCTCATGTCCATGTGTCTCCACAAACATGGAGCAGCCTCTGCCGAGCTAATTGCATTTAAATAGATGCTGGGTTTATTGTGTGGGCAGCGGGACTTTGCATGCCACCTTCTCCCTGTCGGTCCTCAGAGCCCTCTGTCTGTCTGTCCGTCCCAGCAGCTGGCTTCCCGGTGTCTTCCCTGGTTTGAAGACCACCTGAAGGTCTTGAATCTCTGTAGGGTTTTCTGAGGGTTTCAAGAAAACGTGAAGGTCTTGAATCCCTGTAGGGTTTTCTGAAGGTTTCAAGACCACCTGAAGGTCTTGAATCCCTGTAGGGTTTTCTGAGGGTTTCAAGAAAATGTGAAGGTCTTGAATTCCTGTAGGGTCTTCTGAAGGTCTCAAGACCACCTGAAGGTCTTGAAACCTTCAGAAAATCCTACAGGGATCTCCTGTGTTATACTCGTGGCATTTCTTCACCAGTGCTGAGAGTCTCTTGGCACGCAGGCTCCGGGACTCACTTTCCGTAAGAATTTGGTCCAACAATAAATGAATTTCCAGTGCCAAACATCGCTCCCGTATCTCCTTTCTGGTAAGGTTTTATTTATCGAAAAGACACAGAGCCTCATCAAAATGCAATTTGCTGAGCCCTGGCTCCGGATTGAGAAACGACTTCTCCAAGCCAAAGGCAATTTTCCACGTAAAAAGGAGACGAAGGGTGTAACATCCTAGGTGTGTTTTGGGAATTGTGAAAGCCGTGCTACAACTTGGCATCAAGGGCAGCCCTCGCCTGCCATGGGGCTTTGGAGCGAGAGATCGAAATAGAGATTAAAACAGGAGCAGGGAAACAACCGCAACGGATGAAAGGTGGAACAACAAGGACTGGTGTATCCCAGGAAGGTTCTTCTGGCCACCACAAAAGCAGAAGGCTTCTTACTCATTGAGCGCTACCGTGGGGCACTGGGGAGAGACAGTTGTATCCTTTTTGGGTTTTGTTTTTTTTATTTTTTTTAAAATTTTCTCCTACATTATAAGGGTGTGTTTCTGGGTAGGGTCAATGTTTGGCAAATTGAAGATGAAAATCTGTAAACCACGCCACGCTGATGAAGACAGTAGCTGTCTCCTCCTTCACGCCCATGCAAACCCTGCCCACCTCCAGGAACGGATAAAAGGGAGCATCCTCTGCCCTCCAGACAGAGGGACTCCCTTCCCTTCCGTCTGCACTCACCTCCTCGCACCACAGCTCCATCCGTCTTCCTCACCTCCTCCCTTTCTCCATTTTTTGACTCAGCTTAGAAGAAACGGCCATGTCTCGGCAGTCTGTCTGCAGAAGCTTTGGAGGCGGGAGTAGAAGGGGCTACAGCTCTTGCTCTGCCATCGGTGGTGGCTTTGGAGGAGGTGGCGGCAGAAGCAGGATCAGTTACAGTTCCTACTCCTCATCCAGGGGAGGTGGAGGAGGTGGATATGGTGGAGGGTTCGGCAGCAGAAGCCTCCACAACATGGGTGGCAGCAGAAGAATCGCTGTGGGAGGATGCTACGGCGGTGGAGGCTACGGAGGCAGAATGGGTGGCTTTGGCGGAGGCTACGGAGGAGGAATGGGTGGCTTTGGTGGAGGAATGGGTGGAGGAGGAATGGGTGGCTTTGGTGGAGGAATGGGTGGCTTCGGTGGAGGAATGGGTGGTGGTGGTATGGGCCCTGGAGGAATGGGTGGCTTCGGTGGAGGAATGGGTGGCTTCGGTGGAGGTATTGGTGGTGGTGGTATGGGCCCTGGAGGCTTTGGTGGCCCTGGCTTCTCTGGAGGCATCCAGCCGGTGCAAGTTGACTCATCCCTCCTGCGGCCGGTCCATGTTGAGATTGACCCTCAAATCCAGCAAGTGAAAAACCAGGAGAAGGAGCAGATTAAGACTCTTAACAACCAGTTTGCCTCCTTCATTGACAAGGTGAGAATTTAGGACCGTGCTCGTTTGGAGGTGGGCATTTTCAATGACTTTCCGTGGCGTGGAAAGGGATTTTTTTTTGTTACCAACAAGCGCTTGCTAACGTTCCCATGACGGATGCCTCAGTAGCAGGTTATTATTAAAGTGTCATTAAGTAATACTGAACAATAGACTTGAATTTCATGCTAATGGAAGATTAATGAGAACATCTGAAGAACTTTCTGTAGAGTCTCTTGCCTTGTCATCTCTTCAGTCTAATTCCTAGTGATTCAGGGTAAAGTCATCATCGTATATTTAATTGTCTAAGAGTTCTCATTACGGTGCTTTTCTTTGTGATGAAACTTTCTTTACGAGGAACTGATTCTATAACCTCATGAGTATTAAATACCTTTCCAACACCCTTTGATTATTTTTATTTCAAATAGAAACTAAAGAAACCAGGATTCCCTTGTAGGAGAATTTATGTGGAGTTAAATGAAAAAAAAAATAATAATTCTTTTCTTGACTTCATTATTGTGAAGGCAACAGCAATGTCCGAAACTGGAGCTGTGGGAAATAGGGATGGTGTTTTCTATCAGAAACTCTTTTTTGTCCAAAAGTGAGATCTCTCACACACACCTTTGTGGGCTTTCAGGTCCGCTTCCTGGAGCAAGAGAACAAGGTCCTCTCCACCAAGTGGGAGCTCCTCCAACAGCAAGGACCTACCGGGCCAAGGAAGAACCTTGATGCCATCTTTGAAAACTACATCCAGAACCTGAGGAGGCAGCTGGAATCGATCGTCTCACAGAGGGGGCAGCTGGAGTCGGAACTGCAGAACATGCAGCAATACGTGGAGGAGTTCAAAACCAAGTAAGGGCAGTGACAGGGTGTGGAAGAAAGGAGCCCCCAGAGGGGAGAGCTGAGGCATCTGGGAGATCTCCAGCCTGTCCTCCCTTTGCTCTGGACCTCTGTAGGAACGGGACTGAGTTTGCCATGGAGGGAATGGGGGTTCTGCTGGTTGACTGATGAGCAGTCCAAGAGACTCACCTTGTCTTCTCCCCTTCCACAGGTATGAAGAAGAAATCAACAAGCGCACGGCTGCTGAGAACGAGTTTGTGGTGCTGAAGAAGGTGAGTCCCAGGGGCTCCAGGAGAAAAGGGGTGAGGGGAAAGGCTGCCAAGTCATTGGGTGGAGGGAGGATGAAGATGGGCAGGCTCCAAGAGGAGGCACTGGCTGCCAACAGCTCTTGTGGGATGGGAGGAAGGCATTGTCCATGTGTGTGATCTTTCCTGCAGGATGTGGACTGTGCCTACATGACTAAAGTAGAGTTGGAAGCCAAGGTGGGAGCTCTGACCGATGAAATCAACTTCCTGAGATACATCTATGAGGAGGTAAGAGCTCTCCCTTCCCCTTTGCTGGCTGAAGTTGCAATGAGGCTTGTGGTGGTCAGATACCCCAAGGTTGCCCATGTGGATTTAGGCTTGAGAGTCACTTGGGCTCCCTGTCTTGGTTGTAGGAATTATCTCAGATGCAGACAATCAGCCGGGACCTCTCCGTGGTGGTGTCTATGGACAACAACCGGCACCTGGATCTGGACAGCATCATCGAGGAGGT
>JAOQGM010000017.1:1935720-1952422 GCA_027564225.1 Gallinago stenura | reverse complement strand
TTGTTTGGTGTGAGGGTGGTGAGAGCCTGGTCCAGGTTGGCCAGAGAAGCTGTGGCTGCCCCATCCCTGGAGGGGTTGAAGGCCAGGTTGGAGGGGCCTTGGAGCAAGGTGGTGTGGTAGGAGGTGTCCCTGCCCAGGACAGGGGGGTGATAAGCTTTTAAGGTCCCTTCCAACATGAAGCATTCTCTGATTCCTTGGCAGAGGGAGATACTCTTAAGGCCATTTGTTAAACTGTAATTAATGTAAGGAAGGAGGACAAACTCAACAGAAGAATCTGCACAAAAACCCAGCCCACGGAATCCTCCAATCTAAGTATGCAAACAAAGCAATTTAAAACCAGTAAAATTCCATAAGATTTCACAAATGTTCACTGTTATGCATTGTTTTGCATATTTAAACCTACGAATTGCTGCCAGGCAAGGCAAACCCCAAGAAAGCCCCAAATTATTCATCTGCAGCAACCAAGCCCCACTCTGAGCTGTCTATAAAGGAGGTGCTCAGGGGTGTCGGAGCAGAGAGGCCCCTTTTGAGCTGCATCCTCTGCTGTCCTCCAGCATCCTCCCTTCCATCACCTCTGTCAGCATGAGCCAGCAGCTCTCAGCTGGGAGGTCTTTTCATGGAAGAAGGTTCTTCTCATCATCTTCTGCCATGAGCAGCATGAGCCGCTGCCGGAGCAGCGCCTTCCCCTCTGCTGGGCTTTTTGGAAGAGGTTATGGAACCTGGAGCCACAGCAGCCAAAGCCCCCCAAACCCAGAGGGGTGTAAATGGGTTTATTCTGCCCATAGCCTCACTCAAGGAGGCCGGGGAGGCTGGGGGTGCAGGGGTGTCCATGAAGGTGAGGGTCATGGGTTTGGCTTCCAGGGCAGGAGCTGCAGGGGTGAAGGTATTCGTGCTGTGCTCGTCAACAAGAGCCTGCTGCAGCCTCCCGAGGTGAAGATCGACCCCGAAATCCAGCACATCCGAAAACAGGAGAGAGAGCAGATGAAGAGCCTCAATAACCAGTTTGCCTCTTTGATTGACAAGGTGAGAGCTGAGACGAGACTTAAAGGAACGATGAGATGAAGTATGAAGGAAACCTTTTTGTGCTCAGGTCTTTGATTCCTCTCTTTCCCTCATCCTCTTGCACGAGCCTTGTGCTCGTTTTAGCACGTGTGACTCCAGTACCTTGGGCTGCAAATGCAGATCTAGCTGATAATGTTATTTTAATCTGCTTTATGTGCTTTGATCATAGAATCACAGAATCGTTTGGGTTGGAAGGGACCTTAGAGATCATCCACTTCCACACACACCCCCCAGTTCCATTCCTGGAGCTGTCTAGGGCTTCCTTGGAGAATGGGAGAGCAGGATCCCCAGTTTGCTGTAGGATTATAGGATGATGAAGATGACAATACTCCCCTTTTGTCCTCTCATCCCCTTCAAACCACAAGGAGCCCCTGGAGCATTGCCTCAGGAGAGCAGATGCCTTGTTGACCCTCACTTTCCTCTGGTCCCCATACGACGCATGTGTGAGGAAGGTGGTTTTGCGTTCTGAGCGCAGGTCCAGCGTCTGGAGCAACAGAACAGGGTGTTGGCCACCAAATGGGACCTACTCCAAAAGCAGGTCTTGCCACGTCATAAGAACATCGAGCACGTCTTCAACAATGTCATCTGCAGCCTGCAGAGGCGGCTGGACTCCTTGTTGCATGAGAAGGGGCAGATGGAACCCGAGCTGAACGACATGGAGAAGCTCGTTGAAGAGCTCAGGTGCAAGTGAGTGAGCAGAAACCATCCACGGGGCAGCGAGCTCAAACAGCTTGTCTAATTGGACTTTTACTTTTGTCCGTATAAATAGACTTCTCTCTAAAGAAAGGTTGAGATCCAAACCCTGACCCCTAAATACAACAAACAAGGTCTTCAGCCTCAGAACGACCCAGCAACACAACTCAACCCTTCCCTTCCCTTCCCTTTCTCCTTCCCCTTCCCCTTCCCCTTCCCTTTCTCCTTCTCCTTCCCCTTCCCTTTCCCTTTCCCCTTCCCTTCCCTTCCCTTCCCTTCCCTTCCCTTCCCTTCCCTTCCCTTCTCTTCCCCAGCAGATACCAGCAGGAAGGAAACAGACACACAGCTGCCGAGAACGAGTTTGTGCTCCTGAAGAAGGTGAGGACTTTGTCTGAACAGAAGGGTCAGATGCAGAGGTCAAAATTTCTCACTCTAAAAGTATAATGAAATTGCCTTAGGTTTCCGTGTAGGCGCCATTTTGACTTCTAAATGCCTGGAAACTCTTTTAGGATGCGGACTGCATCTATCTGGCCAAGGTGGAGCTGGAAGCAAAGGTGGAAACCCTAAAGCAGGAGATGGAGTTCCTGAAATGTGTTCATGCTCAGGTATGGATGCCCCTGTCCCAACCTTGACGGGGGCAAGCTATTGATGGCAACTATTCCCACCACCCGCTTCTCATCTGTGGTGATTTAGGCCTGATTAAATCAATCCATTGGGGTCCCTTTGGGAGGAAATGGGGATCCCAGATAGGGAAGGCTTTGAGATCTCAAAAAAAAAAAAAAATCCCCCCAAAACCTCAAGCTGTTTGTGTGACCAAATGTAATCTCAACTCCCGGGCGGTGGCTCGGGTCGGACTCTCAGTGGTGGTGTCACTGCCACTGGAGTGTGAGATAAGGCCTCCGGGGACAGAGACACTCCGAGAGCTTATGGCCATTTTCATGTGGCTTCTAGGAAATTGCCGAGCTGGAGAGAAGTCCCTGTGACACCTCTGTTGTCGTGAAGATGGACAACAGCCGAGGCCTGGAGATGGAGGGCGTCCTCAGGAGCATCTCCGGCTGGTATGAGGACATGGCTCAGAAAAGCAAAGTGGAGTTGGATGCCTTGTACAGGACCAGGGTAAGTTGCAGCATCTGGAGACAGATCCTTGATTCCCTGTCAAGAGTAGAAGCCCAAAGGCGGGGACTTTTTCCTTCTGTCTTCACTTTGTAACTTCTGGACCTAATTTTCCACTCTGCAAAACATTTGGAGTCTCAAAAGTCAGGAGGACATCCCCAGGACAGGACTGGGACAGGACTCGGTCCCGTGGGGAATGGGGAGGTTGTAGGTGACTTGAGCAGCAAAAGCTATAGGAGGAAAGCTACGTTTGCTGATGGAAGTCTCAGGAGCTGCCAAGTCATGAGGACTTTCCTAAACCTCATTTAATTCTCTCTGGAAACATGAGCCAGGCTCCTATATCACATTAACAACCAGTATTAATTGCCAGTTCTCTCTTTCCTTACTGTCAGTTCCAAGAGCTTGAGGAGGCAAAGGGGAGACGTTGCAATGAACTGAAGTCCCACCAGCAGGAGATGGAAGAGCTGGGTTTTGCGATCCAGAGAAGACAGTGTGACCTCGAAAATGTGAAGAAGCAGGTATGATGGACCATATTTACCCACTGGGTCCTAGACGTGAGGTCCCAGTTCGTGTTTTCCACATCTCTGTGGGCATTTCTTTCATCTTTATCAAAGGGCATTGCCTCGCACTGGCTCCATTGGTCTGGAGAAGATCCTACCAGTGCTGAGCAGGGAAGAAGGGTTATCTGCTGGCTTATTTTCTCTTGGATCATTTTGATTATTGCAAGGAACTAATTGCATCAAATTAGATCATTGGATTGGCTACAGCCACTCAGAAAATTGCTAGAATTGCTCCAGCAAGAATTCTGGCAGGAGACAACGCTTCTGACACAGGTTCAAAGCATCCAAGAAATAGGGTAGAGTTATGACTCACCAGTAATTCAGCACCCATAGAAACCGGGATAATTTTCAGACCATCTAATTCATTATATAATTTATAACGGGAAGTAATGGAAAACCTTAATTATTAGTTCCAATTAAAACAAAGTATTGTCGTCCTCGAAACAAGACTTAGACTCTGTCTGGCAGTGCAGGCATGTGTCCAGCCTTTCTGTAGCATTTCAGAATTGGAATCTGATTTTTGGGAAGATTTGGCTTTCCCCAAAACCAGCCTCGATAATTCCCACTTTGGGACTCTCAAAAGGTGAGTGTGGCAAGAAAGGGGTCAGAGAAAGTGAGGACTTCTTGTGTCACCCCCCTGGCAGGTCTCCTCTCTGCAAACATCGGTGCTTGATGTCGAGCAGCGCGGGGACTGTGCCCTGAAAGATGCCCAAGAGAAGCACATTGAGCTGCAGAACGCCCTCCAGAAGGCCAAGGATGAGCTGGCTTGCATGCTGAGGGACTACCAGGAGCTGCTGAACGTCAAGCTGGCCCTGGATATTGAGATTGCCACCTATAAGACTCTACTGGAGGGTGAAGAGAGCAGGTGGGTACCACCACCACCATGTGTGGGCACTGCTCAGTCCTTGGGACTCTCCAGTAGAGACAAAGAGGCTGGGAAACACTAGAAATGGCAGTTACGTGATGGATAACCTTGCGACCTTCTTCTCCTTCAGGATACGCCTTGGGAGCCCTGTGAGAGTGTGTAAGTAAACTCAAGCTTTTCTATTTTCCTACAACATTAAACAATCCAGTTTGGAGGGGGAGGAGGAAGGCTGCGTCCTCCCCATGAGTGCTCCAGCTTGTGTTTCTCCATGACAGCGATCACCACCTCCTCCAACACCGAGCTGGCATGCGGAGCTGGGAGACAGTCCAGACGGTGCAAGTCCTCCTGTAGCACTGGTGGAGCATCCCTACCTGAAGATGCTGGTGCCTGCCACAGAGGATTCACCTCCAGAAGCGTTTCCAGCTCTGCAGTTGGGCAGCACATCCCAGGTGCTCCCAGCTGCATCCCCAGGAGAGAAGAATTTAGGGCTGGAGGTGGTGGCCCTTCGTGCCAGAGCTCAGCCCCTCCGGGCACTGGTGGCCTCTGCAGCAGGAACGCAGGGAGCTGTAGAGGGACCTGCAGGGTCACCAAGAGCACGGGGAACTCCATTCCCCCACGAGGGATGTGTTGGCCAGGGGTGAGGATTTCCACCAGACCTCCATGCCCCAGGAACACCTGGATCTAAACCAGGAGGTAAGACCTAAAGTAGAGAAATGGAAGCCCTTGCTCCACTTCTCAGCAGTGAAAATGTCCTCAGCTCCACCTCACGCACAAAGAAGAGCCACACTGGGCACAAGCAGGTTGTAGCATCATGAAACCACATCAGAGAAGCTCCACCAGCATCACATCAAAAAAGGGATACTTAAAACACATTCCTTTTGATTTCTGCTGTTTTCTTTAAAGGGCTGGTGGTTGTGTTGGGGCACTTACCTTGTTATCACTCAGTTCCTCCTTCCCACCAGCCTTCTTTTTTTTCCCCACCTGATTAAACCTTTGTTATCTATGAAACAAGTCCTCATATTTAATTGAGAAGCCTTTCCCTGGAGTGCTCTGGGAAGTGTTTCTGGAAATGAGCTCTCTAGGACTTGCTGTTCCATGGAACTCTATCTGATGTAATTTTGGGCAAGCCAGTGGAGCTGCGGTGGTGAGACACACGGGATGACGGAGAGGAGTGACGGGGCTCCAGCAACGGCCTTTATTCACTGTCTTGGAGCAGTTGGGTCATCCCTGTGCAGGCAGCAAGTCATAAAGGAAATCTCAATTAAAAAAAAACCCACCACATTTCACCTTCTGTAGCCAGCAAAGGCTAATTACGTCTCTCGTACTCCCATTAACTTCCCTGCTCAGTGTCCTGACAGATGCAGAAATCACAGCACCCAAACTTCTATCTTGATGACTCAAGAGCTTCACACTTTTTGCTCTTTCCCCATAAACTGCATGGAGAAAAAAAAACCTGTTGCCACTTGGTTTTTTAGAGTTTGCCCAGGAATGTCTTATTCCCAAATTAGACGAGAGATGCCTGCTGATTAGAAGTCTTACCAGTTAATCAGCCACAGCAGGGCTACCCAGAGAGTCTTTGGCTGGTGTAAATCCTGGAAGCCTTTTAAAGTCATCTTATTTATGCTGATTTGCCCCAAATTTGGCTCCCACCCAAGGTTATTCAATGGGTGTTTGAAGATGCGTGGAGAAGTCATCCCAGTCTCTTTGAATTTTTGCAGCATCTCTACCATGGAGGTGTGATAACAAACCACATTTTATTTCCCTCCAAAATCTGCTGCAATAGGGTTATTATAGGAAAAAAACAACAATTCAGGAATGTGCTTGGTTGCTTTATTTTGGCATCAGTTTAGAAATCTGACAGCTATGGATTTCAAAACACATCAAAGGGAGATATTTTATTGTACATTTGAGCGGATTAAAAAAAAAAAAAAGTCAACAAATTAGTAACATAAATCAACCTCAAAGGAATAAAGTGTTTTGTGATTAAAATGATGAAAGCACAAGCAGAACAAAGAAACGGGCCTTATAGAGACACGTTGGACCCGTATCTGTGTTATAAAAGGGGGAATCCAGAGGGAAGGTCTTTCCCACCCGGAGCAATTATTGCGATTCAGAACTGGGAGAGCTTTCTCTCCCCCTGGAATTCTCACGCGAGAGGAAGCCGTTTCCCAATCAAATGTGAAGAACACACACACAAAAAAAAAACCAACAAAACCCTAGGCCCAATCTCTAATGAAGGAAAACCACAAGAAAGATTCGACAAGAAAAAAACAATTGAGCATCCATAAATATTCATAGAGAGGGGTTTGAGTGTCTGGTAAAGGTCATGGTGTCCCCGTTGAAAACAGATGATCCTCTCGCTTTTTATGCAAGAGAGGAGTAAGTCAGGGAAATGACACGGAACTGGGGTTGGTTTCTCACCTCCAAACTCCCCCCCAGCCCCGTCACCATTTCAAGATCTGATAAGTTAATTTAGGAAGTGCTTCACCATAAACCTGTGACCAGCCCCTCTCAACGTCAGCGCTTCAGGAACCGGCCGAGGCGTTCCGACAGAAATTCTGCAGTACATCACAAAGCTACACAAATCAAATCAAATCAAATCAAGTCAAATGAAAATCAAACCAAACTTGGGCTTGGGCACCCTTTTGCATAGCAAAAGTACGAGCTTATCTCCCGCCGCCTGAACGTGCTCCCCAGGAGGACCCAACCTTCCATGGGAGATTCCTTCCTTCTACAGCTCAGGGAGTCCCTCCTGCCCAAGAAAACGTCTTCAACTGGAAGCGATGAGGGCTCCTGTAGATTTATACAGAAGTTGTTCTCCTCTAACAACAGCTGCAATATTTTTTCCCTTTTTTAGAAAAGCCTTTCCCGGGCAGCGTGATGCCATCCCATCCAGGGGCCCCAGGTTTCCCGTCCATCCCATGCTCATTTCTCCTGCCTGATTCTGCAGAAGGAAGGACAGGGGGAAGACCAAAACCCAACCCTTGGCTTTGTTGGTGGCCCTGATTGACGCTGATCACCACACGGAGATACGCCGGGCGCTCACGCTGGGGACGGGGAGAAGCGGCGGAGCGTGTGATGTTGGGTGCTCTCATTAAGACTTCAAAGGCGCCCAAGAAATTCGGCGCCCAAAGGGTGGGACTAATTTCACCTCACTCTAAGCAGCCAGAAGTGGGGCGCCTCGGTCTCCTTGTCTGGTTGTCTAGACTGCCTCCGGTAGTCAAGGAGAAGCGAGGTGAGTCCCTCCAGAGGTGGATTCCTCCCACCTTGCCTGAGCTGCCTATTTTGGGATGCGGTGAGTCACCGTCTGGAGATGCCTATCTCTTTCCATCAGCCGTAGAGGGAGCCTCAAAGGCAAAATTAGAATCCATGGGTAGCTTGATGGCTGAAGCAGGGAGGAAGGTGCACCCAGGCCCAGCGTTTGATGAATTTTATGAGGAACATCCTTTGAAAATCCCAGCCTCGACTTCTAACGTAGAGCAGATGTAGGCTAATGAGAGGAAAAAAATACATTACCAGGTTGAATTCCCTTGGACAACGTTGGCTTTAGGATACAAGGGAGCCAGGCTGGACTCATCAAATCAATTCTTTAGCATCTCATGAATGGCACGGACCAGAGTTGACACGGTCCAAGAAACCGTGGATATAAAAATAGGTGTTAAGACCCAAAATTACATCTGTCAAATGGTGTCAGTACGGAGACGTTATTGCCATTGTCGTACCTGAATGCAATGAGTTTTCTACGGCTGCAGATAATTACAGAGATGGAGCACGGCTCTTTGAGACTATCGCATAAAACGTAGTTTGAGAGTTAGTTTGGATTCATCCCTGGAGGCAACAAACGAATTAGGGAACTTCACATGTTCTAATGAATTCCATTTTCAGCAGCACATTGAGGGAGAAGAATGCTGACAAAGGGAGAGATTGCAAGTTGTCAAAATGACTCATCAAACCCCTCATCAAAATATTTTCCTTTTTTGCTTCCTCAGTCCTTCTCTTCCTTTTTTTTTTATTTTATTTTTTTTTAAGTCAAAAAGATGCAACTTCTGTTTCAGAGTATTCTCCCATTTCCCGTGGCCACGCTCACAATAAATAATTCCCAATTCTTGAGGATTTGTGCACCAACAGGTGAAGCACTTGTTGTGCCTTGGAAAGACCTGAAAGACATTAAATGTACGTTCTACATAGGTGCCTTCTCCCTGGGATTCAGGAGAAACAACAGGGATTTGGCCAACACAGAAATTTTACCCAATACCGGCTAATTTATGCCCAAAATCTCTTAGCACTCAGGAAGGCAGGGGCTCTGGGGAGGTGTTTTGGAACTGAGGCTGCTGCAGCAGAGCTGGTTCACAGATGTTTAATTGCTGATTCCACCACGTCCCAGGTGTCTCCCACGCCTCCGACGCATATTATGGGGTGCAGAAAGGCAGCGGTGGCAACACCAGGCTTCAGCCTGGCTTCTGGGAGGCCATTTTCCTCGTAGAGAGCTCATAATAATTGCCTTTTGTGCTCGTCTTTGGGTTCAAACATGCATTTTGCTTCTCATAATTCTTTGTTTAGGACTCAAAGGGAATTTCCAAGCTTTAGCTTGAAGTCTCTAATATTTTTTTTCAGCTGGAACTGCCAACTGTGCTGGCAACCCAGTATGAACTGTGGGCCTAAAATGCTATAAGCAAAGGTGTAATCTGAAAGTCATGCTGTAAATAGGTTGAATTATCCCATTCGTGCAGGGCAAAAGTATCAGTTTACGCAACTAATTTATACCAGCAGCCCCTCAAACTCACAATTACACCTTCAATTAATGGCCTCGTGAATCTCGGTGCTGCAGTCACGTCCTATGGTTTTGGTTTGGGTGTCTTCTTTTTAAGAACTTAATACTAGAAGGTTTAACGTTTTACAGAGGTTTAGCATTGTTTTCATATTTTGCACTGCCCAATCCCAACTCTTGGAAAACATTATGGGAGGAGGTAAATGAGGGAACCAAGCTAGTAGGTGTCTCCAGATACCTGCAGAAGATGCAGAGTCCTCCAAGAGCTGCTCCTCTTCAGTTAGGAAGGGCTCAGGGCATTTAGTTGCTGGCACTATAACATCTATTTTTCTCCCAAACAATTTACTCTCAAAGAGCTGAAAGAGCCCTATTGTTTTGACTTTCCAAATGTCAGTTTGGAGAAGGCCCCGAGATGGTTGGCAGATAGGTTGACTGTCTCACCTCCTCAGGCTGGTGATTAGGACAGAGAGAGAGAGATTCATCTTGCCAATGTGAGTCAAACCCATCCCTGGTGTCCAGTCTAATCTACTCATTAAGACTTCCTCTGTTGGTGGAGAAAGACCAGCGCCTGCGGAGGGTGAATCACCCCAGGTCCCCAGCACGGACCCAGGGGCTGTTTCTCTTGGAGGTGCCTCTCCAGTGAGTGTCAAGGACGTGTCTGGCAGAGCCACCCGACTTTCAGCCATCACTTCGTGAATGAGGTGGATCTCACCAGGCTGAAACGGGCTACTGTTCCTTTTTTGTTCCCTCTAGAGACTACCTGAAGGTGAACCAAAAAGGTCTCCGACACCCAGGAGCTCCAACGCGGTGGGGGTCAAAGATTTCACTGTGCCCAAAGGACATCAAATTAGGAATTTGCAGCATTTTTCAAGTGATAATGTCACCCACCACACGGAGCATGAACTGAGTAAGAAAACTGAAATTTGCCTCGGTTCCTGGGTGCAACCTGCTCTGTTTTGGTGGTGTTTCCTGTGGTAGGAGAAGGTCAGTGTGGAATGCTGCACAGGGATATTTTTTGGGAACACTTTGAGTCCTCACACATGAATCTAGACCCATAACTCGGTGAATTTTCTGGCGTTTCAGGCACAGAAACGATCCAATCATCACGACACAACTTCCACAGTGGTTTTTTCCATTGTTGACTTTCTTATTTTCTTTTCTTTTTTTTTTTTTTTTTTGGGTTACTTTTCCGCACCCAAAACAAGCCTGGTGAGAGAAAAAGAGGAGAGATTGTGAAATTAACCCTGCAAAGTGCAAGTCTGCAAAACATGCCATCACACACAAAACCCCATGAGACACAAAACCCCAAACGACACGCTGCAAACAAATCACAAAGAGTTTCTTCAAAAAATGTTCGCTAAACTATAATTAGCGTAAGTTAGGGGAGCACTTCAAACCGTAATATATTCCAAGCCAACTTGCACACAGAGCACTTTTAGATTCCTTTTTATTTCCTCAGTAGTTAGTATTTGCCGGGCTGTTTTGCATCTTGAGGAGCATTTATTGCTGCCAGGCAAACCAAACCCTTAAGCGCTTTAAATTAAGGTCCTGATCAAATCAAGGCCAGCTTCCCAAATGTATATAAGGGGTAGCATCCCCGTGGCACTTCAGCGGGATCTCTGCTCCTCTCCTCTGGAAGAGCCTTCCCCCTTCAGCTCCCACCTCCCACCTTCCGACCGGCCGCCATGAGCAGGCAGGCGCCCACGGTGAGGTCCGTCCTGGGACGAAGAGGCTTCAGTTCAGCTTCGGAGATCTGTGGGCGAAGCTACGCCGCCTCCGCCTGCCCGCCCGGCCGATGCGGAGCCGGTGCCTACAGCAGCAGGAGCGTCTGCAATTTGGGTGGAAACAGGCGGATTTCCTACGTCAACGGGGTCTGCGGTACCGGATGTTTTGGGGAGTTCGGCTTCGGCGGCGTAGGCTACGGCGGCGTTGGTGGAGGAAGGGTTGGCCTTTGCGGCCCCCGGGGATACAGCATCGTGAGGGGTTACCCCGACCGCAAGGCGGACGGCATCCAAGGGATCTGCATCGACGAGCGGCTGCTGAAGCCCCTCTGCGTTGGGGTGGACCCCCTGGAACACGAGATACGCTGCCAGGAGAAGGAACAGATCAAGACCCTCAACACCCAGTTCGCCTGCTTCATCGACAAGGTGAGTGCAAACCATTCCCCCAACATTCCTTCTTCCACCTCTTTCAGAAAAACTCAACACAACCAAAACCCTCTTCCCAAACCCCAGTCCTTGAATCCCTGAGCTGGGTCCGCGCAAGGGTCCAGGTCACCGCAGAGCCAGGTTGGTCCAGACTGGGGTCTTCCTTACTGGGGAAGGACCACACACCCCTCCTAGTGTTTGCTGGTGTTTGTATTGTGGCAACCATAGCCCTGGACTTTCTTGCAGGTGTCTCCACCTTGGACGGCTTCAGGTCAAGGCTGGATGTCTCCTTGCAGCCTTGTTCTAGCCCAGTTAGAAGTTAAGAGCCCTGACAGGCTCATCTTTCTGCCCTGTATTAGACCATTTTCCCCCCATTTGACTTTAAATATAGTGACTGTTCCAAAAACATTCCTGAAGGCAAAAGAGGTTAGTCTTGATTCAGGGTAAGTCTGAGCTGTCACCCTCTGGAGATAAAAGAGAGACAAACAGGTTCTACCTTCTGGGGACTCGATCTCATCCTAAAGTGCATCAGCAGGACCATCCAGAGGAGCTTTATTTCTATTCATTGATGAGAAAGGCAGATTTAGACATGTGACTTTCAGATTTCCAGATAGTTTAGACCCGTGACTTCCAGATTTCCAAATAATTTAGACCCATGACTTCCAGATTTCCAAATAATTTAGACCCATGACTTTTAGATTTCTAGACAAGGGCAGATAATTTTACAATTGTCGTGGCATACCGCCTGTCACTTCCCCAAAATCCTTAGGTGAGAACACACAGTCAACCCAGGTGTCAACTCACCACGTTCATCTCTTTTTATGGGAAGAATTGCTATTTTTTGGCCTACAGGTGCGGTTCCTGGAGCAGCAGAACAAAGTGCTGGAGACCAAGTGGGGCCTCCTGCAGCAGTACGTCCTCCCAAAGAAAGGGAAGAACCTTGAGCTCTACTTCGAGAACTACATCTGTGACCTGCGGAAGCGCCTGGACTGCTTGCTCTGCGAGAAGCAGAAGCTGGGCAGCGAGGAATGTGCCACCAGCCAACTGGTGGAGGAGTTCAAGTGCAAGTAAGGACCTTCAGGTCTCCTCGAGCTGCTGGCGTGCCCCCTTCTCCTCCAGTTCAGCTCAGGCGACGTCTCTCCCAGACACGGGGCACGTCCCCGTTGGGGATGTCACATTCTCCTGTCTCCCTGGCAAGCTCTTTGCATTGTTAATGCTGTCGCTCATGAAGAAGCTTCTGATCTTGGGATGGGCTAATGCCTCGTCTCCAGACGCTGATCCTAGAGTGCCCGATGGCAGTCTCTGGGCCAGGGAAGGGTGTCATTTATACCTGATGGTTAATGACTCCCTGTCTGGTGGCATTGCTTGTCTCAGCCTTTTTTCTTTTTTCTTTTTTTTTCTCCTTTTCCAACAGATATGAAGAGGAAATCAACAGGCGTACAACTGTGGAGAACGAGTTTGTGGCCCTCAAAAAGGTGAGCAGCTCAAAACACACGAATCATTATGCCTATAATGGATTCATTTATTCAGCTTGGCTGAAATCGTGCATTATTAGCAAATGCCTGGTGAAAAAACGATATAATGAGCAGAAGGAAGGAGGCCAGTAGAGAGGCACAGGGTCAGAAAAAAGAGGCAAATGCAAGTAAAAATAGTGTATCCTCAAAGCTTACATCACCAGCGCTACAGCAATCGTTTTCTTACCCCAAGAACATTCTGGAAGTGTAATGGGAGGGTGTATTTGTGGAAGGGAGACAGAGTGGGAGAGGTCACCTGGTGTCTAGGACGCCGGTTATTTTCACATCCTTTATTCTTGGACATCAGAAAAGCAGAAATCATTTGAACAATATTAAAAAAACTACGCTTGGATACTCATTAGCCAATTCTGAGTTTGCAGCTAGGTCCTGAGTAATAAATAAACTAATCCCTGTAAGTCAGGTTGGCATGGTTTTATTTTCCTTCGGGAGCCACCAGGGCATCTTGACTCACCCTCTCACACCTTTTCTGCTCTGGAGATCTTGTCGAAACACGTTTCTGTTTTATTGGCTCTGTCTCGTGCGAGTTTCTCCGGTGTTTTCGGTGGGACGGGGCTGGAGCGTGTCTCCTTGTCTTTCAGGACGCAGACTGCATCTTTTTGAACAAGGAAGAGCTGGAGGTGAAGGTGGATCTGTTAAGAAGGCAGCTGGAGTTGTTGAAATGCGTGTTTGAGGAGGTGAGTGTCTCTGGTCCATCCCAGGAGTCTGGGAGTGCTTTCTCATCCTTCAGGTGCTTGAAATCCCTCTTGGACATCTCTCATCCCAAGCCCAGAACACTTGAAAGCAGGGGAACTACAAGGTTGATAGAATATTAGCATGATTATGCTGGAAATAGGGTGGTTCCCCCTTTCTTAATGCAGCTCCAGGTATGAATTGGCCGTGTCCTAACTCTACCCCTGAGAAAAGGGATGCGTCTGGCTCGTTACTCCGGATTGCAGCTGTCTGATTAGAGCTAAAGAAGCTCCCGGCTTAACCCTGTCATTAACATCAGCAAAGCAGCTGAAGATGACAGGATACCAAGGGTTAAGTCACTCCAATTCCTTGCCCTTGATGTGGACAGAATTGCTGCAGGTCAGCAGGTGGGTCAGCAGCCCACATGCAGCAACTCATCCAGCAGGGAGGATTTTCTGCTGAGCCAACCCCGGGGGGCATTTCTCGACTTCTCGTTAAGAGCCACCAGCTGAGCCCTGCTGGCTCTTTGTCCCCGTCCTACAAAGCCTGAGAGCTGCTGGGAGCTGACTCAGCTATTCCCCAACCTGCAGGAACGAGCTCAGGTAGATCGCCAGCTATGCGACACCTCCGTCATCGTCAAAATGGACAACAACCGAGACCTGGACATGGAAAGCATCATCAAGAACGTTGAGTGCTGGTACCAAGAAATAGCTCAGAAGAGCAAAGAAGAAGTCGATGCTTTCTACCAAACCAGGGTGAGTAAAAAGCCACCCGGGGGTCTGCCTGGCACCTTAGCAGGCTGCGGGTCAAAAAAATGACGATTCTCTTCTCTCTTGGTTCCAGTTTCAGGAGCTTCAGGACAAGAGGGGCAAGTACTGCGATGACCTGCAAAGCAACAAGTGTGAGATCTCAGAGCTAACCCGGATGATACAGAAGCTGCAGTGTGAACTGGAGAACGTGAAGAAGCAGGTAGGAGAGGCCCAGAGGCGATGTCTCCAGAAAGGGCAATGTCTTGGAGGACAGCTCAGATATGGGAGAAGATGACGCGTTGGCTTTTAACAGAGTTAAACCTGCTCTAGGCTGTAGTTGGAAAGTGTGTAGTTGAGAAGTGGATAGAGAGAAGGGAAGCCAGTGGTTTTTTCCCTTTGTTTGCAATTGGAAGAGCGGATTAACCCCAAACCAGAAAGCCCAGGAATTAGGAAACGAAGCCTTGAAGACACCTGCTCTGTTCTCCTCCCTCCTGACAGGTCTCCTGCCTGCAAACCTCCATTTGTGATGTCGAGCAGCGCGGGGACTGTGCCCTGAAAGATGCCCGAGAGAAGCACATTGAGCTGCAGAACGCCCTCCAGAAGGCCAAGGATGAGCTGGCTTGCATGCTGAGGGACTACCAGGAGCTGCTGAACGTCAAGCTGGCCCTGGATATTGAGATTGCCACCTATAAGACTCTACTGGAGGGTGAAGAGAGCAGGTGGGTGACAGAGACCTTCTCCCTTTTCTCCTGTCTAGTAGAAGCCAGAATGCTTCCAGCTCCCAAGTTGAGTTTTGCCACTCCACGATCCTCCCAGGCTCACAGAAACTGGGGCTGGAGATATGGCTGGGGGCCACCCAGGCCACCCTTGGGCCAGCAAAACCAGTTGCTGTCCTGGGGATAGTCGGAGGTGTCACAACAAGGGACTAAGTGGGCTGGGTGTACGGCTGGAAGTTATGAGTAACGTCAGGTTTCTAGATGTGCCTGCCACTGGTTAATAGGATAACGTGCATTTCTCTTCTCTCCCCAAACAGGATATGTGTGGGGAACCCCGTGAGCGTGTGTAAGTAACCCCAAGATTTTCAGCCATGAGGGTCTTTCATTTTAGGAAAGGCAGTTTATGGAGAATCCCTCTACCCCAGCTCCCTCTGCCTCCCTTTTCCGCTTCAGTCCAGGCTGATGATGAATGTCTAGTCCCAGAAATCTCAAATATCTCTGAATTTCAAAAAGAAATTCAAATTTCAAAAAGAATTAAAAAAAAAAAATTCAGCTTTTGGATGAGGGTGAGGGAGGGGGGTGGAAGACAAATTCATGACCCTTTACTCTTGGAGGTAATATTGAGCCATCCTGGTGAACCCACCAGGCAATGCCCCCACGTGCACTGACCCTGGGGAAGAATTTGCCACCAGCCAGATGAGCAACGTGGGAACTGGGAGGATCTGTGAGGGGGGATGCACTGGGACACGGGGGAGGAGTTGGAAGGAGCAGGCTGGGGGGGGGGTGTCCGAAACATTGGGCAAATCTGGAGGAATTTGCCCAATTCCTCCAGGGTCTGGAGACACTTCCAGTTTCCCCTCATCTCAAGAATGAATCCCGTGTGGGCTGTCTTGCAGCTGTGGTCAGCAGTGGCTACAACATCCCTGATGACTGCGGGATGCTGGCAGCAAACGGGGCTGCCTGTGGCTACGGCTCCCTGGGGAGACGGTCCGGACGACACAGCTCCCAGAACGGAGGATTCAGCTCCCGGAGCGCCGGGATCCACCCCAAGAGGGTCATGAGCTCAGTGGCCAAGCAGTGTGTCCCAGAGGTGTATTGTCAAGCCGGAGGGGTCAACTGTAAAAATGGGGGGTTCAGCTCCCGGAGCGGGGGTTACCCAGCCCGTACCGTCATCAGCACGGGAAGTGGGGGCTTGAATGCTAGGATGGGGGCTTGCCAAGCCGGAGGGGTGGTCAGCTTTGGAAACCAAGGTTGCGTCATCAGGCAGCTGGGGGGCAACCCCGTCGTGGTTGCCAACAGCCCTGAGGTGGTGGGGTGCAACAACGGCGTGGTGGGGAACTTCGGGGTGGTCAGAGACCCCTGCGTGGTCCCGTAGGGCCACCAACGGCAGAGAGCAAGGCTTGGAGGCAGGGGTCCCTCCACCGAGACAGCGCAGGGTGGTTTCTCTGCCCACCAGCAGCAACGTTTGTCACCCAGCCCCTTCCCACATTTATTGGCATCCAACATAGACCCCCACCAAGTGATGTTTGGAGAGTCCCTTACCCTAAAGACACATCCCACAAGCTTCTCCAGCAGGTGCTCACCAGTGTTACTCCCCCGAGTTTATGTTTTCTAGATTATTGCAGCTTCAAGGGTTTTCTGGTTGCGCTGCCTTCCCTCTCCCTGGCTTTTCCCGTAACGAGCAGATCCATTAACCATGTTCTTCCTCACAGGACACCTCTTTTTTCTCCCCCCCCAGCTCCACCCACAGCATTTCAGAAAAGAGAGTGATGATTTAACTTTCCCAGGGGGCACCACACAGAGCACGCTACCCCCCTCCCTCCCT
>JAOQGM010000017.1:1897494-1910508 GCA_027564225.1 Gallinago stenura | reverse complement strand
AGAAGAACAGAGAATAAGCCCAAATCATTTTGAATTATTGTAGGACAAGTGGCAATAAAATAAAATTAATTCTGCAACTGTTTTGGAAAAGGCTGCAATATTTTATATACTACTGCACATCAAAGCTCTGAAGTGATTGTGTTGAATTTATCAATGCCTGAAAAAAAAAAAATTAAGATTTTATATCTCATTGTGAGCTATACACAGTTTGGATATATCCTTGTTGTGTAAAATGCAGTTTGTGACTTTTAGCAAAGCAAAATATATTTAATTTAATGATTTATCAGTGTTTACAGCACTAAGTGAGATTATCTGAAAAAAAGAGAAAGATTTTCTTTTCAAGCATATACTAAGAATGCAGACAGAATATCAAGTTTAAATTAAAATAAACTCAATACATCTAGTCCAGTGAATTTATATCTCACCCTGAAAATATTCTGGAAAAATATATCTAGAAACTCCTTCTTCTTTGCTCCATCTTGTCCTTTTTTCACCAATTCCCCAGGGCTTAGGGTCAGAATCTTGCAAGGGTGTAGGAAGAGACATCATCTCTCCCCTCCCCTAAGGGAGAGGTGTGGAGGGCAGAGCATTATCTGATTTATTGCTGCCCCAGACATTCCAGCCTTCAACTCACAGTGGCATCTAGAAAGCCAAATACTCATCCATCAACTTTATCACAAATTCTTACAGTTGCAATCAGCACTAAGCAACAGCTTAAGTTATTTTTCTTCAACTACTTGGGGAAAAATAGTTTTTTTTCTTTTTTTCTTGTTTGTTCCTGGCTTTAATTTGAGTTATTTTTAAGGAGACGCAGTTGCCAGATAACCCCATTCATAGAAATATCAGCCTGGAGACTATTTCCTCCCTGCTCATAAAGTCTACGTGCAGAAATGTTGGTTTTTTCCATCTAATATTAAGACCCCGCATGTGCAATCTCCCTTAAAAAGCTCAGACTTCCAACTGATGGCTTCTCAAATGGCTCACCAGCCACTGAGCACTCGGAAGACCGAGGTGGAACCAATTGAGTGAACACAAAAACGTATTTAAACTTCAATTTACTGCTGCATTATTTTTCATAATAAAGTTTTTTAAAGTTTCAGAGAACTAAATGTCAAGTGATTTACCATCAGCTATTAAGATGTGATTAAGCCATGACTCACTGCAACAATAACTTGGTCTGACCCACGCTCATATTTCTTGCTGAGCCTACTTTTTGGGGCTGCTGCACCAAAACTGAAAGCAATTAATCCTTTTCTGTGTATTGTCTATTTGTGCACTCCACAAATACAACAGCATAACAGCCAGGATACAGGAGCAAAATCTGGCCAGAAAAAATTCACCTAATCCAATATTTATTCAAAAATGCATTACATGATACCTGAAATGCAGGTAAAGCAAACTTAAGCCAAACTATTGGGCAGATGTTGTAGTTCTTCCTCACATATAAAATGCTTCCTTCACAAATTCTCATAAAAATATCTTTCAGAAGAATAAGTTTAAGAATCTAATTACTTGCAAAATACTTCTTCTCAGCAGAGAGCTGAGTAGTGAGGGCTTTTACAGTGTTGTAAAACTACATGATGTTAAGATTCAGGGCTCAAAACTAGAAAATAGACCGATGCAATACATCTTTGTCTTCAAATTTTATCATACAGAAACTTTGTCAGGAGCAAGACCAAGCGCAAGAAGAACTGTCCACAAAGTGTCCTTTAGAGGTTACATGAGGTTTCCCAAACCATCAGCGAGCAAGGAGAACAACCTTGTGTTTTTCTCGTGCAAAAAGTGAGTGATTTGGTAGATTCTGCACGTGGGCAAGAGTTAGCTGTGTGGTATTTTATGAAGACAGACAGTCAACTTGGTTTATTCTGTTGGACTATATACCCCAGAAGAATCACAAAGGGTTACAGATGAAGTTTGTAGGAGCTCTGAAAAACCAGTCTGGATTTTGATGGATAGTGATGGATGTATTTCAATAGCTGGTGGTGCACCACTTAGAATGGAAGTCACTTCTCTTCTTATAAATATAGACCTACAGCAACTGGTTGGAGAAAGACCTGGTGGCAAATGGTTCCAATTTTACTCTACCCTGGAGCTACAGAACTCCCCAGTCTCCCCAGTAAGAGCTTTGACCCAGCCTTGCAGCAAAGCAGGGCAGAGAGAACGTGACATTGTCAGACCTCCATACTGCTGCATTTCATAACCCTTACCACATCCAGGTCCACAGGGCTGCTGGCAGCCACTGGGGATTATTTTGATAAGTCTGGATAAAAAAAAAATAAGTACAGATACACTCATAGTATCCCCCCTTTACTATAAGTTACAAATAAATAGTTCCAGGGCTAATAACCAACAATAGGCAATGTGTGTTCTAGCCAGAAAGATGTTACCACAAGGAGTTACTGGTGCCCTGTGTGGGGAAAAAAAAAAAAAAGTCTGCCAGTTGTTTTTATAATATTTGTAGTTCTTAAAAAGCATTCTGGAAGGCTCTATGGGGATCAACACTAACTAATAAACATGTTGTGCTGTGGCTGCCCCATCCCTGGAGGGGTTCAAAGGCAGGTTGGAGGGGGCTTGGAGCAACCTGGGCTGGTGGGAGGTGTCCCTGCCCAGGGCAGGTGGTTGGAACTGGATGATCTTTAAGGTCCTTTCCAACCCAAACCATTCTGTGATTCTACAGTGATGAACCCACCACTGGTTCCCACTCATCGATCATCTCCATCTGCTTCTCTTCCAGCACAGACCGTGGTGGGTTCAGGCTCCCCATGTCCACAGTTTCTTTTCTGATGGAAAATAAGACGCTTTAGTGGATGTGATCAGCAAGTAGCAGTTCAGTAATTAATTTTGAATAAATGGCATGCCTTAGACACACTGCCTGGGCGGGGGTGGTGAAAGCCAAATGGAGCAGTCCTTGTTGAGAAGGCAAAACCCACCCACCTCAAGAGGATGTTTTTCAGAATGGTTATCTTCATCTTTTCTGTCTCAACGCATAGGACTCGGACTTCACCTCATTTGTATGTAAATAACCAGCAGAAACACCCAAACAAGAAGCTTCCAGCGCCCCAACAGCTCATAATAATTTATGTTGATCACCTCATCCCTGCACACCAAACCCCGCCGCCTCCCCAGGGTACCAAAGCAGCCCAGCAGCTCTTGCATTTCTGGGAAAACACCTTTAATCATCTCTGCCCTTCTCAACCCCCCAGTATTGCAAAAACCATGTTTTATGCTGCCTGTTTGAAGATGTTCATGTAGAACAGGGTATTATGGAAAGAAAAAGGCCAAGAATATGTTTTTTCGGGGCAATTTAGAGGGCAAACCCTGCTTGGCGTCACTCTGGATGTGCCCCTTGGTAGATGGACAGTCTAGATGAGTTGATCCAAACTGAGAGATTCAAAAGGCCACATCTCCCTCTGGGTATTGAGCCCACAGACCTCAGCTCCTCCACACAACAGACCAGCCCAGTAAAGAAATGGTGTATTTTTCACCCAGCCTTCGCATCGCTCGCATACCTTGTGGACAGTGAGCTGGAGGGAGAAGAGTGTGGGAGCCTCAAATGACAATTCCCTCTTTCTTGTTGGCAGCCCCACCTTTAATCCCATTATATTCATTCAGTTCTAATATCTGTTCCGAACCTGTTTGTCAGCTTCAGGACAATCTGCCTTTTCTGGGGTCAAGAAAGCATGAAGACAATCTCATTTTCCCATCGCGCCCGGGCTTTGAATTTCATGCAAATAATCAAGGCAATAGATGTTCATGAATTTCAAGTGACATCCCTGGCAGATTCAGATCAACAGTTTTTTCCAAAGAGAAGCGAGCCGACCTGCACCAACTGGGAATTTCTTGCTGGGATGGGAAATTCTACTCGAGTGACCCAACTCTCCCGGTTTGAGCCTGCCCAGCAGCATTTCTCCAAGGGTAATCAGATATTTGGTCTTCTTGTATTCATGTAGAACACGAAGCACCTGCTTAATTTTATTTCCAGAGATGCCAGTGGGATTTTAGCTTGTACTTAATGGTTTTGCAGCCCATGAATGTGTTTTGCAGGGCATGTGGAGTCCCGTCCTGCAAATTATGTTTAAGTTCCAGTCATACGCAGAGCACGGGTAGTGCCACCAGGGCAGCAACATGCTGAAAACCGACTGAGCTCTTCAATACGAAGAATAAAGCACCCTAAAACTTGCAGTCCCACAAAGTCCGAAATGCCAGAAAACGTCACCACACCCTACTGAATCTGCTCTTTTCCCCCAAGGACTCCAGGAACCAGAATAAGGAGAATTTGTGGGAGTATTTTTTCATGCTGGTTAAATCTTTGCTTTTGGCAATATTTTGAACAGAAAGACTCAGAAGGTCTTTAAAAGAAATCATGGCTGTAAAGAGCTAGAATCTCAAGACTGATTACATCTTAATGTTAACACGCAAATAATAAAAAGCTGGGTGTTTTTCAGAAAAAAAGTGTTCAGAAAAAAGTGTTTTTCAGAAAATCTGCCTCTTTCATTGAAACGCTTTTTAGGTCAAGAGGGAAATGCATCAATCCCATCCCCAATTGGCTGGAGACATTGCAAGGGCAGCCTCTGGGTGGGATGGGGTTGTCCTTTGGAGATGCCAATAGAGAAGAAACCGAGGAAACCTGCCACAGACCAAGTATCCAATACTCAGTGGCCAAAATTTGAGGTGACATTTAAATATAGTGCCTCATAGGAAATTTATGGACCACGACCTCTTTGAGCTCATCATCTCAGAAAGACAGTGGATACATTAGAGCCTTGAAAGAGATGTCAGACCTTGTGAACATCACACCTGCACTCTGCCTTCAGGCAAAGAAGCCCCGTGAAACATTGTTGTTCAGATTTAGCCATTTTATTCTCACTGCCTTTCACTCAAGTCAATTGAGAAGACTCTCTACTAAGCTCTACACTGATCTACTGCAACTTATAAGTAGCATGAGGGTATCAGGTAGTTATTTCTCATTTTTCACCCTTTTTAATACCTTTTTTTTTGGTTCACAGCTAGGAAATAATACATTTCTGCCAGCGTACAGAGGGTTTGCAGCTCTTCCTGCCAAAACCCAGGGGGTTAGATAACTCTTCTAGCTGAGCAGATTCGCACCAGCTCCGGTAGGTGTGTTTGGGAGCAATCAGTGTTTAACGAGTTTCAATAAGACAGCTGGCTGCCTGGCACGTCAAAACCATGAAGGCACTAAATTGATCACTGGACTTCCACGCAACCAAGCCCAGCTCCCCAGGGGGATAAAAGGGGCATCCCGCACACCCCCTTCCAGAGAGCTGCACTCTCCCAGTTTGCTGTTTCTCGCCAGCGCCGGGTTGTTTTCTCCTGCTGCCATGAACCGGCAGACGTACAGCATGAGAGCAGGAGGTGGAGGCAGGTCTTACAGCACTGCCTCGGCCGTTCTTCCAAGCAGCAACAGGGCTGGCTTCAGCTCCGTGTCCATGGCACGATCTGGTGGAGGTGGTTTTGGAAGGCTCATGGGAGGAGGAGGAGGAGGAGGAGGTTCTGCTCTTGGCAGTGGTTTCGGCAGCAGGAGCCTCTACAACCTTGGTGGTAGCAAGAGGATATCCATCGGTGTTGGAAGCAGCTTCCGAGCTGCTTTTGGGAGTGGAGCTGGTGGTGGTGGCTCTGGCCTGGGAGCTGGTGGTGGTGGTTCTGGCCTGGGAGGTGGCGGTGGTGGAGCTGGTGGTGGTCTTGGTCTTGGTCTCAGCAGTGGGTATGGCTTTGGTGGAGGTGCTGGTGGGTTTGGCTTTGGTGGTGGACCAGGAGCTGGTGGAGGGTATGGCTTTGGTGGAGTAGGGGGGCCAGGAGGATTCAATGGCGGGCTGGGTGGTGGCAGGAGCTCTGTGGCATTTGTTGGTGGCCCACCTGGAGTTGGTACAATCCAAGAAGTGACTGTCAACCAGAGCCTCCTGGCACCACTGAACCTGGAGATAGATCCAAACATCCACCAGGTGCGAAAAGACGAGAAGGAGCAAATCAAGACCCTCAACAACAAGTTTGCTTCGTTCATCGACAAGGTGAGACCTCTCCAAGGGCTGTGGAATCGTGACAGGGAGGGAGCGAGACAGTCTCGTAGCTCCAAAAATACAACTGCATAGATCTATAGCCTATTGCATGTCTTCTAAAATAATCAAAAAAAGAACATTCTTCTAAGCAGATACGAGGCAGAAAACTAGACTAGAAAGAGGGTTAGATCCAGGTGTTGTGCCTGAGAAATAAGATGTATTTGCCCAAATGGAGAAAGGCTGCTCCAGGTCCAGACCTCGCTGCTTGACCCGGCTCTCTCTGTGGGGAATCTCTGCAGACGCATCAGTCCTTATTGCTTTCTTGCCTGGCAGCTAAAGCCCTTTCTATATTGACTCAACTTAAGTCCTTCCCTGGCTTTTCCTTGGGTAAATGCATAGTATATATGAGCAAAAGGAAAGGCAATTAAGTACTTGTCTTTTAACCTGTAGTGCTCAGATCTTAGCTTTAATGAAGGATGATAAATATCTCTTACAAAGGAAGAAAAACCAAAGGATGTTAAAGAAAGCAAGTAATGAAAGAGCTGAACCCACATTTTCTGATGATTGCTCATTGGCTTGCTAAATTAAAATTGTCTCTAACAAGAACTGTCCACTAAGGGCAGATTCGCTTGGCTACTGGATGGGCTAATGTAGCCCTAGATAATCTGGAGGAGCTTCACAGCTGGATTTAATGCTCTTGGGTTGGGATTTCCAAACATCAGCCCCAGTTACTGGACACCAGAACATTCACAGGTATCTTCTGTTAAGCCTTTTCTGCTCCTCAATGTCCAGGTTCGCTTCCTGGAGCAGCAGAACAAGGTGCTTGAGACCAAATGGACCCTCCTGCAGGACCAGGGTCAAAAAACCAACTCGGGCAAAAGCAACCTGGACCCCCTCTTTGAGGCTTACATCAACAACCTGAAGCGGCAGCTGGCCAACCTGCTCAACGAGAGAGGACGCATGGACGGGGAGTTGAAGAACATGCAAGACCTCGTTGAGGATTTCAAGAACAAGTGAGTGCCTGTTGGCAGCACATCCTGGCACCCTGGGGTGAAACGGGATGCAAATGGTTCAACTTAGCATTAGGGAGTAGCATGAATCACTTAAGTTTAGCTTTCTGCAGGTCAAACATCTTCCCTTTTCTATAGGAAAGAGGAAAAAAAAAAGTATCTCCAATTTATGCTCTGGTCCATAACACAGTAATGTAACTAATCCCTCTCTAATATGCCACTCATCTCCCTGAAGAACCCCTGCCTTCCTGCACAGCAGCAGAAGAAATGTCCATCGACATTTTTCTAACTGGAAAAAGCAGATTCAACCAAGACTAAACAACTTGTGATGACACCTATGAAGAAAAAAAACCATCTAAACCAGCTTTACCTTCCTGCTTAACATAACGTCCCACCAAAATGTCAAGTGTTATGTCAAAATGTCATTTCAACCCTTTGAGAAATGGGATTCCTGGGAAGAGTCTCCAGGAGGTTGATTTGGAAATGCCTCCTGGAGCCCAGATAACCTTGCGGTCCTACCTGTGCCCCTCTGCTGGTTACCCAGGTATGATCCAACACGTCTTTCCCTTTCCCCACAGGTATGAGGAGGAAATCAACCGACGCACGGCAGCGGAGAATGAATTTGTGGTGCTGAAGAAGGTGGGTGAGACAGGAATGTTGAGCTAACCCTGGGACTGGGGGTTCTCTGGAATGGGAGACCTCATCCTCTAAAAGCTGCCATTTGGACTGTGGTTTTGGGGGGAAGGAATGAAGGGGCTTGGGAGATGAAAGTGAATTCTTGTCCCACTCCTGTCCCAACAGCCATGCTGGGCACAAATGGTCTGAACCCCTTTCCTTATCCACTAACGACGTTACACACAGCACTTCTTGTGGTCAAGGAGTGTCCTCTTGGTGCTCTTCCAGGGGAATGTGCCCAGCAGCCCCTCCAGCCAGGCCCCACCACTGCAGCAGCCTCATCTCCAGGCTTGGCCAGCTCTTGGCTGAGCTCAAGAAGAAGTACCTGGGGCTGCAGATGTCCCCATGGTCACTCTTTTCCAGGACGTGGATGCTGCTTACATGAACAAGGTGGAGCTGGAGGCCAAGGTGGATGCTCTGACCGATGAACTCAGTTTCCTCCGAGCCCTCTACGATGCGGTACAGACACCCTCCTCCCCTGACTGTCCTGTGGTCACCCCCTGGATGGTGACTGCCACCACTGATGGTGTTTGAGAAGGTAAGTGCAAGCTGGTTAGTTCCCTCTGTGCTTCCTCACAGGAGTTGGCTCAACTCAGCGCACAAGTGTCCGACACTGCTGTCATTCTGTCCATGGACAACAACCGGGACCTGGACCTCAGCAGCATCATAGCAGAGGTCAAAGCTCAGTACGAGGACATCGCCAACAGGAGCCGGGCTGAGGCCGAGGCTTGGTACCAAACCAAGGTGAACAAACCCATCCATGGGTGCATTTCTGGGGAAAATCACTGCTGTCCCTATATAAGGCCATTTGAGCCACCTCTTGTCCACCTGGACATCTCAGAGGGTTTACTCTTCCTTCTGCACCTCAGTTCGAGGAGCTGCAGGCCACAGCTGGGAAGCATGGGGATGACCTGCGCAACACGAAAGGGGAAATCTCGGAGCTCAACCGCCTGATCCAGAGGATCCGGGCAGAGATAGAGAACACAAGGAACCAGGTAGGAATGGCCAAAGGAGCCCATGCAGCCACGTTGTGTGGTCCTTTAGCACCACAGCTCGGCCATCTGCCACTGCTTCGCTGGTTGGGGATGTTAGCAGTCCCACTGTATGTTGTACCTCATTAAAAGTACTGAATTCCTTCCTGGAAAGGGTATCATGCTCTAAGTGTTCAAGACGTAAGGCTGGATGGGGTTTTGAGCAATCTGATCTGGTGGGACGTGTCTCTGCCCAGGGCAGGAGGTGGGACTAGATGACCCTTAAGGTTCCTTCCAACCCAAACCAGTCTATGATTCTACGAACATGAATTAAATCACTCTCCACAGGCTGGCATTTCAACACCAGCAATGTTAGCAATGGGTGAAAGACCTCAGTCGTGCCTTTTGTCATTAAGACCTCAACCAGAATGGTTTTCTTCCTTGGGTGACTCTTACCCAAAAATAAAAGCAGCGTTTAGGAGTCCCAATCCCTCCTCTCGCAGTGTGCCACCCTCCAGACGGCCATCGGAGACGCTGAGGAGCGCGGAGAGCTGGCCCTCAAAGATGCCAAGGCAAAGATGATTGAACTGGAAGACGCCCTGCAGAAAGCCAAAGCTGATATGGCCCGGCAGCTCCGTGAGTACCAGGAGCTGATGAACGTCAAGCTGGCCCTGGACATTGAGATTGCGACCTACAGGAAGCTGCTAGAGGGCGAGGAGAGCAGGTGGGGGCAAAATCCCTGCCTAAAGTGATAGTGACTATAACTTTGCTCCTACCAGCAGTTGCACCCTCTGCCTGTCTCCTTCCTTTTGCTCTAAACTCCCCTTTTTCTGCCCTCCAACAGGCTGAGCGGAGAGGGACTCAACCCCATCAGCTACTGTAAGTACTGCAGTCCTTGTCTTGCTTTGGGCCCATGGGTTGTGAGCAACCTTGGGAAAAGGGAGGTTTTGCCCAATATAAGATGTTCAGCTCCCTCCACCAAGCTTTGGTGGCTTGCACAGGGGACAGAAGTTGGGTTCAAGTCCTGTAGGTCAAGGTCCTGGTGATGGTGCCTTCTGGAACTGGGTGGCTATCAAGGGGATGTCCAACCCTCTGGTTGCTTTTTCTTTCAGCTGTCATCAGCTCCAGCTCTGGGATGGCTGGTGGAGCTGGGTTAGGAGGAGGATTTGGTGGATTGAGCCTAAGCGGAGGCGGAGGTGGAAGCGGTTTTGGTCTTGGAGGAGGAGGAGGCAGCGGAGGTGGTTTTGGTCTTGGAGGAGGAGGCGGCGGAGGTGGTTTTGGTCTTGGAGGAGGAGGCGGCGGAGGTGGAGGCTACAGCTTTGGAAGTGGAGGACTTGGACTCGGGGGTGGTGGTGGCTTCGGAGGTGGATTTGGAGGTGGCAGCGGGCTCAGCATTGCGAGTGGTCCTGGCTACGGAGTGGGTGGTGGCAGCAGCCTGAGCACCAGCGGAGGGAATTTCAGCTCAGGAAGTGCAAAAGGCACCAACCCAGGTGTGAAAATCGTCTCCAAAACCTCCTCCAGCAAAAAGAGCATCAAAAGCCAAAGCCTGAAGAACGCTACGCAGCCCGAGTAAAACCACCACCAGACCCTCCACAAAGCCATGGCTCCTGCCTTGCTCCTGAATCATTCCCGCTCATCGCCATCCCCTCCACCCACCTCTGCCCCAGCTCCTTGCTCTGTACCTCTGCCACATCTGGATCACCATTGAAGGAGAGCCACCATCCCCTCCACCCACCTCTGCCCCAGCTCCTTACTCCATACCTGTGCCACATCTGGATCACCATTGAAGGAGAGCAGCGGAGCACGCGTTAACCAGATCTCTCAAAGTACCTGAAACAGGATTAAAAAAAAAGAAAACATGGGCCTAAGTGATTTTCTGAATGGGGAATTATTTTTTTTTGTTTGGTTGTTTGCTTTTAATGAGGCTGAGGCTGAGCAGCTCGTTTGTAATTGTGGCCAGCTGATGGCCATCAGCCCACACAGGTCAAATAGCAGGGGAGATGCAATAACTTGGGTTTTTAGCTCAGTTCTGGCCCATGGGAGCCTGGGGATGGGCTGGGATCTTGGCTTCCCTTCAGCCTGATTTGCCATCACCGCAGGGACCAGCCAAACTCATTCCTTCAAGTGAAGCAACTCACCTTGGTCAGAGATGCGGGTCATTCTTCTGCTGTGTAGAAATACCCCAGGAGGCTGCTGAAAGACCCCAGGGCAGTAGTTTGCAATAACAGGGCTCCTTTTAAAATATCCCTTATTATGGGAGGACAGAGGCTGTTAGGGGTCACTCAGGTGTGATGGAAAAATCCCTCTTTTCCCCATTCAGAGCTTCGGAAAAACGTGTTCTTTCCAGCTGAACTGAGCATCGTGGTTGGGTGAAGTCAGGCACACCATCCCATGGCTCTGAGCGTAGAGTTAGGAAAGGAACCTGAGATCCCTCCATCTGAAAAGTTCCCCCAAGGGGGATGGGGAGGCATCAAGCATCACTTGCAAGGAGCTTGTCCTTTGGCAAGCCCAAATTCCTCTCCCATTCCTCTCCTTTCCCTTTTTAAGCGAAATTTTGCCCATTACGGCACCTTGAACGTAATCTCGTGGGTGTATTTTGTCAGAGGAGCCACCAGTGACTGACCCACAGAGGCAGGGAAAAAAGGCTCGTTTTCTAAATTGTAGGATTTTCTAATTCTAAATAATAACCGGGGCAGAGAGTTTGTCAAAACCCAGGGGGGTGTCAGCAGTTAAATGGGGGTCCCTGCCCTGCGTCATGCTTGGTTGTGTTGGGATTGCTTAAAAAAATGCTCAAACCATCCAAAAATCACTGGCTTCACCCACTATTTTGATAACAGAAGTTGAGGTCAAAGTCTGAGATTTTGGGACTGTTCAGTTTGAGGAAGAAGAGGCTGAGGGGTGACCTCATCACTCTCTACAACTACTTGACTAGGGTTGATGGTTGGACTTGATGATCCCAAGGGTCTTTTCCAACCTGAACGATTCTATGAAATGGTGAAAATTATACTTTAAAAAGTGCCCCAAAGAGCCCTGTCCACACTGCTCCTGGGGATGTTCCAGCATTTCCACGAGGTGGAGGTTTCTCTGCCAAAAGACAGATATTTGGTCAACTGAAAAGTGCCACCAGGTTTCAGCCCAACATGTGGGGTACGGGGCAAGTTGGAGCAGGAGCCCAAAGGCCCAAAGTCCCCCAAAACCTACTTTCCCCTTTCTGGTAGAATTTACCCCTCTGACCTTCCACCGTGTCTTTTTATTTTTGTGAAAGTCCCATTAAAAAAAGAAAAAATCTCACCTTTTTATACTTCAACGACAGAGACACGATGCTGCGTTTTCCTTCCTCTCTTATTTTTTGGAACCTGTCAAATAAAACTGGATTGTAATTTATTTGTTCCTACATCCTTTTTATTCTAAACCAGAACCAGTGGCATGAAATATTCCCAACCCTCAGTGTGGGGGGATGGATTTTGTTTTACTTTGGGAGAAAAATATCAAAATTCCGATAAAATTATGAAGAAAAGCCAAAACAAATTGAAGAATCAGAGTAAAGAGGAGGAAGAGGAAGGTGGGGGTTTATGCATAAAGTGACAAAAAAACCTAATTACCGTTCATTTCTTAAAATATGATTGAGGTTAATTGAAAAGCCTTTTTTTCCATGGATGGGAGGGAGTTGCACAGCTCTGCTAGTTGGGACAACCCCCCCAAATTTAATTTAATTTCTTAAAAAGACATAGCCAACCCAGAGGTCTGGGAGAGGATTTTATCAGGATGATCTAGACTGAGGCTGGGTTTCGGCTCAACTCAGCCCAGGATGCGGGGATTTTGGTCAGCTGTGATTGCAAAAGGAGAATAAATTAAAAAAAAAAAAGAAGGGGGGAGGGAGGGGAACCCAACCCAGACAAACACTCAGACCTTATTGCATTTCAAAGGGGCAGACACTTCTGCTCCCCCTGACATCCCGGATGGGACCCCGAGGCATCGAGAGACTGGAGCATCCCACCCCCCTACTTTGGCTGGGAAAACCAGAGGACCAAAATCCGGGGAGAAACCCCTCGTCCCCTGGCTGCCCTGGAGGATGCTGCAGAGAGAGAGAGGCCAAAAATGAGTGAAGGTTAAAAATAAACCCCGAATCATCACCCGCCCGTGCGAACACCACGTTACCCAGCTGGGGTGCGAGGAGTTAATGCAGCTAATGACGACCTTACCTTAACTAACCTTAAAGCTTTGAATGTCTTGGGGGGAGGAAAAAAATAAAAAGCCAAAAACGTCCAGCATGGTGCTCCTGGGCAACCAACAGCCCTTTCCCTGGCACCCCTGGATCCCCCACCAAACCCTGCCTCCCAATCC
>JAOQGM010000017.1:1870005-1897213 GCA_027564225.1 Gallinago stenura | reverse complement strand
CTGCTGTCCCCTCTCCAGCAGTTCCCTGTCCTTCTGGAACTGGGGAGCCCAGAACTGGTCCCAGTGCTCCAGATGGGTCCTCCCCAGGGCAGAGCAGAGGGGCAGGATGACCTCCCTCTACCTGTTGGCCACGCTTTTCTTGATGGCCCCCAAGATGCCCTTGGCCTTCTTGGCCACCAGGGACCATTGCTGTTTCACGGTCATCCTCTTGTCCACAAGAACTCCCAAGTCTTTCTCCTCAGAGCTGGTCTCCAGCAGGTCACCCCCAACCTGTCCTGGTGTATATTTATTTCCAATATCAGTTAAGTGAGGTTACCTGCCCCCTGAGCATCATCTGTGAAATGGGCACAAAGTTGCTCCTGGAGAGGGGAAGGTGGGTGCAGATTTTCCTGTGAAACTCCGGTGTTTTCCAGCACCCAGGAGGTTCCCACGTCTCCACTCCCGAGGCGAGAGCACCCCCTTGCTACCGCCCGGCCCTCTCTCCCTTCCAGCGGGAGGGAGATCCAAGGATCTGCTTCCCGAAGGTGCCGCGGGCGCCGGTGACTCACGCTGTTGGCAATGAGCAGCCACAGGAGATGACAGTTGGGAGCAATGGCTTTTTCTGATTGCAACTAGGGGGAAAAAAAGAAAAACCAAACCAAAAAAAGAAAAGAAAAAAAAAACCACAAAAACGCTCAATACAAAACAAAGCAAAAAAACCCCCCTTGTGCTCAGGTTCTTTCAAGTTCCCAGACGGAGAAAACAGGGGTTGGAAAGGCATCAACAGGAACAAGCTACGAGATGCAGCAGATACCCTGAAGCCACTCCATTTGGATGAAGTTCCTGCACTTATTACTCATGTAGCCCATTTCCAGAAGCTTTTTTGTGTTCATCTGCTCGGGGTTTTATCTCTCTGCCTCTGTGCTATTATTTTATCTGACACAGAACACCACCACGGAGGTGGATGAGGATGCAGAATGCAGTTTGCAGACCTGGTTTGGGTGGGGGAAAGGGGATTTCTTCTCTTGGACTCCATGTCCAGCTCTTGGCAGACCCACGAGAAGAGGTCCCCACCTCCCCTGCCTTGAAACCCTCCCAAAGCGCTACCCAACCTCAGCGTGGGGATGGAAGCTCCCGGGTGGGGGTTCGCCCAAGAACCCAACATCAAGGGGAAAAGGCTATTTTAGGAAAAAAAAAATTCCAAGGGGAATGATCTCAGCAGGGTGAAGGAATGGGTGGGAGGGAGCTGGAAGAAAAGCGGGTGAATTCCCCTCCACACAAGGTCTCAGAGAGCCAGGAGTGATGTGGGATCTGCTGGTTAAATATAGGGGGGGATGGAAAAAAGGTGATAAAAATACCACTTCACAGGGAGCTTTTGAACCCTCAGCCTGACAAGGAGATTCAAAAGCAGAGCAATCCTTTCAAGCATCTTTTTAATAACTATTTTATAAGTCTCGTAGTACTATTTAATGTAACCTGAAGTTATTTGGAAAAAGGGATTTACTTGCTGTCTTAGAAAGCCGTGCTCACAAATATCTCAGTTTCCCCTGCAAGGAGGGAGACAAGTTTTTTCGGTAAAAAAATCTGACCAGAAGACAACCTCCAGGGAGCTCATCTCTGCAAGCCCATGATCCCCCTAGCTCTCTTTTCCAAAAGAAATCAACAGATAAATAAAAGCTGACAAAGAAAACCACCTTCATCCCCCAGCTTTCCCAGGGCGATGACACGACACGGTGTCCGGTCCCAGAGCTGGAAGCAGTGGGAAAAAAAAAGCCCCTATTTTACGCTGCCCCCCCTTTTTGTCATGTGATGTGATAAAGCCTAAACTTCAGCCTGGAAAAGCTTCAGAGCAAGGAATTTTATTCAAGGCAGGGAATTTTATTCCCTTGGCTCCCCGTAAGGAAAAGCAGCTCCCAGGGTCCCGGGAGGAGTCGTGTTGTGTCCTGCTCCCGAGCGCAGCCCTCAGCGCCTCGTCCCATTCAATTCTAATTTCGTGACTCAGAGCATTAGGCTTTGGGGAAGGGGGGGGTGATGTGTGTGTGTGTGTGTGGGGGGAGAGAGCTCCCTCGCTCCGTTACTTTCTTGCCTGCAAACAATGCATTTTTCAGCGCCTCGCCGTAGCCTAGGTGTGTTTGACAAGGCAAGTTGCTGCAAGGCACGTCAAGTTCTGAATTCCCGTGCCAAGTTTTCCAAGCAGATAAAAGAGGAGGCTCCCAAGCACTCCCATCACAGGGGTTTCTGTCTCCGTTGCCCTCTGCTCGTTTCCTCTTCTCCAGCCTAACATTTTCTCCCCTCTCTCTCCTGCTCTTTGCATTTCCATTTGAACAAGCCACCATGAGTCGGATCTCTTTCAGATCATCTACCGGAGGGGGCATGAGGGGCTTTAGCTCGGGCTCTGCTATCGTAGGAGGTGGCAGTGGCACCAGAAGCAGTTTCAGCTCCGTCTCTGTCTCCAGAGTCGGAGGAGGAAGAGCCGGAGGTGGAGGAGGCTTCGGAGCTGGTGGTGGCTTCGGCAGCAGAAGTCTCTATAACCTAGGTGGAAGCAAAAGAATTTCCTACAGCTCGGTCGGTGGAGGTCTACGGAGCGGAGCCGCTGGTGGATATGGCTTTGGTGGAGGAGCTGGCTTTGGTTTTGGCTATGGTGGTGGAGCAGGCGCTGGTTTTGGCTTAGGAGGAGCTGGTGGTGGTGGTGGTGGCTATGGGCTGGGCAGCGGATTTGGGCTGGGTGGTCGAGGTGGCGCCGGGTTCCCTGTTTGCCCACCTGGTGGCATCCATGAAGTGACTGTCAACCAGAGCCTCCTGGCACCCCTCAAGCTGGACATCGACCCGGAAATCCAGAAGGTGCGAACACAGGAGCGGGAGCAGATCAAGACCCTCAACAACAAATTTGCCTCCTTCATCGACAAGGTGAGAATTTGGTCTTAAACATCAAGCCACGCTTGTTTGCAGCCGCCTCGGGAAAGAACAACAGGAAGAACCTTCCTTTGGATCTAGGGGCTTGTCTGAACTAATCCCAGCCGACAAACGGCATGGGTTTGGCTGAAAACTAACAACTACCTTATGTTGCCTCTTTGAAAGAATCATTTTTTTCTCAGCGCCTCATTTTATTAAAAAAATTAAATCCCACTCCTCCCTGTAAGAAACATCCTGGGGGCTGGCTGGACCTTCTACTGGTTGTGAAATGGCAAAGTCCTGCACAACTCAATGGGATAACACCAGTTTAACCCAGTAAGATGGACTGAACGTCTAGTTGGGGGAGAGGGGGAGAAAAACACCTAAAATTGCAAATAAAAATCTCTTTTTCAAGAGCTTGAAAGCTCTTGAAAGCGCTTGAAAAAACCTCACTTATCATCTCCACTACTTTTGATACTCGCGAAAATCCTGTGCCTGAAATTAGGAAGATCCTGATAATTTCCCTCTGGTCTTCCCCGTGTCTCTTGACATTTTCTCTCTGTGTTGAGTGATGTCTCCTTTTCCTGGTTTCTTGCACATCATTCGCATGGGCTTCAGCACGTGCTGGTCTGTGTTCCTTCCCCAGGTGCGCTTTTTGGAGCAGCAGAACAAAGTGCTGGAGACCAAGTGGAGCCTCCTGCAAGAGCAAGGGCACACGGTCACCAGGAAGTCCCTGGAGCCCCTCTTCGAAGCCTACATCAACAACCTCAGGAGGCAGCTGGACAGCCTCATGGGAGAGAGGGGACGGTTGGACTCCGAACTGAGGAACATGCAGGACATGGTGGAGGACTTTAAGAACAAGTAAGAAACCATGAGCATGGGTGATCAAAAGAGGGGGGAAATCACAGAATCCCATGGGGTTGGAAGGGACCTCTGGAGATCATCTCCTCCAACCCCCCTGCCAGAGCAGGTCCACCTAGAGCAGGTCCCACAGGATCCTTGTCCAGGCAGGTTTTAAATATCTCCAGAGAAGGAGACTCCACCACCTCCCTGCACAGCCTATAAATCAGGGCAGGGGGTTCATGCTGGACAGTCCACAGCTGGTGTTGGCACCAGGTTCCTCATCCAGTTTCCAAAACGAGTAAAAGCCAAATTTAGTCCCAGAATTACCTCTGGTTACAGCAGTGTTCCTCCGTGCAGGGTCAGAACTCATGCTGTAACGGAGGCGATGGTCTGATCCCGTGAGTCTCCCGAAATAATACACCTGGAGACAGGAAAAACCTGGGATGAGTAAAATGGAGGCGCAAAAAGGGAATGGAACCCAGCCATGACCTGCCAGCTCCCAAAATCCCCTGCTTCCCTTGTCGCAAAGGAAATCCTGGCCCTTCTGAGGACTCCAGGCAACCCACCTCTGCTCGCCCTGGCCCGGCACCGAGCATGTGGTTGATGCTCAGCTCCTCTCGCTGACCCTCCTCAAAGAGCAGCCTCCTGGGGAGGGAATTAGCCCCCACCAGGAATGGGGTGTCCAGCAGAGGTGGGAGGAATCGTTTTAAGGACACACCGGTTGGCATCTGATGACAATAAGTGACATTTCGGTGGGTTTTTGGGGGCAAGGCCATTTGTTTTCAGTTGGCCAAAGTCTGGTGAGAACAATCTCACCAAATCTGGCCAGATGCAAATTTGAGAAAAAAAACCCGGAGGCCTGAAATATGTTTCTATTAGAGAGTTAGGCATGTGAAGAGACAAGTTTGGGGTTTTTTCTGGGGGGGGAGGAGGGGGAGACAGCCCTTAGAGCTGACAGGATGGACTGCCACAACCTCTGGTGTGCGGTATTTGGGTGCGTTTCAGGTCCCAATGTGCATCGTAGGCTCTTAGAAATACTGATCAGGCCAAAAATGGCAAATGATATTGTCTGGATTTTGGAGATACTGCCTGGGGAAGAGAACGCCTTGGGTTTTTTTGGTTGGTTTTGGTTTTTTTTTCAAGTTTAGAGCTGGTTTAGAGGTGGTTCCCAGTCCACTGGCTAATTTCCACTTCTTTCCGTGCCCCTCGGAGATCCATCTGCGGGGACGTCGCTGCCAATATTGAACTGGCACGAACCTGCCTCCGAAATCCAGGTCTTTGCCTCAAGAGCCTACATGTTTCGTCTACTTTCTAGCGAAGCCCTGCCCTGATTATCTGATGAGAGGATGTTGCTCAGAGCCATAAAAAGTTCCACAGAAACATAGTCTGAGGCGCAATGATCTGCTCTTGCACAATCAGGGCTGAAGAATCACAGACTTTTTTTTTTTTTTTAATTAAATGCTGCGGCGGGTTGCTCAGAAGCCATTAGCATTATTATAATATCAAAGATCAAATTTTTACATCATTATATCTTTGTAGGAATTGCAGCCCAGCTTTGTTAAAAGCCTTTTGCAGAATCTTTCTTTGGGCAAAGGTCACCAAGAATTTCTGCTCCTGCTTCCCACCGAAACGGGCTCTGATCCTGCATGAGCTTGACTTTTTTCAGGGCAGAGATTAAAATCCATTAATTTGAGCTGGGATTACTCACCCCACGAGGTCTTGTGGGCGAGGAATCATTTGCTCTGTGTCTGCTCTGGACTGTGAAGAGGTGGGAGTAAGGGACATACTGGTGACCCACAACTGGGTTTGGAGCTGGAGTGGTCGCTGCCTTCTCTCTTCATTCCCACCCAAACCCTCTCACCTCTTTATCCCAACAGATACGAAGATGAGATCAACCGCCGCACCGGTGCAGAGAACGAGTTCGTGGTGCTCAAGAAGGTGAGTGAACTGGGAGTTACAGGACAGGCAATAAAATTAACTTGGCAGGCGCCCAGTTCAAGCAAAGCTGATGGGAGCTGGGGTTCTCCAACCCCAGGGCTGGGTCAGGATGTGATGGTGGCATGTCCAGGAGTAGGTATGGGCTGGGTCCATGAGGCCATGAATGGGCATCACCTTCTCCATCCAGAGGAGCCCCCCTCCAGCAGATACCTCCTCTGGTGGCAGTTGCAGGTCATCTGGCCCCTTGTGGCTCAGTTCAACTCTGTCTCGGGTCACACCCCCCAGGAGTCAGAGCTTCACCTTCTGCCCAAGAACCTGGGTTTGGCTCACAGAAAACATCCAACGTTACATTTAAAAACCCCCAAAAAGCTTGCTCATATGAAACCAAGTCTAAAGAATAACAGACCTGGAAGCAGAGAGATAGTCCCCCTGGTGTCCTGAAGCCTCTTTAGGTCTGTGGTTTCATCACAAGTCTTTGGCTGTCTTTTCTTTAGGACGTGGATGGTGCTTACATGAACAAGGTGGAGCTGCAGGCCAAAGCAGACGCGCTGGCAGATGAAATCAACTTCCTGAGAGCTCTCTACGAAGCGGTAAGTAGTCAGTTGTCCTGGCGATAGCGTCCCCCACAGCTTCTTTCCATACAGCTCTCCACGCTCAGGAGCTCCGTCCACCATGCTTGGTGCTGTGCACGATGAAAGAGAAGATGGTCACTTGTCTTTTTGATATCCTACCGCAGGGAGAAAAGGGTAGAAAGGTGGAAAAAGAGCAGGGGAAAATAGGAGTAAATGGCTTGGCAGAGAGGGTACCCAAGGCACCACTTGTCTCTTGGTTTCCACCCCAGATGCCAGACCATCAACTCAATTTTTTTTTGTATCTTCTGCAGGAGTTGTCCCAGATGCAGCAGCAAGTATCTGACACCTCTGTGGTCCTCTCCATGGACAACAACCGTAACTTGGACCTCAACAGCATCATCGCCGAGGTCAAAGCACAGTATGAGGACATCGCCAACCGCAGCCGGGCAGAGGCCGAGGCCTGGTACCAAAACAAGGTGGGTAACCAGAAGGACAGGGTGATTTCGGCAACTCATGGGGCATCACACTGGCTGATGGGGGGCAGGACTAGGGGAGGAAGGATCCAGAATGGAAGGATCCATTGCACCGGAGATGAATTTATCTTCCTGTGTATGTTGCAGTGGGCTCTTGAGCCCACAAGCTCAACTGTGGGCTTGTGGACCACTACGCTTGCCCAGCCTTACGTTTCTTGCAGTGAAACCAAGGGACAAGATGTTTAACTGATTAAAGAGCCTTGACCCCAGGCTCACAAAGAGGCCCTGCTAGACCTGGCCTTAAACAAAGAACATTGTCCTTTCCTTGCCAGGTTCTTAATAATAGGTGACAACCCATAGGTGCTCTGCGCAATGCGATAGTTGCCTTCTTGGCATATAATGATAATTAAGGGCAAATGCTGCTATTCCAGGTTGCTCAGGGGAATGTTGTCCCTCACCCCTTACCCTGCACCCAGACCTTCATGCCCTCAAGTCCCCTCGCCCTTCCCCTCACCCCATGGTGTCTAACTGGTGCTCTCCTCCTTTCTCCACGTCAGTATGAGGAGCTCCAGGTCTCCGCTGGCCGCCACGGGGATGACCTGCGCAACACCAAGATAGAAATTTCGGAGATCAACCGGATGGTCCAGAGGCTGCGCAATGAGATCGAGAGTGTGAAGAAACAGGTAGGAGGGGGTGCTCCTGCGTGGTGGGGGGCAGGTGGGAGACTATGACAGCCAAGCACGGCACAAAGACCCAGCTCCTGGCTTGGAGGGCTGGAAGACCAGGCTGGAAGACCAGGCTTTCCCCCCAGCATGAAAGAGGGCACAGCCACCTCTGTCTCTGCCAACCAGAGAAAGTCCTTCAGTGCAAGGATGTGCTGTGACCCCTTTTCTTGCTGGGGAAGCAAGTTGTGAGCTACTAAGCCACCCTCAACAAAAGTGGGTGGCAAAGCAGAGAGATGTAGATGTCTCTCCTTTTCTTGGGAGAGCATAGAATCATAGAACTGTCTGGGCAGGAAGGGACCTTTAAGTTCACCGAGTCCAACCACCAACCTAACTCTGATAAAAATCATCACTAAGCCATGTTTCTGAATGGATTATGGCTGCAGCTCCCCAGTTGTCCACTCAATGGCCCATCAGGAGCTCTCAGTGCGACACTGGGAGCCACCAGCCAGTATCTACAATACCACAGCAATACTCTGGAGAGCAGTTTGGGGTAGCTCAAGCTAAACAACTACCTGTTTCCCTCGTTTTTAGTGTGCCAACCTCCAAGCCGCCATCGCCGAGGCGGAGGAACGTGGGGAGATGGCTCTCAAAGATGCCAAGGCCAAACTGTCCGAGCTGGAGGACGCTCTGCAGAAGGCCAAGGCTGACCTGGCCCGGCAGCTCCGTGAGTACCAGGAGCTGATGAACGTCAAGCTGGCCCTGGACATCGAGATTGCAACCTACAGGAAGCTGCTGGAAGGAGAGGAGAGCAGGTGAGGACAAGCACATGGACCTGTTGGGTGCTGCTCTTCAGAGCAGAGCGCATTTCCTTGGGCTCAAAGAGCTCACCTCAATGGGCTGGAGGACCCAGTTGGTGAAGATGTAAAAGAGCAAACAACAAGGGCGGTGAGAAGGATACTTTAAATTATGAGCTTTCAAGGAAAAGATTAATTTCTCCAGCTCTTGAACCTGGTGCACTATGAAAAATGAGAAATACCACTTTTCACCTGTGATGCAGACACATCCCACCAGAGGATAGTCCCTCCTGGAGGCCACAAAAGTCTACTTAGATGGTCCTAGTGGCTCATGTTGCATCTTTTCCGTGCTTTGCCATTATTACTTACTTTCCCCTTTCCCAACAGGCTCGCTGGAGAAGGCGTCGGAGCCGTGAGCGTTTGTAAGTATCTCCCCCACCTTCCACCCTGGTGGTGCCGGTCCCCCCACCTCGGGCAGGACCCTACAGTGAGTGTTTGCTGTTGTCTCTCCACAGCTGTGGTCAGCAGCTCCAGTGGGATGAACTACGGTGGTGGGAGCTGCCTGGGCATGGGAGGAGGTCTCAGCATGGGAGGCGGCGGTGGCTACAGCATGAGCAGCAGCAGCGGTGGCTGCTTCGGAGGAGGCAGTGGAGGCTTTGGAGGAGGCAGTGGAGGCTTTGGAGGAGGCAGTGGAGGCTTCAGTGGAGGGCTCAGCTACGGCGGGGGCAGCAGCTTCAGCTCCGGGAGCAGCCGAGGGGTCAGCAGCAGCACGGGAGGCAGCATGAGGATCGTTTCCAAGACCACCACCAGCAAAAAGACCATCAGATAAGGATGCGCGGACGACGGCGTGTTTCCTGCCTTCCAAAAAAAGCAAGTGCTGCCCTACGAAATCAAGAGTGTAAATAGCTGCGCTAGAGCCTCCCCTTTCTCCGTCCTTCACCCTCCACCCTCGGGGCAGCGGGGGGAGACCAGGACCCCACCGCGAGAATCCGGAGCACCTTTGGCTAAAGAATAGGTTGTAACAGGTCATCAGCAAGGCTTTAGAGAGCCCTTTGGACCCCAGTGGTGGCCCTTTCAGCACGGTCCTCGTTCTTCCCTCGTTCTCCCCCAGGAGTCATGCATCTAAAGCCAAGTGGGAGCACTTTCTTGAACGGGGACAGCCGTGCTTGGCCACTCACCTTCCTTCTGCTCCTCTTAAAACAAGAGTGACAGCCTTGTGAAACCACAGTCCGGGGTCCTCAACCTCCACGATGCTCTAAAAGCCTCTGCCACACGTTACAACCTCCAAATGTGTTGGGTTTTTTTTGGTTTTTGGTTTTTTTTATTTGCAACTCAGGATTTTATTTTCCAGCCCCTTCTGTTTCCTCAGGCACCTGTGGGAAAGGTTCTTGCTTTCTGTGTATATGAATGGCCACGCTGATTTCTAGCTCCTTGTCCTCACGGCTACAGCCTCTTCACTCTCAGACCTCACCCTGCTGTATGGTCCAATAAAGAGCATTTGTCATTTTTAAAAAAAAATTCTGCTGCTTTTTTGGCTTTTTCTTCTCTGCTGACATGGGTACACATGTGTGCAATGTCCCAGCCATGGTGGGGACTCTCCGTAGGCAGGTCATGAGAAAGGACCTTTGCCTTGAGGAAAAAATCCCTCAGTTTTAGGACTCTGGCCTGGGGAGGGTGGAAAGAAGGGTGGGATGGATGGAGAACTGAGGCATAGGGAGGAAAAGCTGCTTTCCTCCTATTCCTTTTCCTCCTATTCCATGAATCCTAACTGGGATTGATGAGTTCATGTGTGGAACGGGGCTCAACCCGGCCATTAGTTAACAGGAGGAAATCTTATGGCAGAGAACATAAGATTTTGGAGGAGGCACATCTCTCTCTGCACCAAGAATGGTCTCAAACAGGGAGGGGAACGGAGCAGACCAACATCGCCCTAACCAGAAAGAGCAACCAGAGGGGGAAAAGAGGGGGGGACGCAGTGAAAAGTGGCCAATTTCTTCCCAGGGTGTGTTCACACGTCGAGGTTTCCCTGGCACACGCAAATATCTCACTTCATATCCCAGCTGCTCCCCTGCAAAGGCTGTTTTGGGGCCTCAGTTTCAGTATGAATGAATCTGAGGTCTTCTGAGGAACCTGCAGCTCCTGGCCCCTCAGTTCCCACCCAGCTCCCCCAGGGCAGTTTCAAAGCCCTGCTTGGGCAGAGGGTTTCAGACGGGGTCCCATGATGTCCTCAGGCTCTCTCCCATGGATCCATGGGGATCCCCTGGTTCTTGGTCCTAAAGGATCAGGTTGTTGTCCACCAACCCACCCCTCAGCCCCTGCAAACTCCAGCTGGGGTGCACATGGACAGGACCCCAGGGAGTGAGAGGAGAGTACCAGCCACCTCTGCAAGGCAAAAGCAGCTCATGCACGGTGTGATGGAGCACTCCCCATGGGGAAACACCTCTGAGCTCCTCACCCTGCACACCCATCCCACTGCGCAGAGCCATGCAAACACCAGCCAACCCAGCGTGGTATCTCCAGCAGGTGGGGACCCAGAGCAAGAGAAAGGCTCAGTGCTGCCCTGCCAGTGCTGGAAGCCCTGGTGGTCCCACCATGGGCCAGGGCTGGGGCTCACACCCACAAGTGTCCTCCCTTTAGAGCATATGGTTGGACTCAGTGGTCATGGTTGGACTCAATGACCTGGAAGGTCTCACCCAACCACAAATTCTGTGATTCTATGATCATGGTTGGACCACAATGACCTAGACAGTTCTACAATCTATGGGAAGGGGCAGGGAAAGGATGGGCTTAGGAAGGTGGTGGCAGCCCATTCACTCCAGAGAAGGGTTTGTGAAGGGTGAATAGGTTGGGCTTCACCCATTTAACAGTTTGCATCAGTTTTCAAGCATCTGACCATGTTTCTTAGGCTGTCTTAAGGAAACAGAGTGAAGCTTGCAAAGCATTTGGAACAGGTAGGGCATCCCAACTGAGCTGTTGCTGCTAAACTGTATTTTGTTGGGGTGTTCGTTTATTTGTTTGTTGTTTGTTTGGTTTTTTTTTTTAATTATTGAAAATGTCAAAGGTAAGTTTGGTTTGTTTTTTTTTTCTCAGAATTGTGGACAACACCTTGCTGTGCCATCAGCCTCATCAACACGTGGGTCAACACCAAACTCTCCATGGACCTGGGTTGAGCCATACTCCCAGTCCCCATCCCCACAGTACCTGGGCATCTCCAAGCTTCCATGAAGGCCAAGGCTGCTGTCGGGTCCTTCTCCTGCCATCTGAGGGTGAGGACGCTACCGAGGCAAAACCGGCACTGAGGAGCCATCGGACCCTTCTCTGTTTCCATGAGAAATGCTTCAGAAACCACCCCAGCACCTCTTCTCAGTCAGCAGATGCAAAAAGTCATCTTCTAGTCACCTTCTCCTGATCTGAAAACCTGGAAAATTCAAGTCAAACTTGACAAGTAATTTTATCTGAGAACTTAAACATTAAGTGAAATATTTTTTTAAAAAAACCACTTCATTTCAACCTTTCCTATGGGAATGATCCCACCCTTGGAATGCTGCAACGTCTCCCCTTAACGCTTCCCAAATGAGACTTTGCAGCTTTTTGACTCAAAAGCAGAATTTTCTTCAGAGAAAATGATTTTGTTTTAATTTGCAAACGGTTTACACAGCCTGCAAATGAAATAAGACAGGACATGGCTGCAGGGAAGGTAAGACGGGAGGCAGCAAAACCAGCAGGGGAACGGTATTCCCATCTACATCTGAGCGTTGGGATTTAAAAAGGGCAGGGATATCCCCCTGCCCGGAGCAGCTGGAGGTCACAGGAGGTCACACGGGGAACATGGGGTGTGATATTGTACTGCACAGTAAATAAATATCAGATCCCATAAAATTGGGTGCCCCATGACTGGATATAATTTCCAGGACTTTCCAAATACTTTCCAAATCCTTGTTTATCTCAGCAGCTCCGGGACTGGTGTTGTGCGGATCCAGTTTGTTTTAACGGGGAGAAATCAAACTTCACACAAGCTCTTTGCAAGGGAACTGGAACCAGGAGCAGAACTTGATGCTGGACGGAGCTGGGGGACAGGCCACGTGCAGGCACAGAGCTGGTCCCAAATAATTTGGGGTTTTCCAGCAACTTCCAGGGCTGTGTTTTCTTTATCAGGAGAAAAGACGTCCCCTGGGGCCATGAGGAGGGAAGGGATGCTCTGGTACTGCTGTGATAACCTTGGGATTGGAAGGTCTCACTTTCCACATGGAGGTCACAGCCCCAGCATTGGGGCATTAGAGATGGGCTCAGAAAGCCCATCTACAAGGAAATCTGGGATGTTTAGGTTTCTCTGGGCACCACCATTATCAGCTACTTCCCACCTACGGCCAGAGGCTCTTTCGAGATGCTACAAGCCATAGAGGGAAATGAGGACCTCCCCGCTCCCCATCCAACAACAGCAATAATGAAGGCAAAGTTGTTTCCAAAACCCTGGACTGCACGGGTGTCTCTGTGCTAGCCCAGAAAACAATTATCTGGGGAAAGCAGGTCACGCCTTCCACTTCAAAGCCATCTCCTCGTTGGGGCTGACTGGCCTCCAGATACCACCGGGAACAGGCTCAAAGGGCTGCAACACCCAGCGCTGGGCAACACCTATGGGAAAGCTTCTGAGGAGCCCATCCTAATTCATCCCTTCGGGAAATAAGATTCATGGACACCCACCTCCTGCTCCGGAGGTCTCTTGGAGGTCTCCATCTCCATAGGACTGGGATGCTGTGAACTGCATGCCCCCCTCCCCCGTGGAAAAAGCCCAGGGTGACCAGCAGGACTTCATTAACTTGGGATGAAATAGTAAATTACGGTCAAAATGAGTAGGGTTTGAATTTAGGTTAGCAGCCCAAGTTTAACCCAAAGGCTTTAATTTAAGCAATTAACCTAAATTACAGCCCTGACTTTACTGATAATTAAACTGAGATTAGGTAGCACAGGTGAACCAACCCAAGTTAGTAAGACGTGCTCACATTTCATAAATATATGAATTTTTGCAAACAAAACACACAGAGGTACCTCTAAAAATCCGAGAAAGGGCATCCATCCTCAAACAAAGGCTTCCAAGGTGGATGCTGGGGAGGAGCCGTGGTGCCGAGGGATGGAGAGGAGGTGAGGAAAAGCTGTTGGAGGTACCCCCGGGTCAATGGCTACACAGAAAATGCTTCAGATTTTTCACTGAAGGGGCTGGAGTTGCCTTTATTCCCCTGAAAGGGTCAGAACTCACATCCCCACTCCTGAAGGAGAGTTATTACCTTGATACCAGTGCGACGCCAAAACCAAACCCAGCCAAAGCTTTCCTCCCAGGTTTAGAGCGTGGTGTGAAGGGATCTCCTGACCCTTGGTCTGGGACCTGCAGCCTCTGCTCAGCCCAGGAGGGAAAAACGTGGAGGGGAAGGGAAGGAAAAGGCTTGGGAGCCTCGCAGATGGTCTCTGCCATGGCATGGGGGCTCTTGCCTGGTGGGACCTGCCCCAACACGGCTCCCTTTGTTGGATGAGGAGGAAAAAAACGACAGCCTGAGTGAGGGCAAGCCTTATCCTCTGGTGGAGGAGGAAAAGTCCATATCGGAGCGAGGTATCTGCACCAGAGCAGCAAATTCATTACATGCCTGGAGCTGCAGGGTGCAGGGGAGACACTCCCCCAGGAGCTACCTGGAAACCCTGTGTTTCATCAACAGAGCAGGGTGGGGGCCCCCCTCTCACCATCACCCCATACCCCAAACCTGTAGCTACAGCTCCTTTGTGCTCACAGCTCTGCCTTTTGTAATTACCTCTCGAATTCCTTCCAGATGAGTGACAACCGCATCACCTCCACCCTGGTGCAAATGTGAAATGGAAAGAAATTAATTTCTTTTTACTTGGTTGGAGGAGCTGTATTATTACTATTATTAACAATGGACTCCAACGCAGTTGGCGTACTCTTTAGCCAAAAAAGACAAGTTTCATATGTAAAAGGAGCCTGAGGGGAAAAAGGAAAGTACTGACGCATCAGGCTGTTAGTAACCAAGGGTGGGTTTCAGCCTGGCCAACTCTGCACACCTTGAGTCAGCCTTCTCCCTACCCACCTGGGGAAGGTGGAAAGTTGTCTCCATGGGCTCCTCCATCCATCTCCCCCAAGATGGAAGAGTCTGCCATTGGGTGGCGGACACAAGAATCCAGAAAAACTTTCAGATAGAGTTGGGTGAGATGGAAAACACCTGAGAGGACAATTCCTACAGGGACCATGGGCTTTTAAGAAGGCTGGAAATGTCCATCTACCTTTGACTATCTCGCTCTCTGGGACTTGCATCCGTATGAATCAAGCAGCCTGTGCAAGGGGGGAAACCCAACCTCATGCATTCGAGCATGACATCTATCAATTGGTGGGTAAAACCCTTAAGGCTGCCCAATAACCCCCCAACTTTGAGAAATGGACCTGTTGGTTGCCATCCACTTACTTCCAGTCCCCATAGATGCAAGTGTGGGGAGAGTCAGACCCATGGGAGCCCCACCAGGCAAAAACTGCAGGGTTAAGCCCTTCCTTCCAATAAAAGCTCTGTCTTGTAATAAACACCAAAATAAACTAACAATGGCTATTTATTCCTCCCCCCCTACCCCCCCTTCATTCAAAAACTCAATTGCAAATGGAATCCATCTGACAGAAAGCAGCTGAGGAGCCGATGGGGACACGGGGAGTCCCCTCTACGCTGACAGGGGCAGATCGAAGGTGGCAATTCCTCAATATTCCGTTATCATTGCAGCCAGGAGCTGCTCAGCCTCAGACAACAGGGGAGGAAGCTCTTTGGGGGGATGAGGGGGGGTGCATTTGCAGGTTCACCCTCTTCTGTAAATAAATTACCTATGAATCATCTTTTCCCGAACAAGCCGAAAGGCAGCGAGGACCAGAAGCACTTGCCATCCCTCAAAATGAATTATTTTTCACATATTTTTTCCCCCCTATTTCCCTTGTTACTCAAACTGCCTGCACTGCTGAATGCAAAGCAAAGGGCTGCGGGGGTACCTGGGGCTGAGGAAGATCCAGGATGTCCTACTGTGTCCAGATTTCCATGGATCTGGGTGAGGGAATCCTTTCCCTGGTGGACTCAGGCAGGCAGGATCCCACTTTCAGGCGTGGAGCACTGAAAAAGCTGATTAAATGGTTGGGAAACTACATCGTGTTTATAAACTGGGAGTTGGGAACAGCCCCGAAGCTCTCTATTTCCATAGAGCCACTGGGTTCAAAGCAGCTCCCATTCCCACAATCTTTCCTCCTCTCACTTATTTTTTTTCGTTTCTTGTTTGTTTGTTTGTTTCCCTCCCGTTGAAATACCGAAGCTCAAACCTTGCAAAGTGAGGTAGAAGCACAGCTATTTGTGATGGAGCTGAGGAACAAAAGACCTCATGAAAACCTCTCGTTTTCATTCCTGTACTATTTATTTTTAGTGGCAGAAGCAGGATTTTCAGAAGAAACCTGGCCCTTTATAGGGATTGGAGGTGAAGATACTTCTGCGGGGACACTGTGGTGGTGCAGAGGGGATGGTGAATCTCAGAACCCCAGGACAGACCTACTCAAGGCAGGAGCTGCTGAGAAACGTGGCTCTGCCCCACGGGGGTCCCTGCCCTCAAACACAAGGGACCGTAGCTCCCCCAGACCCTCCTGTGAATGGACAAGGGGCGAAAGTGATCCCCGGGGAGGAATTTTTCAGCCGGGAGAGGTGTTGAGTGACAGGCGGCTCCGAACGGTGTTTTCCTCCCTCTGCTCAAACGTGACTCATCCCAACTCTCCAAGGCTTTGATATGGCCAAGAGCCCGGCTGGCTACAAAGCCGGCAGAAGGCGACAGTTATTCCCCAACAATACCGGCTCAGAACCCGGCTACATTATTTCAGAAGGGCGTGTGTGCCGAGTGAGTTCGCTCTCCAGAATGCTGTTGGACATGCCAAGCCTAATTAATCAGAAAGACGACCCACCTCATCAAACCCATCCCAGCCTCATAAATGCATAAAAGGGCTCTCCCGAGCCCGTGGAGAGCACAGGTTCATCCCTCTCCTTTCCCTCCCACTCCTTGCTCCAGGCCAGCACCTTTGCTCCTTTCTTCTCGCTGTAGCATCCATCCCAACCCAAAAGCCAGCGATGTCTCGCCAATCCACCGTGAGGATCCAGAGGGGAAGAAGTGGCTTCAGCGCCGCTTCGGCCGTCGTCCCGAACACGTGCCGCACCAGCTTCAGCTCGCGCTCCGTCACCCGGGTGGGAAGCTGCAACGCCGGCAGCGGCTTCGCCAGGGTCGGTGGTGGCTTTGGAAGCAAAAGCCTCTACAACGTTGGTGGATGCAAGAGGATCTCTGTGGCTGGAAGGGGTGGTAGCTTCTATGGATCCACGGGTTTCGGTGGTGGCGCCGGTAGCGTGTACGGTGGTGGCTTTGGCTACGGATATGGGGCGTTTGGTGGTGGCATGGGTGGCCCTGGATTCCCTGCTGGGGGCATCCACGAAGTCTCAGTCAACCAGAGCCTTCTGAAGCCTCTTAACCTGGAGATTGACCCCAGCATCCAAAGGATCCGGAAGGAGGAGAAGGAACAAATCAAAACCCTCAACAACAAATTTGCCTCCTTCATTGACAAGGTGAGACACGACCTTCCCTAAGTATATTGTCCTGATTTTTTTTTGATGGGGACTCTTTTCTTAGGTGCTTTATGAGCACATAAGTTGATCAAGAAGGAATAGAAGTGAGGAATGAGACTGGAAGATGCCCAGTCCCTGGAAACTCCAGGGAATGGTACCTGCTACATAGTGGTTGCTATGAATTAATCATCCAGTATTCAAGGTCTTCTTCATTTGCTGCTTGACATCTCGCACACAGTGGAGAGAGGGAAAGCTCTAGAAGACAATCCCATCCTTCTTGAGATGTTTGGCTCTCTCCACTGAGCATTATAGGAGCCTCAATAACAATTTTTTAGAGGGTGAAGGGGAGATACAAGTGACCCATCTAAAAGACCAAGAAAGGAACCATGCGAATTGGCCCTAGGGAGAAGTTAGCTTGAATTCCTTGCATGAATTTCTGCAAAGGCATTGAAATTTATACCTGTAACAGTTCCAGTGTGTTTGGACTGTTGGCTCAAAATAGCAAAATCTGGCCCAAAACTGCTCACTTCATTGTCTCGTTAACTGCACTGGAGGTACTGGAGCATCTGCTCAATCTCTGTTCTGGTCGAGCAGCTCCAATTTGGTTTCAAGGAAAATGCCACGCTATTTTGGAGATCTTTTGTGGGGTGGGGGAGCTACACTAAAGGGAAGGAGAAATGGCACTTTACGGTTGTTTTCTTAGTAACGGTGCAAACCCTCTTTTGCTCTTATCTGATTTTTGCAAACACTTTTCACCCAAAATGCATGTACCTTGCCTCAATTTAGCAAAGCGATGCAGGTTGCAAGAAAAACAGTAACCATTCCAGAATCTGTTTGAAATAAGCAGGGTCCCTGCAGTCAAACAGCAAATTCCTCCTTCTACCAGATGAGAATCTGGCTCCGAAACCCAGCTGGAAAGAGCCTTTCACCACCTCAGCTGGGACTGAGATTTGCAAGGAAAGTTCTCCAGGAGCCTCTGTTCTCTCCAAACATCTCCAGGACATTTCTACTTGCAGGTCCGGTTCCTCGAGCAACAAAACAAAGTGCTGGAAACCAAGTGGAGCCTGCTCCAGGAGCAGGGGATGAAAACAGTTAGGAACAACTTGGAGCCGCTTTTCGAGACCTACATCAACAACCTGCGGATGCAGCTCAACAGTTTGCTGAGCGACAAGGGCAGGCTGGAGGGAGAGCTCGTCAACACCCAGTACATGGTGGAGGATTTCAAGAAGAAGTAAGTAGTAAGAAGCAGAGCGAGGGGGTTTGGGCTTACCTGGGGAAGGTTATTTTCTCCATTCACCATCCTCAAGCCAACTGGGGGGGACCCAGGAGAGTCTGGGAGACAGGAATTCCCCGCAGTGAAGGTTGGGACATTTTCTGGAGATAAGCTGTAACGGAGTAACAGATCCAAACGCACAAACGTTTAGGGAGTAATTTGGAATACGATCAAAGTCTTATTAACTAAATTGCCTGCTGAGAGAGAAAAAAAGCTAAAATTACATGGTAGGTCTGCAAGTTTGAGGACAACACGCTTCATTTGCTTAAGAGAGGCAGGAGGAGTATGACTAATGGCCAGAAATAGGGGAGGAGGGGGGAGAAGAATAGAGTATTTAACATTTTTTTTGATGTTCTTGTTTTAACTGGTTTAGCCCAGGAACACGCTCGTGGTCTCTTATTCAGATGCTCTGGAGGAGAAAAGAACATTGTATGCAAAGTGCTCTTGAGGAAGTTCATTCCAGCAAACTAAAATCACCTCCGTCTGTTACTTGCCCAAACAAATGCTCCTTCTGCCTCCCTCCTTTAGGTACGAGGATGAAATCAACAGGCGCACGGTGGCAGAGAATGAATTTGTGACGCTCAAGAAGGTGAGAGCAAACTTCACACTTCCACCTGACAACTATCTCTAGGGCTCTAATCCCCTGTTCATTCACAAATCCGACCATTCATATTCCAAAAGTGCTTTTTTTTTTTTTTTTACCGTTTCTTCCCCGGACTGTTATTACAGAAAAACGCCTGTTCCTGACTTGCTAATAAGAGTTTCAAACACATTACTTAAATCTCTCATCCTCCAGGACGTAGATGCTTCCTACATGAACAAGGTGGAACTACAAGCCAAGGTAGATGCGTTGACTGAAGAAATTAATTTCCTGAGAGCCCTCTATGAAGCGGTGAGTGCAACCCCCACCCCCCAAGAGACTTCACCCCTCAGTTAAGGGCTTCCCTCCCTCCTTCCCTTCATCAGAAATAATTTCTTCCCCTGGGAGATGCTAAATTCTTCCCCTCTTTAGCGTTACACCAACCGTCTTGGCTGCTCAGATAAGCATCTGCAGCCTCTCCCAGGTCTGTTCGCTCCTCTGCTGGGATGAAAAGGCATCTCCCGGGTGGATGAGCTCATCCAATTCCCCCCCGTGTGCTTTTGCAGGAGCTCTCTCAGATGCAGACCCAGATCTCCGACACCTCCGTGGTCCTCACCATGGACAACAACCGCAACCTGGACCTGGACGGGATCATCGCCGAGGTGAAGGCGCAGTACGAGGACATCGCCAACCGCAGCCGGGCTGAGGCTGAGTCCTGGTACCAAACCAAGGTGAAGAACCCGGGGTTTTCCTTGTTATCTTCACATCTTGTCTTGAACAGATAAAGTCTGACTTCTCCAAGAAAGCCTTTCCTCTTGCAAAACAGCGAGTCTGGGCTCGAGGAGGGACTCAGGCTTTGAACGCCCTTGTTGCTCCAAAAAATGATGGATTTTACCTTGACTGGTTGTTCCTCTCCCTGTGACAGTACGAGGAGCTGCAGGCTACAGCCGGCCGGCACGGGGACGACCTCCGCAACACCAAGCAGGAGATCTCCGAGCTCAACCGCCACGTCCAGCGCCTGCGCTCTGAGATCGACAGCGTGAAGAAACAGGTAAAAAGTGGCAAAACCCACATTCTTACTCAGTTCCCCCCTCCGACTTGCAAAGGAGAGGAAGGGGCAACCTAGGCAAGTTCTTCTCAGTTTGACCAGAACTGTCACCAAAACTGTGACCGTTCTGTCGCCTGTGGAGAAGCCGATGGAGCTGGAGTAAGACTTTGTGGTTTCAGGGTAGAAAAAGAAAAAGTCTGGGTCCTTTCTGGGGAATCTGACTGGGAGTTTTTCTTCTGCAGTGCACAAATCTGAAAGCAGCCATCGCAGATGCTGAGGAGCGCGGGGAGCTGGCCCTCAAAGATGCCAAGGCCAAACTGGCCGAGCTGGAAGATGCTCTACAACAAGCCAAGGCCGACCTGGCCCGGCAGCTCCGTGAGTACCAGGAGCTGATGAACGTCAAGCTGGCCCTGGACATCGAGATCGCGACCTACAGGAAGCTGCTGGAGGGCGAGGAGTGCAGGTGGGTGGGAGACACCACCTCATCCTGATTTTGGAGGAGCAAAGCAGCGGAGGCTGGAGATGCTCAGCATTTTGGAAACACTAAACAGGGCATTAGGTTCCAGGGGGAGGGAAGGTTGTCCTTCCTAATGGAAATAGAATTGTGGGAAGCATCCCTGAGCTACACTAAAGTTTTTATGTTTCACCCCAATAAGTGTCTAGGAAATGTACCCTATTTTTTCCCCCCCTTATCAACAGATTTCTTATCTCCTTACCCTGTTGTGTTCTGTCCCCTAACAGGCTGGCTGGAGATGGCGTCCCAGTGAATATCTGTAAGTCTCTCAAATTCATGCAATGACCTGATCTAAGCTCGAGTGTGTCTCTGCGCTGAGAAGCCAATGCCCAGAGAAACTGAAACCTTTTCCTTCTCCCTCTTGCAGCCGTGACCAGAACGACTGTGGGAACGGGCTACGGAGGAGGAAGCAACCTCAGCATGGGAGGGGGAATCTGCAACCTGGGGAACAGCTTCAGCTGTGGAAGTGGTCCTGGGATGAGCAGCACCACCCTCGGAGGCGGCAGCAGCTCCAGCGTGAAGTTCGTCTCCACCTCCTCCACCAGAAGAAGTTACAGAAGCTAAAAGTCTTCCTTTCCTTCCAGACACCTCCACTCGCCAGAAAAACACCTTCGCACTGGTCTTTTAGTAAAGCCTAGTTGGGGTCAGCAGAATGAGGGCCACCTAAAGCCTATGTCTTCTCGCCCAGTAGCCTCACTCAAGGAGGTCTCTCCCAGCTGTGTTGTCCAGCATCGCCTCGTGTCGGGCTCTGCCACGGAACGCCAGTCTCCACCTGGTTTAAATTTGCAACTTGGCTTGTTACAGCTCAGCATTTATTTTTTTTTTTTTCCTTTGGCCGGATTTTTGTATATAAAATGTGTCCCATGACTGTTTGTCTCTCTTCACTTTCTGGTGTTTGTCTAATAAAAATGCACATGTAATTTATTCTATTGTGTGGACCTTTTAATTAAAAGGCATGGAGCAGCAAATGCAAATGCAGATAACAAGCACTTTTCCTAGGGCCCTGCCCAGTTGAAGGTGCGGATTTTTGCTCCTCATTTGCATTTCTCCAATCTCTCCAAAACACACGGGCTCAGCGTAGCGCTGGAGGCAGGTGTGCCCTTGATTTTCCCTGTTCTCCCCCCTCGTCCAAGCAAAAACCCCTGGAAGCTAAACACGGAGCACGCCAAGGCAGGAGCGGGGCACGGGGGAAAAGGTCTGAGACTCATTTATTATCCAGCCAATTATCCAGCCAATGCAACACCCAAGAGCCCGGCTCCCAGGGGGTAGAAAGGGCAGTGCCAAAGGTGTGATGTACCCACACAAACTCCTAACAATGGGGAACTAATTACCAGGGGAGTCGGAGCAACCACCCAACTTGTTCCAGTCTATCAGTCCATCTCCGAACCCCGTTTACTGGGAGCTCTCTCACCTGAACACAGGTGCCAGCAGAGCAAAATACGCCCGAGCGGGTTGAAAACACTCTCTTTCTGCTCAGAGCACTGGCCAGGCTGGTTTAGGTGTCTTCTTGGGTCCTCATGCTGATGTTCCCTCTCTGCCTACAAGCAGGTGGAGGATCTGGTCCATAGGCATCCACACACTCCATGGAATGAGATGTTGCTCATCCAACAGCTATAAAAATGATCCAAGGATGGGATGCCCGTTGGAAAGTGAAAGTCTTCAAGATCCAGTGTTTCTTCACGTTCCTAGAATACGGTGGAGACAAGATCTTGCGTCGAGAAGGTGAAGGAAAAGCCAGAGGAGGCGTAGCAATTTCAGATGTGGTTCTGACTAATCGGGAGAAATTAATTGAGGAGTAAAAGCAGGGCATCATCTGAAAGGTACGACAGATCTCATTGCTGCAAGATGAGTTGTACAAAGAGATGGGATTAGAAGAAGTCCCCACCCTCGCACCACACTTCAGTAAATTCAAAGTAGAGGAAAATACTCAAAGAGATGGGCAAAAAGAGAGGAACTGCTGGTCCCTGGGAGATAGACTATTCAGATTGTCCTTTGAGATCAGTGGTTCCCTATAATTTTCTAGGGTGCTCTGAACTCTGCATGTTCCTCTCTGTATCCCTCAGGAAACCTCCTTCCCAAGGACCTGCAGGCTTGGCTATGGGTCTTCTGCAGCTTCTCCATCACCTCTCCCTGCTGAGTACTTGCAGCAGATTCCTGGGAAGGAGCAACATCCTCACCCTGAACGGCAGCCCGGGCAGGATTAAGTAACGGTCTTCCTCATCACTGGCCAAACACATCTCCAACCAGAGAGGACACGCCGTGCCAAGAAGCACGTCATAAGGACGCCATCCATTGCATCAACACTTAGGTCACCACACCGAGATTACGCAGCCCTTCATTTAGCATGGGAAAGGCTGGGACCAGAGTATTTCTTCTCCTGGGGCATCCTTTTTTAGGCAAGATACAGAAAAAGAACCCTGGCAGAAGTTCTCACTCCCAGAAACATGACTGGTGTACAACTGTCCTGGCACCAGAGAAAGGCTCTGGTCACCACCAACATCACCTTCTGCATCACGTCCTGCTGGGCGAGTCACACAGATGAGGGATGACCTGGGGCTTGTGCTCCAGTGGGAGAGGAAAGCCCTCATTAATTCTGGCACAGCCCAGATTAAAACCTTAGTCCTAATGAAATGAAAGGTTTGCACTTGGGGGCTCGACTTCATGATGTGTGGAGGGAACTGATGGCTAATTGCTGCCCATAATGTTTTTACAGCATTCTTTAGGACAGACAGCTGGTGGCTGAGTCACAGAAGCTCCTTTCTCTTCAAAACTGCTGCCTGTTGTAACACACAGTAGCTGAAACACTCCCAGAACAGTTATTTTAGCTTTGTTCCAGGGTGTGTAATGGAAACATTAGAAGAACAGAGAGGAAAATAGAAAAGAAAATAAAATAAAAAGCGTGGCTGAAAGGCAAAAAGAGATGACAGGCACCTGGAAATTACCCTCTGGGGACCTTCTGGTCAAACTCACTTGACTGCCCGGCCTCCACGTGTGAAACCAGCACAAGTGTGTGCTTGAAAGATGGATCCATGAACATCTGCTCCGTGCCCTGGTGCTTTTCTAATGGCTGGGGAAAGCCATGACTCCCCAGCCATGCTCCGTGGGGGGCTGCTCTCTCCTCCGAGGAGCAGATATTCACCTTGGGAATGGGCATCCACAAGAGAGACAACCCAAAGGGTCCAAGAGAAGCATCTCCAGCCCAGGGCATCCAGACAAGACACTGGGAGTGACTCCCAAGGTTCTTGCCTTCTCTAGGCCATCAACCGTGTGTATGGTGCCACCACACAGCACACACGGGGTGAGTGGAGCCAACACTCATCTTTCACCAGAGAAATGCACTATTTGACTTCTCCTGGGTGGTAAGGAATGAGGGGAAAGGGAGTTGTCTGTGAACAGTGTTGAAAGCACAGATCCCAGGGGCCGCATTTCCTTGTGAGTAAGAGATATCGGTGGGGAGGGCAGCCTGGGAACCCTGTGGAGACAAGGTCACCCCGTGAGTCAGGAGACAGCCCCAAAAGAAATACCTGTGCAGCCCTGTGAAGCCCTGAGAAATCGCCAACTCAGGTTTTGTGCCGTCACCGCCAACGGGAACTCCCTCCCAGCTCAGATTCCGGCATCTGATGGGTTCTGTCAGACTGAATCAGGATGAACTGTAGACACATTTCAGGGAAAGAAAAAGTCAGAAAATACCATTCATAAAACTCCCTTACACACCCTTACACGTCCCCAACTGTTTTTTGATAGTTGATGGTCTAAGATGTCCATTAACGTCCTACCACTGCCCTGGCTTTCCCTCCATCACCTCTTTCTCCCCTTTTCTATCACTTTGGGTTTAAATGGCTCTTTGCTTGGGCATGAGAACGAGAGTCCAGACTTTCCGACAAGTTGGGGCCTGAGGTGCTGCTGCCCCGCTGGGCTTTGCTCAAAACCACAGCAGCAGGAAAACACGGACCTGCAACAAGGGATTTCTCAGCCCTCGGACCACCACGGCGTGAAATAACGCACCTTTACGCAACAGAGACGTTGATTCATCCATGAAATAGGGATGAGCGAGCGCTTGCCCAACACGAGGAACCATCTCCTGCAGAGGTGAAAGGAGGGACGAGCAGGAGTTGAGCAGGCAGCATTTAGTGTTTTCTCAAATATTTCAACAGATCATGGATCATGACGGTCATAAAAAAAAAATAAAATAAAAAAACGCAACTCCTGCAGTTTGTGGGTGCTTCAGAGGTGCTGGTGCTCATGGTGAACTCACCATCCATCTGCTGCTGGGTGTGCCAAGCCCTGTTAATCAGTGAGATGAGCACCACGCCAGACCCATCCCCAGCTTCTCAGGGTATAAAAGTGCCGGTCCCAGCCCAGGGGAGCACAGCTTCACCTCCCTGATCTTCCTCCCCTCTTCCTCGCTGCTTTAGTCTTCCTACCACCCTCACCCCGCTCACATCAGCTGCCATGTCTCGCCAGTGTGCTGCCAGGATCCAGTGCAGAACTGGCTTCAGCGCCGCCTCTGCCTTCATCCCAAATGCCAGCAGCACCAGCTTCTGCTCACGTTCTGCCTCCCAAGGAGGTGCCACCGCTGGGAATGGAAAATTTGGTGGAGGTTTTGGAAGCAGGAGCCTCTACAGTCTTGGTGGATGCAATAGAATCTCCATGGCTGGAAGGGGTGGTGGGTTCTGTGGACCTACAGCTTTTGGTGCTGGCACTGGGATCTCCTGTGGGTTTGCTGGTGCGACTGGTGGTGCCTTCGGGTTTGGTGGTGGCATGGGTGGCCCTGGCTTCCCTACTGGGCGCATCCATGAAGTCTCAGTCAACCAGAGCCTTCTGAAACCTCTCAATCTGGAGATTGACCACAGCATCCAGAGCATCCGGAAAGATGAGAAGGATCAGATTCAAACCCTCAACAACAAATTTGCTTCCTTCATTGATAAGGTGAGACATAAGAAATCTCAGTTATGCTGGGTTGATTCTTCAGGGGGGAAGCACAAGCAAGGGCAACTTATATCTTTATCAGCAATTTCACTGATCTTTTCCTGCCATTTCTATCAGTATATTCTGGGGTTCTGGGTCTGAGACCATTCGCCCCTCGCATTAACGCTAAGAAGAGACCAGTCAAAAACAGGGAAAATAGTGATATAGGATGAAGAGAACCAGAGAGACAAGAAATGTTAATTGATATTAGATGGCCAATAATTGCTTACCTGTATAAACTGTCTGCTGTCCCTCAAGGGCTGAGAACTCCCACCTTCCAGCAAGTGAATCCTTGTGGGGTCCCACCTTGCCCCTCTTGGAAAACCATCCTAAAAATCACTGCTTCTGGAATACCTCCTTTCCCCACCCAGGTCCGATTCCTTGAACAACAAAACAAGGTCCTGGAGACCAAGTGGGCCCTTCTGCAAGAACAGGGGAACAAAACGGTCAGAAACGACATCGAGCCCCTCTTTGAGACCTACATCAGCAACCTCCGGAGGCAGCTGAACAGTTTGCTGACCGACAAGGAGAACCTGGGGGGGGAGCTGAACAAGGTGCAAAGCCTCGCCGAGGACTTCAAGAACAGGTAGGTCTCTCCTTTTGTGGTCTGCCCCGATTGCTCTGTCGTGTTTCTGTCATCAGACAAGGGAAGAAGGGCTTTTTGCTGATATAAACTTCTGAGTAAGGCCCAGGTTGATTTTAGTAGGAGCCACGCTCAGCTACAGTTCATGGTGACTGAAAGTCATGGGCAGAAAGTTATAGGGCTGAAAGAGGAAGGGACAAAACTGTACATACACACACACACACACACACAAAAATGAGTTTGGTCCCAAAAAGATGAAATAACTTTTGTACAAACCTAAAGCAACCCTCCGTCTCCATCCTGCAGGTACGAAGAGGAGATCAACAAGCACACGGCTGTGGAGAACGAATTTGTGATCCTGAAGAAGGTGGGTCCACGCACACTGCAACTCCCAGGAAAGACATTTTTCAGCTTTTTCTCTGCTTCTTCAAAACCACTTCATTTTTGTGGTCTGTTTCCTCTTCCAGGAGGTGGACGCTGCCTACATGAACAAGACAGAGCTGCAGACCAGGCTGGACTCCCTTACAGAGGAGATAGATTTCCTCAGAGCCCTCTATGAAGCTGTAAGCACCAGCATTTATGTCCTTCTCCCAGTTTCCCCTGTCCTTCCCTTCCTTTCCCAGTTTAGAGGCTCAGGACTGATGTTTTTCCATTCTGTTGCACTAAATATTTCATTCCTTTTCCCATTTCACCGTGCTGTATCAACCCTGCCTGGAATTGGCTAGGAAAAACCTCTTTGTCCACCCAGGTGTAACCCTGGTGGGCCCAGGTCCTCCCTCCAAGCAACACTCATGTCCCAAGCCTTCGTCTCACCCAAATACCCATGGCTTTTGCAGGAGCTGTCTCAGATGCAGACCCAGATCTCCGACACCTCTGTCATCCTGACCATGGACAACAACCGCAGCCTGGACATGGACAGCATCATCGCCGAGGTGAAGGCGCAGTACGAGGACATCGCCAACCGCAGCCGGGCTGAGGCTGAGTCCTGGTACCAGTCCAGGGTGAGTGCCCAGAAAAGTTTCTGCAATGGGGAAAACCCACCCCACCCCACAAATCTCCACTGGGTGGTGGGTACCACTCTGATTTTATAACACAAGATGTGTTGGAGACCCACCCGGAGCCCCATGTCCAGTTCTGGAGCCCCGTGTCCAGTTCTGGAGCCCTGAGGACAAGAAAAACATGGAGCTGTTGGAGCTGAGAGGCCATGGAGATGCTGGGAGGGTTGGAGCCCCTCTGCTGGGAGGGGGTGCTGAGAGAGTTGGGAGGGTTCAGCCTGGAGAAGAAAAGACTCCGGAGAGACCTTTGAGCTCCTTCCAGTCCCTAAAGGGGCTCCAGGAAAGCTGGGGCGGGGGGGGAATCTGGATCAGGGAGGGGAGTGATGGGATGAGGGGGAAGGGTTTGAGACTGAAAGAGGGGAGATGGAGGTGAGATGTGGGGAAGAACTTGTTTGGTGTGAGGGTGG
>JAOQGM010000017.1:1848511-1863594 GCA_027564225.1 Gallinago stenura | reverse complement strand
CTCAACCTTAGCGCTGGAGCAAAGCAGGCAAGGTTGAGGTAGCTCCATTATTGGGAGCAAGGGGACATTTACAGAACGGCAGGGTGGCACTTTGTACTCCATTCTCCCCAGTGAGGGTGCGAAAACGAGTCCCTGAAACGAGGATGAGGAGGGAGCTCTGAGTTTTGATCCAGCTTCAGTGAAGCTCTGCAAAGGAATCCTGGAATAGTTTGGGTTGGAAGGAACCTTTGAAGGTCATCTAGACCAACCATCTACGGTGGGAACTGACTCTTTAGTCTCTCCCCAACCCCCTTGCATGGAGAAGGGATGTCCACGTGCCCACAGTGGACGGGGTGGGTTGCAGTAAGGAAGCTGCAGGGGGATGCTCATCTCCCCTTCCCAACAGGTACGAAGAGGAGATCAACAAGCGCACGACTGCCGAGAATGACTTCGTGATGCTGAAGAAGGTGAGGCACCAACAACAAAGAAGGGACACACTTTTTCGAGGCAAAACGCATTTGAATGCAAATAACCCTTTTTATCCAGCGGTGCCAAGCTGGGCAAAGCACTTAGCCAAGGTGTAGTCATCCCTCCTTGAAGCACAAACACCCAGTCGTGCCAGTGTGTCAGGCCCTGGCAGTAGCTTGTCCTTGTTTTAGGCCCCTTGTCCAAAATTCAGGTGAGTCTCCCCAGGTACCAGATCAGATCTGGGTCGTCCATACCTTGTGGTCACTCCTCTGGATGCTCTGCCACTTCTGCAACCTTTCTGTAGCTATTCCCACCCTCCCCAGCTCCCCTGGTCCCAACTGCAGGAGACACGATGAGAAACTTCCACTAGTTCAAGTGCCATCCCAAATATCTGCCTGTGCACTAACAAAAGAAGGGATGCTCAGTGGTTTTTAACATGTCAAAAATTTCTTAGATCTATCATCCTTCCCTCCTCCAAAAAATAGGTGAAGGGAAGAAACCAGTTCACTCTTGGCTCTGTTTAAAGGCACAGAGGTCAAGAAAGTCCTCAGTTCTGGTTTGTATTAAATGACAACTGGTCTTTGTACAAGGATGCAGAGGTGCAAGGTTTGGTTCACTATCTCTGTTGTCATGGTTCCAGGATGCAGATGTCGCCTACGTGACCAAGGTGGACCTAGGGGCCAAGGTGGAAGCACTGACAGATGAGATTAACTTCCTGCGAGCCCTCTATGAAGCAGTAAGAATCCCCCAAATTTACTAGTTTGGCCTTGTCTCCATTTTCCTGGTACCACCAGGACTGAACCAGTTCCCATTCCCACCCTTCCACCGCCCACCATCTCTGGGACAAGCACAACGGTGAAAGGTTTGGGACTGAGAACGGGTTGATTTGACTTATAGGAGCTGTCCCAGATGCAGTCCCAGATCTCCGACACCTCCGTGGTCCTCTCCATGGACAACAACCGAAACCTGGACCTCAACAGCATCATTGCCGAGGTCAAAGCGCAGTACGAGGACATCGCCAACCGGAGCCGGGCAGAGGCTGAGTCCTGGTACCAGAGCAGGGTGAGGATGTGAAAATTAACCCAGTGAGCTAGGAAAATTGTTGTTTATTGTTTCTCAAAGGCTATGGTAGAGTGGAGAGGGCAAACAGAGGGGACAGGGCAGTAGGGAGTAAAATCAAGTCAATTTGGAGAGGATTTCATTTGGTTTCTTGGAGATGTGAAAATGCCATTGTGACAATGAGAGAGGGAGGAGCACAAGGAGAGAGAGAGGGAAGAAGGACACATGCTGAAGTCATAAGGAAGAGTTCGCTTGAGTACAGAAAGAGACAAAAGCCCTGGTCAGGAGAGGATCAGAGCAGGGACAATGTCTACCAGTGAGTTCAAGCTCCAGCCCAGGTCTGACTGTGCCCTGGTGTCTCCTCTCCCTGCTCATCTCAGTATGAGGAGCTGCAGCTCACGGCTGGCCGGCACGGGGACGACCTCCAGAACACCAAGATGGAGATCTCGGAGATGAATCGCATGGTCCAGCGGCTCCACTCAGAAATTGATAACGTAAAGAAACAGGTACGGCTCACAAGACCCCTCCAAACATGGAGGCACCTCCATCCCCGTGACCCTGCTGCACCCTTCTTGCAAGAATGCCTGGAAATTGGGGTCCAAACACACTGGGCAGTCAACCAGACCCATTTCCACCTCTTGCAGTGTGGAAGTTTGCAGACGGCCATCGCAGATGCCGAGCAGCGTGGGGAGATGGCCATCAAGGATGCCAAGGGGAAGCTGGAGGAGCTGGAAGATGCTCTACAACAAGCCAAGGCCGACCTGGCCCGGCAGCTCCGTGAGTACCAGGAGCTGATGAACGTCAAGCTGGCCCTGGACATCGAGATTGCGACCTACAGGAAGCTGCTGGAGGGAGAGGAGTGCAGGTGAGTGGCTCCCCCTCCAAACCAAATAATGTCCAAACCCCTAAATGTTTTCACCTTTGCCTTGCAATGAGAGAGGGAAGGCCCACAAAAGCTTGCAGAGAAAACACACCCCTTTCCCACACCATTACAGGGCTTATTTCAACCCCTGTTGGATGCTCCTCATCAGACCTTGACACCCCAGACCGCTGGGTTCACCCAGTGGCCCCAGTCCCAGACTCTTGTTTGAAATTGCCCTAAATAACAAGCCCTTTCTTCTCTGTCCTCTCTTTTTTCCAGGATGGCTGGAGAAGGCGTTGGTGCAGTGAATATATGTAAGTATCCTGGCTCTTCAGCAATAGATTCAATATTTGTTGAGTTATTCCCTAAATGTACCTGGAACTGTGGATATAACAATGAAAATGAGCTCTGCAGCTAGTCGTTACCAGCACAAAAATGGAGTAAACTGAGGGTTTTTCAGGGCCCAATACATCTTTTCTCTGACCAGCTCTGAACTGGAAAAGGTTTTGTATGGTGAGACTGTTCCCAGGAGAGTCAGATGTCTTGGGCCAGCTGAGATGCCACAGGATGGGGAGAAAAGCCAGAGAATAAGATGTGTGAGATAGGGACAGTGGTAGACTGTCCAAGAAAAAGCCCCATAGAGGCTGAAATTCCTTTGTGGTGTTCCCAACACACTCACCCTCTGCCCGTGGTTTCCCATCGCAGCCGTGGTCTCGTCTGGGAGCAGCTTCGGAGCCGGGAACGCGCTGGGGTCGGGGTCGGGCTTCGGCAGCAGGCTCAGCGCCGGGGGAGGCGGCAGCGGGGGCTTCTCCTCCAACGTGGGAAGCAGCTCCAGCATGAGGTTCGTGTCCAAAAGCAGCAGCAGCAGCAGCAAGAGGAGCTACCGGAGCTAAACCACGGCAGCCCCCAGCTCGCCCGGAGCAGAAGAAGTCGAGCCCCCCCTCCTGCTGCCAGCACGAAGCCAATTAACACCAGTGTTATCACGCTTATCGCCTTCCCATTAGGGGAAAATGTGTTCCCCAGCGCTTCTGATCTTGGGAGACCTCTCCAGGGCCAAGTAATCTCTCTCCCTAAAGCCTCATCCAGCCCACCCAGCGCTGCCTGTCAAGGAGTAATCAGCCGCCCCATTAACGGGTGCCATCGTTAGAGCCCAGCTTGCAGCTTCCCCAGTGCCCCGGTGCTAAACCAGAGCAGAGGCAGGACTTGGGATTTATACCAGAATAGGTGAAAGTGGGGTTTATACCAGAATAGATGAAAGCAGAAGTTGATGACAGAAAGTGGGAGGTGTGCTGAGACCAGGATCTCCTGTGCCCCCTCCTGACCAGCCCTGCTTCCCACTTGGTCCCCCCAAAGGCTCAAAAATACAACTTCTTTCAATATAGAGGCTGTTGCTCTGTTTCTCTTGCACTCCAGGGCTCTTCAGCTCCCCCTACACCCAAAAATGCAGCCTTCATCCTCCATAGGGAAAAGGGGTTGGGTCCCTATAACATCTAATTCCTCGCCCACCCAGTATGTCTAATTTAATCCCGAAGACCACATCACCTACAGGACCTTGTCTCAGCAAAGCCTTCTCCTTTCCACCAGCCAGAGTGAGCTTAAGGTAGAGAGAGGGGTTAAAAATACAAGAAAACCAAAAAGGAGGCTTTGGTAACATAACCTGGGAAAAAAATTGCTGGTTTAGTGCCTTTGTTCTTAGCTTGGTGTTTGCTTTTTCTTCTTCTTCTTCTTCTTCTTCTTCTCTTTTTATGGAAGGAGGAGGGAGGCAAAGAGGGGTTGGAGAATTCTGTGCCAAAAAATGTAACTAACTAGCCCGTTTCCTCTCATCTTCTGCTCCCGTTGAACTGTACGAGTTCCATGAAATTCCTTCAATAAACTGCAATTAAACTTCTCGTGAGCAAATGTGGGTTTTCTGTGCCATTAAAAAATTCACCTAAAAGTGTAATTTTAGAACCAGGTTTAGAGGATTTGCCACAGGCGCTCGCTGTCACTTGGACCCTTCCCATCTCCTCCTCCTCCTCCCCCTCCCCATCCCAGTATTTGGGGGGGGTACTGGGATGAGGAACCCATCCCAGAGAAAATGACGTGTACTGGAGATGGGGGGGGTAACACCTCCCTCCTCCCTCCCTCCCCGGGACCGAAAGCACTGTAGGCAGTTGGCTGAAGGCGTCTGCGTTGAGGGTTCGCTCCAAAAGGTGTCTGAAAGTCCAAAAAGATGGATCCCATGCACCTAAACTTCTGGAAAGGCTGGTTCCAGCCCTGCAGCTCATGCAGGGACCAGAACATCTCTCCTGTGAGGAAAGGCTGAGGGACTTGGGTCTTCTTGGTCTGGAGAAAAGAAGGCTGAGGGGGGATCTCATCAAAGGATGGGTGTCAGGAGGATGGGGTCAGACTCTTCCCAGTGGGCACAATCTTGGACATGAGAAGTTCCATCTCAACACAAGGAGGAGCTTCTTTCCTGTGAGGGTGGCAGAGCCCTGGAAGAGGCTGCCCAGAGAGGTGGTGGGTCTCCATCTCTGGAGCTTTCCAAACCCCCCCTGGATGAATCCAACCTGCTCTGGCCAGGGGTTGGTTGAGATGATCCCCAGTGGTCCCTTCCAACCCCATAGCATCCTGTGCTTCTGTAAAAACAGGAGGGACTTATCTCTACCCTCTCTGTGGCCAAGAGAGCCATCAGGCCAAGTGATTCCAAGGAAAGATGCAGTCCCAGGGCACAACAACACTCCTGAGCAGAGGTTTTTGATGAGTTTCGTTGGGTTTTGCCGGGTCAGCAGATGGAAGCCGGGCTGGCTCAGACAAGCTGACGGTACTGAGCTCTGCCCAGGTCTGTAATTAAAAACCCAAGAGAGAGAAAGCCAGAAAAGAAGCCAAAGCAACTTCTTGCGTTTCCAACTATCACACGGAGCAGCCGTTTTCCAGCATCCAGGGCCCAATCACGGAGGATGCTGAGCTCTCTGAACTCCTCTTAGGCTGCCTCCCAAAAAAGCACTTTGCACTCACAGCTCTACCCTCAAACGTTGGACGGCGAAACGGGGCAGGCAGCTCTGGGGCTTGCGTGCAGGAACTTCTCTCGCATCCTCTTCATGGAGCAGAACATGTTCTCGGGCCACGGCGCGTGCCAAGAAAAAAAATAATATAAAAAAATCACATAAAAGCAAACGCATCTTTAAAAAAAAAAAAAAAGGCTGAAATTTTCAGGGCTAAGCCCTCGGTGTTATCCCACTGCAGGCAAAAGAGTTAAGAGGGTTCCCACCCAGGGCATAAAGCCTTTTCGATATTTTGGCAAAGATGGGGCTGAAAAATCACCTATTTCATTTTCTGGGGAAGACTTCTCTGCCTTTCCTGTAGAGCAGAGCCATTTGCTCTTTCGTTTCGTGCACCCCCAATGCCCTTCAGGACGCAGACTCTGCCTACGTGAAGCCCAGGTGAGTCCCTCACCCAAGGGATCAACTGCTCAAGGACCCTCTATAAAGCCATGATAACTTTTCCTTCTCTGCTCCCTTCTCCTCCACCCCTGGCCTCTCTCAGGGGTAGGAGTTCAGCTCCAGGCCCAGAATAGCTCTTGGACGATGTCCTCCTCTTACAAGACGTGTCTATGGCTTTGGTGCAGCTGGCACAGAGTTTGGCTACCGAGGTGCTGGCTTTGTCTACAGGGTTTTTGGAGTCTCCAGGCCATGCACCATCCCACCCATCTCCATCAACGAGCAACTGCTCCAGCCGCTCAGACTGGACCTCGATCCCAACCTGCAAATGGTGAAGAACCAAGAGAAGGAGCAGATCAAGACTCTCAACAACAAATTTACTTCTTTCATTGACAAGGTGAGCCTGGAACCAGCCCCCACCAAGAGCCCAGTGAGGTGTCTGGCACGGAAAAGACACAAAATCCTTGTGAGACCACTCATTTTAGACCCTGAGGACAACTTGCACGAGGGTCCCCATCGAGCACCAAGGTCTGCACGAGCCACTGTGGAGGGTTCAGTGCTCAGACACCACTGAGCTGATCTCCCTGGGTGCAGGGAGGGAACAAGTTGAACCTTCCAGTTCCAGTTCCTTCCCTTCTTCTCTGCACATCTCTGATGAGAAAAACCACAAGGACTAGGATTAGGATTAGGAAACAGGTTGTTTCCATGTACCCAGAGCAGAAACACCCACTTCCCTGGCTCTCACAAACCCTTCAGCCTCATCCCGTTTCCTATTTTGCTTCCTGGGATTCAGGTTCGACTCCTGGAACAGCAGAACAAGGTGCTGGAGACCAAGTGGAACCTTCTGCAGGGTCAAAACCCCTCCAAGAAAACCATCAGGCCCATGTTAGTGCCTTATACCAGTAACTTGAGGAAGCAACTGGAGCTGCAAGAGAGCCCAGTTGGAAGCAGAGCTGAAAGCAGAACAGCAGGTTTTGGAAACCAACAAGAAAATGTAAGTAAAAAACGAAAGAAATGTGAGCAAAGGGCTCAAAATGTTCAAGATTTATAAACAGGCAGGGACTGTGAACCTTTCGTGGTAGTAAATGGTTCCCAAAGAACCAGTAGGGAGATGGAGAGACCTACAAGGATCTCAGTAAATAAAATAAGGTCCCATTTTACAGAGAGATGGAGGAAACAGAGTTCATCCCTCTTCCAGGTTCTCTTTCTCTCCTTCCTAACTCACGGAATTAACATTTTAAAAAGTTCAGTAGTTACTTCTTGTTGCAGAGGTCAAACGAAAACACTTTCTCCTGCAAATCTGGAGACGCAGAAACCTCTCTGAAAGCGTCGTTTGCTTCCCCAAGGGCTACGAAACAACACCAAAGCATCCCCAAAGCATTGGCTGGGGAGAAGTAGGAAAAAAAAAAATAAAAATTAGGGGTGTCACCTGTTGAAAGAAGGCCCGAAGACACCCAGGCAAAGGTGTAATTGTGCTGAACTCAACCAAAATCTCCCGTTTTCCCACGCAGGTACAAGGACGAAGGCAGCCGGCGGACACGCGCCGAGAGGGAGTCCATTGCCCTGAAGAAGGTGAGCAAGGGGCTGTTTGAACTCGGCTCCCCGGGTCCAGGCGGTGATTTATTGCCCAAAAGAAGCACAAAAAAATAACCAAACAAGCCCGAGCAGGAGCTGGTGCTTGGCTTTGCTGGAACTCGGATCAGCAGCGACTGCGCAACGGGGAGTCCCGGGTTCCAACGCTCAAAGTCCCTCAGCCCAAGGGCAGCCCTGAGTCTGCTCTCGCTAAAAAAACTTCTTTCTTCCATCCCCAACCCGTCTCCAGGATGCAAACTGCTTCTCCTTAAACAAAGAAGAGCTGGAAGCCAAGGTGAAAAGCCTGGAAGAGGAGGTGGAATCCCTGAGAATGTTCTACGAGGAGGTAAGAACCTTCCCCCGCCGTGGTTCCAACCATCCGTGGCTTTTCCCAGGTGGATTTTGAAGCTGCTTATCCCGAAGGAGAGGGGAAGAGGGGGCACCACGGGCCGGTGGGCATTGGGGAGACAGTGTGGGTGACACCAGCTTTGGGGCTGGACTGGGAGGGCAGCGGGACCAGCATCTCTGACCAGTTCAACCCCTGTGTCGCTGGCAGGAAACCCACCAGCTGTGGGCCCAGATCTCAGGGGCTTTGGTGGTGACACAGATGGACAACAGCCACGATCTCCAGCTGGAGGGCACAGTGGTGGACATCAAGGCTCCTTCCTCAAGTTCTTCCTTCCTAACCCAGACCCCGCACCTCGAGGATCCCCCAAGTGATCTCTTCTCCCAGCACACGAGCAGCTCTGCGAGGAGAGGAGCTCTGACCCATAGAGCCCCACCGAGCTGGAAGAGCAGCCCTCCTCTTCCTCACGGGAGGAGGGGGATCCATTCTGCCTGGTGCTGAGTGCCAGCTGCCAGCATGGTGGGAGCAAGAGGTGCTGCCAGGGTTAGATGTCTCCATGGGGATGGGGTGGAACCCCAAAGGATTTCTTCCCCTGGGAAAAACACACTTAGAGGGCACTGACTAAGCGCTGACTGGTAAAACCCCACTCCGATGCGAGGACCCCTGGGGTCCGGGCAGTGCAGGGGTGGGTGAAGCATCCTTCCAGGCCCCCACAGCCCCATCATCATCTTCATCCTGGAGAAAACGGCTTTTCCCAGTGACTCCAAAGCCTCTGTCCAGCCCCATCCCTTGTGCAATGGCAGCTCCAGCGAGGGCTCGTGGCCTGGAGAAGGTGGGAAGAAGCCCAGACCCTTCCCCCCCTCCTGGGGTGAGCCCTTCTCACCCCACACTGTCCCAAAATGGAGGAGGAATGAGTTGTCCTTGTGCAGCAAAGCCCAGATTCCCCTCTCCAAGCTCTGGTCACCTGCAAGAGAAGTCTCCCCTGTGGTGGAAGCTGGTGGTCTCATCAGTTCCAGTCCTGATGAGGGGCTGGGTCGAAGCCAAGTGCTTGAACAAACCCAGTCCCACCATCCCACTGCCCCAAACTGGGTAGAATTCACCCAGGAATGGGAGGCTGAGCTGGCAGCAAACCCTAAATCTTGACCCTGTTGGTCCCACTCCAGGGGACACCACCGGGACAGCAGGGAGGTGACAACGGGGGACGTTCCTGGGCACCCAGGGCAGCACAGAAAAGCAGGTCAGAAGAAGCACTCAACAGGGAAACTTTATTAATGGCCTCAAGACAAGGTCTCAGACCCCAAAAGACACAAAACATCAACCGAAGGGACGCGGCTGGGACAGGGCTGAGCAGGCGGCACAATTCCGCGCAGTTTCGAGCTATTTACCTAACGACCCTCCCTACTGCAGTAAGGACCTAACGACCTCCCCTGGCCTCTTCCAGTTGAAGACACGTTTTGGCAGGAACAAGGAGTTAAGGAGTTATTTCAATGATGCAGCAACAAAAGACACTTTTAGGAAAGCCATGGGATATCACTATTTTTATAAATATATATATATAAGGTGGCAGAGACACTCAAAGATGGGGAATCTCATCTCCCATTTTAGTGAGCTACACCTAATTTAAAGCAACTTCATATCCTTGAGCTTTGGGCTCCTTCTAAGGAGAAGGAAGAGGGTAGAGGAGCTTGTTTATGAGTAACTTGGCTTTAAAGGACCTGAAAGCCAATCCGTCTGCGTTGCCTTCGGTAAAGAACCAGCTTCGTTCGGAGGAAAACCGTCAAATTCCATTTCCGAGCCCATTTCCAACGAAAATAAGGAGAAAACCCAGCGTGGTTTCACTGTTTTCTTCTCGGTATACTTTGGGAAAACAAACCCAGGCCTGAATCCTAACAGGGGTTGACATTTTCTGAGGAGCTCAAGGTCTTCCAAATGATATTTAAGAGGGGGCCTCTTCTGCAAAACCGCAGCAGAAATGCTCAATTTCAATAATTTGCTGCTCAAACGATTGCTTTGCCCTTGGAAGGGTGAAACCCAGCCCTGAGCACCAAGCACACAAGTAACAGAAGCGTTATACCACCTGCCCCCCCCTGGAGAAATGTCCCCCCCCAGGCTTGGACCTGGCTCTGGTTGGGATGGTTCCCACCAGGTTCAACAGCGCAGGGTCAAGCCTCAGGCGGGACGTGGCAGGGGCGGGTGCTGGGGGATCTCTTTTTTCCGAATATTTCATCACCCCAGCAAATTTTGCAGCCAATTTGTCCTCTAAAAGGCACCGGAACTTTTCTCTCTCTGGTTTCCCTCTTCCCGTGGCCTGGGGGCTGCCGGTCTCCGTTCCCGTCATTACTTCCTCAAGCTTCTCCTGCTGGACGAGGTCGTGCTGATGGTGTAGGATGAGGAGCCCCCCCCCGAGGAGAAGCCGAGGGCTCCGCTGCCCATCCCTGCTCCCAGCCCCAGGCCTCCTCCGAATCCTCCGCTCAGGAACCCGCTGGAACTGGTGTAGCCACCTCCACCGCTGGAGCTGACCACGGCTGCGGCAGAGAGAAGGAAACCAAAAGGTGAGCTCAGAATGGCAGAGTCTTCACGGTTGGAAGGGACCTTTGAGATCCTGGAGTCCAACCACACATAAAAACCCCAACCCAAACCAAAAAACTCAAAAAATAACCCCCACAAACAGACACAAACCAACCATCTCGGGCACCAGAGCATGCCCTGATGCACCATGTCTCCACGGTTCTTAAGTAACTCCAGGGATGGCGACTCCACCACCTCCCTGGGCAGCTCCAAGGAACCCAGTTGGGAACCTCACAAAAAAGGTCATTTCTAAATGGGGGCAACCAGGTGAAAACTCTCTACGATCTCCTGCAGAACACCGGGCCCGGGATGCTCATCCCTGGTCACATTTTGGCCCAGAAGGATTTATTCTCAGACGTGTGTGAGGGCTGAGCAGCCCAGCTCCAGCTCCATCACTCGCTCTGGCACCCCCTGGGGCATGGAGAACCCCATATCACAACCATCCAGCTCATCTCCTGGTGCCCCAAAGAGGCTGTGGGCAACGTGGTTCACCTCAGCAGCAGCAATCAAGGGGATGAAAGGTAAAACCACTGGTTTAGAGCTGCAAACAGCACCTCCAAGCCACCAGCATGGATATATGGATTTGACAGAGTTGGAAGGGACCTTCTAGAGATCATCCAGCCCAACTCTCCTGTCAAAGCAGGGTTGCCCAGAGCACATCACTCAGGAGCATCCAGGTGGGGCTTGAAGATCTCCAGAAAAGGGGACTCCACACCCTCCCTGGGCAGCCTCTTCCATGTGCCCAACCCATGCAAGGTGAGGACACAACACTGCCCAAGCTGGAAAGCCACCTTCTAAGGTCACCCCTGCTCCAACTTGCAACCCAGGCAATGGATTTCTCATTAATGCACCTTTCTCTCCATAGAAAAAACGGGAGGAAGGAAAGATCAGTACTCCCCCAAGTTAAATTTCATACAGATGAGTTAGAGCCAAGTTCTCCATGGAGCCACCAGCACCACCAACTTCTCTCCCATTTAAGAAAAAGGGGTGAACTGGGCTGCAGAAGCTGAGGTAGGGCACTGTGGGTCTTCTGCACAGAGCCAGCTGGTCCCCAGCAGCATTTTCCAGGGGCACACAGCTGCGTGTAACCATTATAAATTATAAAAACCAACTCACAGATGTTGACGTTGCCGACTCCGTTCCCAGCCAACCTGTTGGGGAAGAAAAACACAAAGGCAGAGTGAGCCTGGTTACTCAGTGTTCCCCCAGGGCCTCCGCACCGGGGAGGAAGACAATGGCAGTGAGTTATTAGTGCTGTTGTAAATAATTCAGACAAGATAAGTGTGCCATCCAGCGCTTTGTCCTGGCCCTACATTTACAAGCTCTGTTATCACCCGCGGGGGCTGAAAGAGCACAGAGGCTCTAATTCCTCGGGGATTTGAGCCACCTGGAAATGTTCTGCCACTGCATCCACCACGTGATGGAAAACAACTTGGTGTATTTCCACCAAAAGGGTCAACTCTTCCCCAGCATTTCTCAGTTTGGCTCTTCAGGCAAAGCATTTTTCAGGACCAAAAACTGGTTTAAAATGCAAGGTTTTCTCTTCTATATTTCCCTACAGGAACTGGGATGGGGCCCTCGTGATGTCCCCGAGCAAAGGGACCCACCTGCACTCTTCTCCCTCCAGCAGCTTCCTGTAGGTCGCGATCTCAACGTCCAGGGCCAGCTTGACGTTCATCAGCTCCTGGTACTCACGGAGCTGCCGGGCCATGTCCCCCTTGGCCTTCTGCAGGGCGGCCTCCAGCTCCTCCAGCTTCCCCTTGGCATCTTTGATGGCCAATTCCCCGCGTTCCTCGGCTTCGGCAATGGCTGCTTCCATCTTGGCACGCTGCAGGAACGGAGCAGGGTACGTCAGTGGTGGTGGACACTATTGCCCGTGGACTTTTGGCATCTACTGGCCAGACATGCAGAGGCCCCAAAGCCACCTGCTCAACTTAGATCCCTAAAAATTCATGCCTACAAATTATTTTGGCCACGGGATGGAGATGAGCCTGCAAGGGAAGCTCATTTCATCCCCAGGATCCGTTCCTCCAAAGGAGAGACCCCATTTCTCTCCACCACTCTTTTAGAAGACCTTCTTCAGGAGATGCTCAGGTTCTCAGCCCACCCACACCCCACACAACAGCCCAACACTTAAGCCTAACCCCAGCTCAGGGTTTCTCTCCTATTACTACGATTCCATGATCACCCTTCAGAGCTTCTTGAGACCCAGTTGGTCTCCACCAACCTTTGATGTGAGGCAAGCGTGGGCTGGAGCAGACCCACAGTCAACAAACAATGAAAACCCACCCAAAATGCATCCCTGTGGGGGCCACACCAAGCTGGGAATCTAATACACACCCCCACACTGTGCCCCCTGCACCCCCCAAAAAAGCCTCAGGTTTGGCAGGAGGAGCACATGCTTTGGGCTCTCATTCATTATTCAAAGGAGCTGCTCTGGGTTCAGCTCTTGGCTCCTCTAAGTGTGTGTTGAAGCCTCCCTGCCCTGAAACCAAATAAACACAAACGGATGAGTCACCAGGGCTTATCTCCAGCTTTTGTGCACCCGGGTTATTCAGAACCAGTTCTCAGCCCTGAACCGTGGGGCTGAACCACTCACTGCTCTGGATTTTCCCCGGCCGTTTGATAAAGCAGGAACAGCCCCTGTGGAAAGCAAACGGAACTCCCATACAGCTGAAAAAGTCTTTTATGTGCCCAAACACGGTGTTCCCTTCTGCCACAAACCAAAAAAAAAAAGAAAAAAGAAAAAAAAAAAAGGGAGTGGAGAAAGATCCCAGGAGCAAGAGGGCAGGAGAAATGCGTGTGGTCGGAAGGGAGGCCACACACAACCTTGCCCTTTGGAAACAGCCCTGTGTCCCCCCACTTCTGCACCCCCAGGATGCTGGAGGAGATGTCCTCACCGACGGTCCGGCCACCCCCAAACTGCTCCTACAGGGGCCGTGTTCTCCATGACATGCTGTCCTGCTGCTAAAGCCACCGCTCTGCCGCGGGGAGAGAGAACCAGGGCAGCTCCTCACCGGGGCCTTGGGCAGCTCCTCACCTGGGCCTTGGGCAGCTCCTCACCTGGGCCTTGGCGTTCTCGATCTCCCCCTGCAGCCGCTGGATCATGCGGTTGATCTCCGAGATCTCGTTCTTGGTGTTGCGCAGGTCATCTCCGTGTTTGCCAGCCGTCACCTGCAGCGCCTCGTACTGGGATGCAAACCAGTGGAAGAGACAGGGATGGGGTCAGGCTGGAGGTCTAAATCCCTCTAAAACCTCTCCAACTCATGCCACACGGGCATGGCCACCAAGAGAAGCTCTAGATGCCACCTTCTCCCCCGTAACTCACCTTGCTCTGGTACCAGGACTCAGCCTCCGCCCGGCTCCGGTTGGCGATCTCCTCGTATTGGGCTTTGACCTCGGCGATGATGCTGTCCAGGTCCAGGTTTCGACTGTTGTCCATGGAGAGGACCACGGAGGTGTCCGAGATCTGGGCCTGCAGCTCACTGAGCTCCTGCGTTGAAAAAACAAACAATACCCATTCATCACGGCCTCTCTTTTGGGAATCCAATTAACGAGAGAACAGGGAGAAAGAAAAAGGGAAAGAGCGGGAGGCCGATGGGAGGAATCAAATCAAAGCTGCTCGTTAATTAGAAGGAAAGGGACTGAATCACGGCAGCCCTTGCAAAACACAAAGCAGCCAACGCCGGCAGAAACGGAGCTGCTTCTTATCAGCCCGGTTTTGACAGCAAGGTGAGCTCACCCCCCGCTGGAGATAAGAACCCAGCAAGAGGAAACGCTCTCTCAAGAAGCATCAGCTCCGCAGCAAAGCGAGGGCCAAATTCCACCACCCCACCCCAGGAGCCACCAGTTCAACCAAGCTCTTATCTCGCAAATAACGGCTGAGAAGAAGGTGGGGCGAGGAGCTTCCCGTTCCCTCTCTCACACACCAGCACCGGCTGGAATACACTGAGTTTTCCCAGTTTCACTTCAGCAGCATCAAGAAAAAATAAAAAATAATAATGCATGTCCTGGGTGCAATAACTCCATCTCACATCCCAGGTGACAATTCCCAGGAGGTGCCCTTTACTTGGGGGCTTATTTCTGCTTGGGCAAGGGAAGCCACCCCATCTCCATCACCCTTCTCCATCTGGGAAGGAGCACGTTAATGCTCTTGGTCGCCACTCGCCGTCCTTCACCCACGGGTGGTGCTACACGGCAGCGGCCACGAGAAGCAGAAAGGACCTTACCGCCTCGTAGAGAGACTTCAGGAAGTTAATCTCATCCGTCAGCGCATCCACCTTGGCCTCCAGCTCCACTTTGTTCATGTAGGCGGCATCCACATCCTAAAAAAAAAAAAGAGAGCAATAATCCATCCAGATTGCCGTGGCTTTGATGACTAAACCCACTCAGCCTTTGATGGCTTCATAAACAACAGCCACGAGCTCATCAAGTTCCCCAAGTGTCTGCTCTTCATGTCCACCTGCCCAATGACCCACCAGGTTCTAAAAGTGACCCACAACTGTAGAACTTGTGGATCTGTAGGGTCTCCTGGACCTGTCGGTCAGTTTGGAAAATGTCTTAGGAAATGGCCCAAAGAAAGACAGAGCCATAACCTGTGACATCCATGGGATCTGGCACTCCTTCCCAGTTTATACAATCATAAAATGGTTGGGGTTGGAAGGGACCTTAAAGATCATCTCATTTCAACCCCCTGCCCCAAGCAGGGACACCTCCCACCAGCCCAGGTTGCCCAAAGCCCCCTCCAACCTGCCCTTGAACCCCTCCAGGGATGGGGCAGCCACAGCTTCTCTGGCCAACCTGGGCCAGG
>JAOQGM010000017.1:1781990-1794715 GCA_027564225.1 Gallinago stenura | reverse complement strand
TGTTCCTGACACAGGCCAGGATGCTGGTGGCCTCCTTGGCCACCTGGGCACACTGCTGGCTCCTGTTCAGCCCACAGTCCACCAACACCCCCAGGTCCTTTTCTTTGGGGCAGCTCCAGCCACTCTGCCCCCAGCCTGGAGTGTCCTTGGGGTCGTTGTGGCCCAAGGGCAGGACCCAGCACTTGGCCTTGGTGAACCTCATCCCGTTGGTCTCAGCCCATCCATCCAGGCTGTCCAGATCCCTCTGCAGAGCCTCTCTGTCCTCCAGCAGTTCAACACTCCCACCCAACTTGGTGTCCCCTCTGAACTTACTGAGGGTGCACTCCATCCCCTCCTCTAGATCATTGATAAAGATGTTAATGAGAACTTATTTGTGCTCACAAATGAAGACGTTAAGGAGAACTTATCTGTACCCAAAAATCACGTGGCCCGTGAGCATGAGCCAAGCATGCAACGGGGCAGCAAATGTAGGGTAAGCCCACCCGAAAAATCTGCCTGCTTTTAACTTTAAAAACCAACTCTCCTTTGCTTTTAAGATGAAGATGGTGTGGGATCCCACTCAAATTAAAAAAAGAAAGCCACAGCTAGTAAACTGCCCCAGAATAACCACTCAGTCCCTACCATAACCCAACACACAACGCTCACGTGGACGCCTGGACCGGAGTTCTCCGAAATAAGGATTTATTTCTAGGACTCGTGTTTGCTCCTGGTTGTCATGTATAGTTCCGTACGTATATCCGCACACGTGTTTATGGCACAACGTAAATAAGAGCTCAGAGCTTGAGATCAGCTATCCTGGTAAGGCAGTGACTAGGCGGATAAACAAATCTGTTCACTACCTTCAAATATTTTTATTTGTCGTATAATTATATCCCATATATACCCTCACAGATGTATAAAGTATATTCTTAGGAAAATTGCCACAGAATGTTGTTGCTTATATTAAGTAAATGGTGTATTTGTGTACTGTGCTGCATACTTACATGCAGGAAGCATATTTGTATACATACAGAACTGCCAAATATTTCACTTCTGTTACTACACAAACAGGTTGATATTACTGAAAAAAAAACCCCATCCCTCTACTAACTTTCCCGAGTGTTTTTGAGACGGGGCTCACTAGGAACATAACTCTCAGAAAACGTGTTTTTCTGACTGATAAGGCTACCTCACCCTGGAAAGGGTCCTATAAGGCTAGGCAGGCTGGCAGCTAAGAACACAGCTTTTATCCATCCCATTAAATCAAGAGTTACTCAAGCTGTAGCCTTCACCACTGTCATTAGCCCCTATCTCATGGTGCCAAAAGCTCCACCTGAGTTCCTATCTGGACACAACCCACCATTTCCCCACGGCAGCTCATCTTTGGCTATTACCAACAGAACTTTTTTGACCAAGTTACCAAACTTTCTTCCTTTCCTGGAAGGCGAGGTGGGTTGCACGGCATTCCTTCTTGTGTGTCACCACCACCACCACCCTCCATGGGGCAGGGACCAGAGGTGCCCGGATGGACCCATGAAACGAACTGGAGAAGTGTGTAGGACCATGTAAAATGAAACTCTGAAGAACTGGCTTTTTTACCATATTCTGAATTTTTCTTCTTCTCCCCAGCACGGGCCTCGCTAATCCATAAAGAGAGACAAAAAGTGCACTTACTGGTGGCTTTGAAGACACTTGCTTCAAGCCGCATCGATAAGATCAAGAGGGAACTTAGATTCTGAAACTGTGGGAATTTTTCAAAATGGAATTTAAATAACTAAAAGAGTAACAGGGGATGTGAGGTGAATTTCAAAATATTAGCGCTAACAACTTTCCTTTTTTTAGACAGGTTCTCTCTGGCAAATAAAGCTGCTAAGTGATTTCAGCAGCGTCAATATTATACACAAAAAAAAATGTGCTATCATTAATAACAACGAAAAAGAAAAGAATTCCCACGGGAGATATAAAACTCGTGTACAACAAGTCATACCCTCAGTCTCCTAATCCAGTCTGAGCCACTGAATTTCATGTTTTTTAAATATATTGAGAGGCTTGCCTTTTCTCACTCCCTCCCCCTCCCCCCCCCAAAAAAAAAGCCTTTTAAGAAGCATTCATAACACTGTTAAAAAAGTAGAAAGCAGTATGTTAGGTGAGGAGACTTTGTCTACTGGTTATTGCAGGGAAGGATAGCCCCTGATGCCTAAGATGAAGCCAACGGGGTAGATCAGACCCTCGGGGTCTTGAATTTACATTTCATAAGCTTAATATCCTGCCTGATTTATGATTTGCCTCCTTAAACAAAAGGAGGTTGTACTTAACAACTTTACTTTTGTGTGGGTAACTGTTGATCTGAAAATGGCACATAAAATGCATTTACATCAGCACTGCTAATAGGCCCATAATGGTTCTTTATTATGTTTCAGTGAAAGGCAACTGAGTGACAGGTAACTGATTTTGTAGATCAAATAACTTTTCTGCCACCCCCACACAGCTCCCAGCTGCTGCACACTTTATATGCCAATACAAATACAGTTGTAAAGTAGACAAATATATTATAACTACGTTATTAAATGAGACACAACACGGGGTGCTGGAGGATTACAACCACGCGAAATCAAACTCCAGAAAGGTTTTCAGCACAAAAAAAAAACCTACCACAACCCTCCCTCAGCTGTTTTTTTTTTTTGTGTGTGTAAGATCGTAGAAGTGATTTTGCTCAGATAATAATTTCTTTTTTTTTTTTTCTTTTTTTTTTTTTTTTCATTCTTCTTTCCTGCAGAGGGGCTGGGGGAGCCCCAGGTATAAGCGGGTATTTAAAGCAGGTATTTCGGTATGAAGACCGATGTGCAAACTGCAGGCTGATGTTTAAGGCCACAGCAGGGCTGGAAAAGCCTCCCCGAGCGCCGGGTTGTATTTTGACGCTGGTAAATAACGATAAAGGACATCAGGAGCCTGCCCTGATAATCTCCAACAACAACCCCCTCACCGCAACCGCGGGAGAAACTAGTGCATTCTCAGCCCCGAGCCTTTTATCTGCCCTGTGTACTCTCCCCGGACCCCGGCGAATAAAGGGGCAACCAATGATTTACACATGAATCCACTTCCAACCTTGTCCCTTCGCAGAGGGAGGAGAAGCATCCATGCCTGAGCTTGTCTTCTTCCCCCCCCCTCACCCCCTGAAATCACGCTGGCTCACAAGTGATGCGCTGGGATAGGGATGCGATGGGTCGGCAAGAAAGGATGCTCCTCTGGGCACCCTGATAAAGAAAAAAAACAACAACAAACCCACCACAAAAACAGCAAAAAAGGATGCTCTTCTGGGCGCCCTGATAAAAAAAAACCAACAAAACAACAACAAACCCACCACAAAACCAGAATCCACCAAGGGGCAGGTGGAGACCGAGTGCAGAACGGGGGCTGACGGCTGCGGGGAGCCTTTGTCCCCTTCAGAAGAGGTGGTGTCATACACACCCAAGGGGAGATACAACCCCGATAGAAGATCACAGGAGATAGGGGGAATCCAGCCCACATGTCAATGAGGTGTGAGTCTCACGGCGTCGCATTTCCACCAGCCCTTTAGAAAAGGCACAGGGACTGTCTCCGGCTAACGAGAGGCTGGCCACGGGCACGACCCATAGAATGGCTCAGGTTGGAAGGGACCTTAAAGACCATTGAGTGCCAACCCCAAATTATTAGCTGGCGCTGATGAAATAACCCACAAAAATTAGCCTAAAATTTCACAATGCGAGAGGCAGCTGTATGGACAATGCAGCAGTTCCTTCAACCTGTGTCTTGTTATGGAAGAGGAACGTATGTGGGTCCATATGGCACCATCCAAAGTCTCTTCCCCATGGCTTGGACAGGTGAAGCAGTGTACAGCACTGCTTATGGCCAAGAGGTCATAGAATCACAGGATGCTTTGGGTTGGAAGGGACATTAAAGACCATCCAGTGCCACCTCCCCTGCCCTGGGCAGGGACACCTCCCACCACACCAGGTTGCTCCAAGCCCCCTCCAATCTGCCCTTGAACCCCTCCAGGGATGGGGCAGCCACAGCTTCTCGGGGCAACCTGGGCCAGGCTCTCACCACCCTCACACCAAAGAACTTCTTCCCCACATCTCAGCTCCATCTCCCCTCTTTCAGTCCCAAACCCTTCCCCCTCGTCCATTGCTCCCCTCCTTCATCAAGAGTCCCTCCCCAGCTTTCCTGGAGCCCCTTGAGGGACTGGAAGGCTGCTAGAAGGTCTCCTCAGAGCCTTCTCCTCTTGCAACCATCTCTCAGATGGTTACAACCTAAGAAAGGAATCCCTTCCCAAACTTGTGCACTTTCAATTCTTGTCAGAACCTTATACACATATTCTCACCCCAGATCATGACCCCAAGCTTTCTACTTCAAACTCAAGACCCCTTCAGAGTCCAGACCTAGTGGGTGACCCTGCTCTAAGGTAACAGGGACACTCCCACATAATTAATTCCAAGCAACTCAAGCCTGAGCTGATAAGAGAATTGGTGGCAAAACTGCTGCCCATAACCCTCCGAGGGATTTTTGTGCAGAGGCCTGTGGGACACCAAACCTCCCGCCCAGGTGAACACAAGCGAGTCTAATGAGAAGGCTGAGGTGCAATGAAACCCTGGAGAGGAAAGAAGGAGCCCAATGGCCGGACAAGCTTCCCACACACCCCTTATCTACTCATCTACTTCTCCAGAAGGCCCTGGGAGGCTGCATCTAAGCCTTGGAGACCTGAAGAGCCCATCTCACCCAGGCATCAAACTGCAGCGTCCATGGCTGAGCTGCAGCCATGTCCATAATCAAAGAAAGCCAACAGATAATCTTTTTGATCCCCTCTGCCCTCCCCTGACCTCCCAAGCGCTCCCCATTTGCGATGAGGCCAAACAGGACCAGCCTTCAGCTTCGTCCAGAGCGAGCCTCAGACTCACCGCTGGGATTTGTGGTTGGTTTTCCCACCCAGTCCCCCCTCAACTCTGCCAAAAGGGCTCTGTTTCCTCCCACCCCAGCTCAGCTAAGGCACTGAACCTCCGCACGAGAACTGGCTCACACCCCATAAAGCCATGGCGTGTTTGCTCTGCGGCTGCTCTTTTCTCAGCTGTCCACCCTGCCAGAAACAAATACCCAGCTTTCCATGGGCTGACACCTCTGGCTTTTCTCCTTTAATTCCCAGGCAGCAAAGCGCCAGGAGGAACAAGAAGGAACTTGCCCTCAGCTGAGCAAAGGAAATCCGAAAGTCTGCAGCTTCTGCCACCCAAACCTGCAGGGACAAGCTGCTGGGTTTCCAGCAAGAGGGAGCTGCTTCTGGGAGCAGAGGAGCTGCTGCCAGCTCTCAGGTCCTCAACTTGATTCCTCCGCTCTTGGGCTGGCCCCACAATTCTGGGGAAAGTTGAATTAAACCATTTTTAAAGCATGTCACCGTTTAGAAATGCTGCTGAACAGCGTCTGCAAGGCTGTCAGTAGGTGTATGGGTAAGAAGGGAAGCAGACGGCGGGGAGAGAGGCTCTTACAGCAGTCCTTTGCTCTGGCAGCTGTCAACGTGCAACTGATAAAAATTGCTGCTCTTGCACCACATTTACCCACAAAACTTTTCCCCACTGAGCGCATCCCCTGTGCTCAGCCAGCACGAGAACCTAGGAAACAGCAAACTGTCTCTTCGCATAAGCAAGAGAAAAAAAAAAAATATTAATAAAAAAGGACCTCGCCTCGATTCCATCTAAATCTTACTTCCCACTAAGGCTGGAAGCAACCACAGAATTATCCGGAAACTGGAACCTCCAAGTTCCCAGCCCCAGCTTTGATGGGAGCTTACGCAGGACTGGGTGCTTCACCTCTTCTGCCGAGATTTTTTCCATCCAAGGCAGGGGGATAATTAGCTGTGACTTGCTACACAGCAGTGGCGTGAGACTTAATTGTCAGAACACTTTGAAGGTATGGCATCTAATTAATATCTGCAGTGATTATTACGAACAATGGCATAGCTCACAGCTGATGATACAGCTCAGCTCATGGGTATTTTTTTTCATTCTCAAAAGTGCTGCGCAAACACGCAGCCGCTCTTCCACATCAGAAATCTCCCCGGCGGTGGGCAGTTATCAAGCTCATTTCGTGGATGGAAAAACTGAGGCAAGGTCTGATGGAGCCTAGCAAGGATCACAAACCACAGAGCATGGGAACCTCACCAGGCCCTCACCTGGGAACTCCCCAGCTGCTGCTGGAGGATGGAATGGGGCAGCAGCTCCGGTCCCACAGTCCCCCCCACAGCACCCTGCAGTATTTTGGGTCTGTTTGGAAATGCTCAGCTACACGTGCCCTGTGCAGGGGTTGAATTTAGCAGGTTCCTGTAAGTAACCACGGAGTGGGAGCTTTAAGGGTAGGAAAGAACACGCAGGATCTCTTAACTAGGAGCACACACACCTAACGAGCACATAATTAGCAAGCCAGGACAGCTATGGGACCTACACATCAGCCTGATGCCCTATGCTCCCGGATGAGCAGTGGGGACACAGCCCTCCCTCTCCACACACGGGGAAGTTGCATCTCCCTCACTTCAGCAGCAGTGACCACCACCAGGTTGGCCCCATCCTTGGGCAGGGAGGAGATGAGCAAAGCAGCACCTTCAGCAGAGGCCTCTGCACCTCCCCTGAACCCAGGGACCCCGAGTTCTCTGAGGGTAACACCCCCAGGGCTCACACAGACAAGGGGCATCTCCATTGCACCAGCTGAGGATGAACAACCACCGACCACCTCTGCAAAGAGCCCTAAGCAATAGGGATTGGAAGCGTTGGTTTTAACCCTCAGCTTCACTTCCCTTCTGTCCTGCCTTCAGGAGACCAGGGAACACATTTTAGCCACGTTGCAAAATGCACAGATTATAAAAAACATAACTCTCCAGAGTCTTACATAGCACCGCAGTTGAGATCCACAGGTTCTCTTCTATTCCTGTGTCATGAAGTTGGGTTCCCATCTCTCTCATCCCCTGACAGCTTCCTGGAGAGGAGAAGCAGCAAGCTGGAAAGAAAAGAGATTTATTTTTTTCCCCCTCCTGTCTGCTAAAGGACTTTAAGATCTTGAGCTCCTCAGTATCTCAAGAACTGCTGAGAGATTTGTGGTGACATTATTTCGAGCTGGTTTTGTGGCAATATCCAAAGGACAAGAAACAAACCATGCTGCTGTGCCAAAGCCAAAGAGAGTTAGTTTTGGAGCTCAGCCATTTCTGAGACAGTGGGACATATTGATATGAACAATTTCACAGTCCAGACTCGAGACACAGATGAGAAGTCATCACGCCGTTCCGTACACACCAGGCCGGTTTGCAGGTCTACACACAGCCAGAGTATAAAGGCTGGGAAAAAAAGAATTAAAAACCCAACCCTAGAGTTTTTCAACAAGCAGCAGCCCAAAAGAATCCCCAGGCAGATAGTCATCTATCACTCAGTGCACAAGGAACACAAAACAGGCTCTATTTGAAGGGAGAGGCCATTCCAGATGGGTGCAGGGACCTGTGTGTAACTCTTTGGGTTGTTCCTAGGAACTCTTCATAAAATTTTTCACAGCCAAACCTGTAAATCCCCGGAGGAAAACAAAAGGCAAGAAACCCCATTCACCCCTCTAAACTCCAGCACTGAAGAGATAAGTCCAGGTCTATTTTATAAATATTTCAAAGTTCAAAGAAAACAGCAACTAATATTGACACAGCCCAACAGAAACATCCCCAGTATGGTTGCACGATACTCCAGTGCCACCAGCAGCACAAGGCAGGGAAAAGCAGAAGGAAAGAGGAGGCTGAGCTGCAGAACAGCATCGGGTGAGCCAACACCCCTCCAGTCCCCACGGATTACAATGAACCTCAGCTGAGGTGCTTAATTACCAAAGTGATAAATGTTTTCTATATAAATCAGCTGCGAGAGAGATCAGGCACTTGGGTGAGCCCTCAGGAAGAGACAGGACAAATTGCTTCTCCTTTCACTCCCACAGGGATAATAAAATCTGCCCAGACTTAAAAGTCTTACTCTAAGAAAATTAACAACCATCACGAGGGACGGGACGTTTGTTTGGAGCTGAGAGGTCAGAGGAGCTCTCAGGGCTCCTGGTGGGAGGCCTAAATATTTACTTCGTAGCAGGACACTGTGGGAGCTGCATTTATGTGAAGAGCCTCAAAACCTTTCTGTGACCCTACTGGGGTCTCTTTAAACACGTGGATGTAAACACAGGCTTTTTTCACGTGTCCATCCATGGATCCCAGCAGCTTTTCAGCCACAAGGCTGTTGTCAGCCAGAACACTCACCCCTTTAATATTTCATCTAAACTCATTGCAGAGGAAATCAAAGCTCTATTTTTTTTTCCCCTCCACTATCACTACACGTGTAAATAATAATGAAGTCCCAGCAAGGACACGAAGTAAAACTCAATCCAAGTTTCTCTCTGCCCCTGCACCCAGGCTCACAACAACCTTGGGTTGGGTCACAACAACCCCATGGACACTACAGGCTGAGGGCAGAGTGACTGGAGCTGCCTGGCAGAAAAGGACCTGGGGGTGTTGGTCAACTGTCAGCTGAACATGAGCCAACAGTGTGCCCAGGTGGCCAAGGAGGCCACCACCATCCTGGCCTCAGCATGGTGAGTAGGTCTCGGGAGGTGATGGTCCCCCTGGACTGGGCACTGGGGAGGCCCCACCTCAAGTGCTGGCTCCAGTTTTGGGCCCCTCACGACAAAAAAAAAAAGATATTGAGGTGCTGGAGTGGGTCCAGAGAAGGACAACGGAGTTGGTGAGGGGTCTGGAGGGTAAGTCTTATGAGGAGCAGCTGGGGGGGTTCAGCCTGGAGAAAAGGAGGCTGAGGGGAGACCTTCTTGCTCTCTCCAACTCCCTGAAAGGAGGGTGTAGAGAGCTGGGGGTCGGTCTCTTCTCCCAAGGAACAGGCAGAGGGACAAGAAGAAATGGCCTCAAGTTGTGCCAGGGGAGGTTCAGACTGAATATCAGGAAAAAATTTTACACAGAAAGAACTGCCCAGGGAAGTGGCTGAGGCACCATCCCTGGAGGTATCTAAAAGACAGGTTGACATAGCGCTTAGAGACGTGGTTTAGTGATGGTTTTTGTCAGGGTTAGGTCGATGGTTGAACTAGATGATCTTAAAGGTCCCTTCCAACCTAGAGAATTCTATAATTCCATGATTCACCTGGGCAGGAGAACCGTGAGACACGAGCACCTCCTGGAGGAGACATTCTGCTCCTCTCTCTTGGGACAGGACGCTCACAGCACACACCTCCCTCTCAGAGGCTTCCCTCTCACCTCCCAGCCAGGAACCAGTAGAACCTAGAAACTGGTAGGAGGCAGCAGTTATCTATTTCTGTGTGTCAGAGTCTGCTCAAGGGAGGGTTTTAATCTGTTTAGACAACGCTGTGGAAGTGTGACTCCTACTTATTATCAAAGGGAACAAAACCACTATGTATAAACTAAAGCTACTAGGGATATTAAACCAAGAAAAATGAAGTTAAAGTAAGAAATTTTGCTCAAGTGTTCTTTCTTCCTAGATTTTACAGAAAAAAAAAATAAAAGAATCGCAACTCTGACCCAGTGAAAGTTGTAATACTGTAACTCCAGCCAAACACAGCTTCAGGCTTACAAACGTCTCATCTGAACCTGTAAATACAACAAAATCATAGACCTGGGACTGCTTAGGTGTTGAAAATAAAGAAAGATTAAAAAACCCAACACAGCATTTACAACAAAATTAAGTTATTTTTATTTCAAGGATATTATAACAAAAAGCACTCACTCCGTTACACAAATAAATACATGCCCTACCATAGGAATCCCTGGCTCCCACAGAAAGATCCCACCACTGACAACCTTCAGCCACAAAGGTGCTTTGATCACAGTTTGACCAGTATCACAGACTGGTTTGGGTGGGAAGGGACCTTTAAAGACCACCCAGTCCAACCTCCCACCATCAGCGGGGACATTCTCAACGAGACCAGGTTGCTCAGAGCCCCGTCCAGCCTACCTGGAATGTTTCCAGGGATAGAGGCATCTACAACCTTCCTGGGCACCCTGTTGACCCTCTGCAACGATCCAACTCACGTGCTCACAGCTGATAAACCAAATTATATGTTTTCCAAGAGTATTTTAGACAGAAAACATCACGAGAAGCAGAACAAACAGCGCATCACGTGGGTAAACACAAATGTTCCCTTTCCTTGAAAAGCTCCAGGAATAGAAAAAGGCACATTCTGTCTTCTTCCAGGGAATAATCTTGTTACACATAGAAAATACTCATGTAGCAACTCTGATTTCAAGAGCACTTTCTAGGAACAGCACCCACAGAACCCACATGGTAGGTTAAAACCCCCACTGCATTTCGCAAACAGAAAGAAAAAAAATAAGAAGTCAGACAGACATTCGCCTCCAACTCCCAAAGAAGGTCAAGGTCTGGTCCCAACAGGGATTTAGGAATTCCTAGGTCTGCCTCTGTAAACAGCAGGCACCTCCTCGCCTATGGATTCATCAACGTGAGAGGCCATTTATCAGTCACTGCTCCTGCTCTGAAGACTCCCCACCCTCGTGATTGGAGCCGTTTGATTTAAAAAGCAAGAGACTTCTGTCCCAGCTGGTGCTGCCGAAGCAGCACACCAGCTCCATGGCACAGTCCTTCGTCAGGATCTGGGTTATCCTCTCCGCCATATCCCCCTTGATCGCAAGAGATCGGAAGTGATCGAAGTCATTCCTGCCCAGCTTCCGCAGGCGGCGCGCGGCCGCCCTGTAGCACTTCCATGGCTGGGGTTCAATCAGGAGGTACCCACACAGCGAGGAAAGAAAGGACAGGAACTCCCTCAGGCCACTGTCCCCATGATTCAGGTGGATCCACATGGTCACAGACATGCAAAAAACAATGTCAAAGGCGGAGCGGCCAAAACGGCCCAGGTAGGAGCTCAGGAATGGCTCCCTGGCACCGGAGTCCATGATGTCCAGGCTGGCAAAGGATATGGAGGCAGGAAAGGGGCTGCACTGCTGAGCCCTCTCAATCAACACCGGGTCGATGTCACAGCACAGAAGATTCAGCTCCTTTCCAGCTGCAGGCTGGTCCAGGCTGCCCTCACTCTCCTGAAGGCCAAGGAGATGCCTGTACAGAGCCACACTTAGCTCCTGCAGAAAGGAAAACAAGAGGGGTTCACAGAACCTTGCACTGCTTCCTTAACACATCACCGAGCGTGTAGGATCCCACTCTCACGGGGCCTGAGCTGCTTCCTTAACACATCACCGAGCACGTAGGATCCCACTCTCAACGGCAAAGAACAAGCACCAACCCAGAGCTCTCTCTGGATGAGGTTCAGAACTGTAACTTCACCAACAAACTTCCTTTCTTCAGCAAAAAAGCATCGCGGTAGCTCTGACCACTGGAAAGTCAACCAGAGATTGGAACTAAACCTGCCTCACCCCACACTTGGGGTTTTGCTCCAGAAACTGTGGGAAAGATGAGTTTTGGTAACAGAAGTCTTGCTGGATATCCCCATCCAAGGGGGGAGTGAAGGCTTCACTGGCTTCCCTCAGTGAGCCTCAGGGTTCCCTACTGGCACTTCGAGCTATTTTTAATGCTTAAATTAGAGTAATACATTTCTTCTGCTGCTGCTAAAGCAAAAAACATTCCCTGACTGTTAGATCGTAGCATAAGACAGCTGACATGAGAGCTTTCCTTCGCATTCTCTTCCACAGAGTGCGCCACTAAGTGGAAAGTATATTAATTTTTCATTAAAGGAGATCCAATGAAGTTCCTGAATGACTCGGGCTTCAAGCGCAGAGCCCACACGGGCAGGCAGTGTCCTCTAGTGGTGAACGTCTCCGCAGCTCAACAGGACCAGGAGAACATTTTTACCTGACCTGTTTTACAAGTTCAGCTGAAACAAGATCTAGATTTGTCCTTTAGATAATGCCTCAGGTGGCCTTTCAAACCTTGGAGGGCAGGGAAGCCAAGGAAACAGCAGTACTCTCCTTTGTCCCCAGCCAGAATGCAATTTCATTCTGAATGAATATCTCTAAGTTAATATATTGATAAAGTTTCCATCTCAAAAAAAAACCCCAAACCAACCTCTCTTTAAACATTGCACCAGCATCCATCAGAGATGCACAGACACTTCTGAATTACAACCCAGCAACACTGACACTGAGGAAGAGCCAGGAGAAAAAAGCAGAATCGGGTAAAGAAAAAGAATGAACTTTCAAAGTGGGAAATTCTGCAAGATCCACCGACTCTGTCACAAGACCTTCAAGACTAGGATTTTAGTTTCAAGTTCAGTCTCCGAGATAAATGATGTGATACCACATGATACACAACAGATTATGGTTTCTAGCTGCAGGGCTGTCCAGTTCCCCTGCTCTTCGGGCAGTGCAATAACAGCTCTCAGGTGCTCAGGACACACAGCAACCCAGGGCCCCACAGGTTTATGCTTCACCCATCAATACAGCCTCCTAAATCACCCCCCCGCAACACAACCAGCTCCCCCCACCCAAACCTTCACCCTCCTCTCACAGGAAACTGGAAGGGGCTTCCCACATACTAATGATCTCCTGGTCCTCACCAGCCTCATGCTTTCCCACCACCAAGTCCTGCTTTCCCAGTGAGCCTTTTACACAGGCTCATCCCCATCTCAGGCTGCTCTCCCTGCCCTGCCTGTTCCATTCCTCTCCAGTCTCCCCAGTTCAGTGTTCCCTCCAACCTCCCCCACTCCCCCCCAAGACTCCAAGCCAC
>JAOQGM010000017.1:1770914-1781352 GCA_027564225.1 Gallinago stenura | reverse complement strand
AGTCTCCGAGGTTTCAGCAGGCAACTGCAGAGTATGCTCCACGGAACCATTTCCCTCTGCTTCTTTGATGGAAAGTGGGTGCCCCAACACTCCAGGCTCCTGCCTCCCCCAGTCTCCTCGGTTTGCCTCCACCTTGGGTCACAGCCTTTCCCAGTCTTTCCTGTTTGCCTCACTGCCCCCTCCCAAGTCCCTGTCCCACTCCTCCCACCTTCTCAGTCTACCCCACCACTCTAAACCAGTGCCTCATCCTATACTTTTCCATTTGCTGGACTGTCCTCCAATATCCCAAATAAGCGCCTCCCCAGTCTGCCCCATTGCCCCCCAATACCACAGACCAGTGCCTCCCCTCAGTCTCCCCCACAGCCCCCCAAGACTCCAGACCAGTGCCTCCCCTCAAGCCTTTCCATCCTTCCCCACAACCCAGACCACCACCCCAGCGTTTCCCCTCACCCCAGGAACCCCTAAAACTGCTGCCTCGCGGCCTACACCATCCCCACTCTCCACCGAGACGCTCTCTTACCCCTGAGTTGCAGCCCACATCGAGCCCCAGCAGCGGGCGAGCCGCCGCGGGGAACAAGCTCCGCAAGAGCCCGCCAGGCAGGAGACTGACTCGCCCCTCGGGCGGGTGGAAACGGGAATAATTAGGGAAGTTGCCGTAGGGAGCAGCACCAGGTTCCGAAGCGGGAAACCCCTCGCTCATGGGCGCCGCCATTTTGACCTCAGTCCTGCGCGGACCGGGCGGCAACAGAAGCGTTCCGGGGGAGAAAGGTTCCGGGACACAAAGGTTCCGGGGTGGGGGAGCATTGCGCATGCGCACAGCTGCAGCGCGGCTATTTCTAGTTCCCTATTTTTAAATGCTGCTACAAACTTCTATAAAAATGTTCTTTAAACATACATATATATATAAAAATCATATATAAGCGGTATTTAAATCGCATTTAATCATGCATTTGCCCTGGGATTGCCCAGGCCCCCATAGGCAGCAGAAAATGAAAGTTTGTGGTTAAAAGAAGGAAAGAGTTCGCACAGGAAAGGTTTTAGGGTCAAGTTGACACAAGGAACCTGGTTTGAGACTAATTTATCTTCTAAAGCTTGGGAAGACTGCATTTTTGAAGACTCCAGTGTCTGAATTGGGGAAAATATTTACTTTATAGCCCGCTCTGGGGTGCAGAATTCAAGGTCTCGATGTTTTCAAGGTGCGGGGACGAGGGAGAGCAAGACCCGGGCACTTGCCCCAATCCAAAGGGGTTATTTCATACCATGAAGGGCACATTTAACATAAATTAGGAAGTTTGGTGAGGGCTTCTCTCCCTCTCTTTCTCTCTCGGTGGCTGCCACCCTGAGAACTCCTTGCCCCGGAGCCCCCGACCATCCTTCTCCTCATGGAAGGGGCTGGGTACAATCCTTGTGTTGGTGTCAGGATCAATACTGGTGCTTTAGTGTTATTAATGTTAATAATCTAGTTTTATGCTATTAAATCTGTTTATATTTCAACCCTAGGGTTTACTTGTCTTTCCTTAATTCCCCTTCCTGGGTGGGGAGGGGTCATCAGGTGATAGAAAAATTGCCCAAACAACAATGAATTTTTGTGGGTTCCTCAAATCATTGCACACAGGGAACCTGGAGTTCATTTTATCCTTTTTTTTTTATTTTCTTTTATCACAGGGTGAGGAGCAGAGGGCGCCAGCAGCTCAGAAATGCAGGTGAACGACTCCTGCCCTTCTTGCCTTGGGTTCTCGGTGTGGAAGAAGCAAGAGGGGATCAGCAGGGATACCCCGCTCCATGGCTCAGCCTGTGCCCACTTGGCAACGAGAGTCCATCCTTCCTCAAAATACCTCAGGCACAGAAGGCAGAAAGACGTGCAAAAGTGAATTAAAAAAAAAATCTTCCCTTCTCAAGTTTTTTGAGGTCTCCTCTGACTCTCTCTGGCTGTATTTAGGGTCCCCAAATTCCTGTCCTGCTTGCTGTAGGCACGGGAAAGAGCACGATCCGTTCCTCTTTCCAGCATCCTTCACACCCTGATGAACCTCTCCATCCTCTCCCTTCTCCCACATCCCTGCGTCCTACCACCAAGCAGTCCCACTTCCATTAAGTCAAACGAATTTTTGCCCTGTTCCTCAAAAGCCAAGTGTTGCAATTTGACTGAATCATCAGCCTTTTATCCCTTTTGCTGTAATTACAAGAAGAGCTAATGATGCCTCATGTAAGTCCTCGTGGCCACCTCATTGTTTGAATGGAAAGGCTCCACTCCAGTTATTTTTCCACAAAGGCCATCCCGTAGCAGAGCATTATCCAGCAAGACTCAGGGCAAAATCTTTTTATTTCCACAGAAAGTGTGAGTGTGGGCAGGAAAGCCCATTCTGGCCGTACCACGCTGTCTGGCCATGATTCTTGGGAAACAGATCTCACCTGCCTTTTGGGTACAGCTGCTTCCAAAGGGCAAGGATCCGTCACGACGGGATGCTGCAGCTGCAGTTTCTCTCCCCGGAGAGCTCTGACAGCCTGGACGACTCAGCCCTTTGGAGCTGATGGAGAGAGATAGGAGTTTTCACCTCCCAGCGTAGGGATTAATTTAGATCAGGTGAACTGCTCTCCAGAGGCTTTTTTTTTTTTTTCACTCCGTCGACTCTAGAGAAAGCCTAGTATGTCGAGTTGCTCCCCAGAGCTACAGAGAATGCCCTCTGAGGAGGTGCCTTGCTCACACCACTTGCTTACCCCAACTTACTCATTGTTTTTAATCCTTTGGCTGCTTAAACCAAGTCTTAAGAGACACCAAGATCCTCATCCAAGGAGCCCCTTGGCCCTCAGGTCTCAAATATTCCTCGTGCTGGAGCCATGTGCGTTTTATCAGGTTGTGTAGGATGTGTTCCTTAGTCATAACCACAGAAGGGACAGCCTCATCTCCCAAAAAAAAAACCTGGGGCCATGCCACATCGTGCCACAAACTCGTTTATGTTTTCTGTTTCAAGGGGAGGAAGCACCAGCTGTACCATCAGCCCTTCCTTCATTTCAACAGGGGCCACCTCACAACAGCAACAACAGTTTTGCAACAATTTATTAGCAATGTTCAGAGAAAATACAAAAATCCTATTTACAATGAAATCATAAGAAGAGCTGAACAAAAGCAGCAGGGGGGGGGGGGATACAGAGCCAGGATCCGAACGCTGCAGACCTCGGATAAAGGACATCCACAGGGAGGAAGAGAAGCAGCCCCACACCTCTTCTGGGGAGATGGTTGGGGAACCCAGGAAGAACATGCCTATAGCTACATCCCAGCCCTCGTCCTGTGTCACTCAGCCTTGTGAGGACTTCCACCTCTCTGAGCATCTCTATCTCGCTCACTGCTTCAGTCCAAGGGCTTCCACTGGGTCTGGCGTGGATGGACTGCAGCCACGGGGCTAGTGCAGGAGGAGGACACATGCAAGAAGGGAAGGGCAACAAGCCATTCCCGCTCAGGTGGCCAGGAGATGGGGCAGGGGCCATGCGAGCTTCTCCCCGACGGGAGCAAAAAGCCAGGAGGTACCAGCAGCTCAGGCAGCAGCAAAGTTACTCCACACCAGAAGGAAAAAGAGCAAGAGATCCAGAGTGGGCTGCGGATCCACGGTCTCCTCCCCAGGTCCCAGGGTGTGCGGGACCACTACGGAGGAGTCCCGATGCAGAAAGGAGGGCTGCAGAGCTCTGGTCCAGATTGTCCTCCTCCGGAGGAGTTTCAGGACTCGTTCAGAGTCAGAACTCATCATGTTCCCTCCGCAAAAGCTGGAAAGCAGAAGTACCTACAGGCATTTTGCTGTGAGGAAAAAAAAAAACCAAACACAAAAAAACACAGCCAGTCTGCTAAGATACTTCAGAAGTGCCTGCATGGATCTGAGCCAGAAAATTTCCTCTTTAAGCTCCTATTTCTTAAACTTTTAGGGTGTCTGCCACGCTGTCCCCTCTCCCAATTCTGCCTGCTTGGCCATTCAAGGGGTTTCCTCTTCCACTACAGAAGTCAGTGGGTCATGAACTACACCGTCATCACCTAATAATCTCCTTTATTCCTTAAAAGAGGGATGTGTGTTTGGTTTGGGGGACTGGGAAGGTAAGATGGAAAGCATCAGTTGTGCTCCTGTGTGATCACAGACAAGGTCAGCGCAGCCACAGAGGGACCAGGGTGCTTTTGGTTTTTTTTTTCTATTCTCTACATGGTAACTTTCCTCTGCCCAGCTCGGGGCATGGAACACGTGCGGCAGGAGGATTCAACGTGTGGAGGGTAAAAGGCAGGGCAGCAGCAGAGGAGGAATGCGCGGGACGGAGCATTTTGGCATCAGCCCCTCTCTAACAGGCAGGGATTGCTGGAGGCAGCTCGCTGACGCACTTGCCCTGGCATTCCCAAAGAGATGGAAGATACGGGTTTCTATCAGCAGGAAGGATCACTTTTTAAATAAGAGCAAAAGGCCTCTTATCTCCACCTGGAGCTTTACGGTTAGAAATTAGCCAGCTGATCCCCAAACAGGGGAACGTGAGCAAGGGGAAGATGGAAAGTTACCCGAGCACTCGGAGGCATCCAGCACTCTGGCTGACGGCCCCCTTTGGGAGAGCAAAACTAGAAAATGGCCAAAGCAAGAGGTGCCATTGGTGTTTGCTACAAAGCAGTGCCCATTTTGAGCAACAGGCATTCACCCTGGCCTCAATCTCTGCCTAGTAGCTACTTAAAGTCATTAATCTCAAGGAACCAAGACCATCCCATGAAGGCATCAGATCCTCACCATGGGTCGCAGGAGCTCAGCTGCCCAGGTCTCTCATCAGGAGGTGCCTGGCTTTGCCTGAGCTCTGAAACTCAGCCTCTTTCATCTCTTCTCTGCCAATAACCCTTATGTGGGATCCCAGCCCTCCCGGGTGCGGAGCCACACTTCAGGGAGAACTGACACACGTGTCCCCCTCAGGTGGGGAGGTGACCCCACAGCCGGAGGTCCTGCTGTCCCACCCTGGGAAGGAAAGAAAGTACAAACTCAGCCCCACTGCCAGATGCAAAGGGTGCAGAAGAATTCTTCCTGCGGGGACACCGGGGGTGTCCTCAAAGAGGCTGCACATCCTGAACAACAGGTTCCCTTGTGCCTGCAGGACCCATCGCTGGGACACCCAGACGGCGTGAGCCCATGCTCTGCACTTCTAAAAGCAGGTGCTATCAGGAATACATCTCTGCAGAAGCCACAATGCTCCAAACGAACGCAGGGGAGAAACAGGGGGTGCAAGGATTTCCCTAGCCTTTTCCCTTTGTTCAGCTGGTTTTCCTGCCAGGATCCCAGCAGAAATACCCTACTCTCTTCCCCTTCACGTTCTTTTCCTCTTGGCAGAGCTGTTCTCAGCATCTTCATGATGCTTCAACATCCCATGACGTACAGGACTCAGACAGGCAACCCTGACAGCCTCTGGGGAAGAGAAGATCTTGGGTCTCATGCCTCCCAGTCTCTGGTCTGGTTTGATCTCAGGAGGAGTGGAGGGAGCAGAAGAGACATAACACTTAAGCCCTGCTTTGCTTTCTGGGTCACAAAGGCCTAACAGCATATGTACAAGCTGCATAAGGAACCCAGGGGCTTTGCTCAGCTGATAGAATGGAGCCTGCTAGTGGGCCAAAAAGGGTGGGTTTGGGTTTTTTTGGTTGGTGTTTGTTTTTTTTTTTTTTAAACCCTCTTTTCCTCTTCTTTTAATATTTTTAAACCCTTGCTTCTTGCCAGCAAAGAGAAGATACTGCCTTGCTGCGCTCACTCCTGGCTGGAGCCAAAGAACTGGAGGAAGAAGGAGAAGATGTAGATGATGTCCAGGTAGATATTGAGGGCTCCAAAGATGTATTCCTCCGGGCTCAGCGAGTACCGACGGTTCCCCATCAGCATCTGGGTATCAAATGCCAGGAACTGTGAGGAAAGAGGAGGAAACCCAATGAGAGTCACACGGAGATTTGGCAGAGAGAGGCAAGAAGTGGCAGGACTTCTCTCAACTGCTTTCCTGTACCCAGGATAAAAATGCAGACACTTTCTATGGGCTGTAACTGTGATTTCAAAAAAGCTCAGAACAACGCACTGGACAAGCTGCAACTTTTCCTTTTCTTTCATTTCACTCTTGATAGTCAAACCCTGAGCCCGACTATTACTCCAGGCCTGTTTCCTTCATGCTTCCCCCCTCCCCAGGGCTCCCCCTTTGCTTCATCCACCCCAAATGTGTCCCAGTTCTCCCTGTTCCTCCTCAGCCAGTCCCTCTGACTTGTTATTCCCAGACTTCCCCCAGTTCAGAAACACCTCCCAGGCAAGAAGGTGACCTGGACCCAATGGGACATTGCAGCAGCAGCAACACAGGAGCAATAAAGAGCAAGAAACCCCAAATCTTGGGGTTCACAGCACTCACAGGAATGAACATGGGCTACAACCAGGCTGGTGGCCCAGCTGCAAGAAAACCTGTGCCTCGTTGCATGACTTCCAGCTCAGTATCTTCTCCCACCTCACCTTTGCTCTCTCTGTTAACCTAGTCCTGCCAGGGCCACCTCGGTGGGGAGCTCTGCAGGGCTGGCAGGGTGGCTTTGCCATCACCTGGGGTCAAGTGCCACCTCTGCCCTCCCCAGACATCGTCAGGCTGAGCTGACGAGCCTGGCACAATCAGCTCCACCAGCTGAGCTTCTGACTGAAGTTTATGGGGTAATTATAAGATGTTTAGCCTATTTGTATTTTACGGAGCAGTCTTTAATCGTGAATCACAGAAGAAATATCCGAGCTCTCTTGAAATGACTTTATTATAGCTAATAAATGAAATTGCTCAACTGCTCTTATTCACAACGTGCCCAATGGGCACCGCCTTGAACCCCAGGGCAGCCCTCCGCCTGACCCCCACCGAGGTAACGCCAAGCATCTTCCCAGACAACTCCCACACCGGAATGGCAAGCACGGCACTGCTGGGACTTGCTCTAGGAAGGAGCTGGCAGGAGGGACCGTTGGGGAGCAGTCGAAGGAACCAACCCAGCCTTTTCAACCTTCCTTGGAGGAGCTGCCCGGCTCCGGGGCTTTTCCTGCCCACAGCAAACCTTTCCCAATGCCCCTTAATCCCAAACCCCGGCCTCTCGCTCTTTCTGTGCCTCTTCCAGCCAAACTCACATCCAACCCCTGGCCCGCTCCCACTCAACCGGCCCCAACTTGACTTTCCTCACTTCTGCAGCCTCATTTCATCCCCAGGTTCCCTTTGAGCTCCGGAGTCCAGCTCCCACCTCTGTGGCCAAAGCTTAATCTCTGCTTCTCCCCACTCCGGGGGTGCCTTTTTTGCCCCAGCCCTGTGATACTTTCTGCTGTTCACACCTAGTATTGCACATACAGCAGGGGTTTGCCGGTCTCACCATGCTCTGCACCAGCACCGGCACGTACACCAACACCTCTTGGAACAGGGCTGAGGTCACTGCTGTAATTGCTATTCATGAGCCACCTGAGGATGCGGAGCTCTCTGCAATCCTCGCTCTTCTTCTCTCCCCCATTCACTCTTCAAGGCTAAAAATATTTACTCCTTGCTTGTTTTTCCTGCCAGCACATTCCCAGGCCCCATGACCAGCACCCGCTTCGAATCATAGAATCATCCAGGTTGGAAGGGACCTTAAAGATCATCTAGTCCAACCATCAACCTAACCCTGACAAAAAAAATAAATAAGAAATAAAAATTACTAAACCATATTCCTGAGGACCATGTCAACACGTCTTTTGACTCTCTCCAGGGATGGTGCCTCAACCGCTTCCCTGGGCAGCCCATTTCCAAGGCTTGATAGCCCTTTCAGTGAAGAAAGGTTTCCTAATATTCAGTCTGAACCTCCCCTGGTGCAACTTGAGGCCATTTCCCCTTGTCCTCTCCCCTGTGACTTGGGAGAGGAGACCAACCCCCACCTCTCTACATCCCCCTTCAGGTAGTTATGGAGCACGAAAAGGTCCCCCCTCAGCCTCCTCTTCTCCAGACTGAGAACCAGACACTTACCATGGTGAAGATGATGGCACCAAGGAGAGCATAGATCGCGTGGAGCCAAGGGACCTAAAAGAAACAGACCCATCAGCCAGTGCCTGGGAGAAAACTGGTTAATTAGGACTTGACATAGAAGGGCTGAGCTCTGGTGTGAGGGACACAAGTCAGGGAAAGTCCTCTAATAGCCCAGGCTGGACTCGCTCTGTTTCCAGCTCTGGTGCACTCTCTGCTGTTGAGCTTTTCACAGCAACGAAGAGGTCACCGTGCCTCAGTTTCCCCTCTCACTGTAGCCTTGGTGGCCTATAATCTCCTAGCTGAGGTCTTGGTGTTCCTGAATCACCTCCTCCAGCACAGCTGCTGTCTCTGGGGAAGTCTCTTAGCCCTGCGCTGATGGAAACCCACTGTGCACCAGCCTCAGGTGTTTCTGGACCCAGACAAGGGCCATCCCCCTGGAAGAAACACCAAATGCTTCTCAGGGCCAGACCCGGCTTTAGTTCAACAAGCGTAACTTCAACGCCTTCGTCTGCTGGAGTCACAGCAGGAAAATCCACTGGAATTAAACCCAAAGCTCGACCCCTGCCCAGCGTCACACAGTGCCCGTGGAGGAGCTGCCTGCGTTCCAGGAGAAGGTGCCCACACGGGGAGTTGGTTCAGCCTCCGGATCGCAGCCTGCCTCCCCGGAGAGACAAGCTCATTACCAGCCGCCTGGAGCCACACTTATCTTGACAAGCTGCAAGATAAAAGAGCAGTTGTCTCAACAGTTTAATGGCAGCAGCTTGGCACTACGGGCTGCTTCACCCGCGGGTTTCGCAGGAGGGAGAGATGGATCTCCAGCCGAGGCAACCAAAAAAACCAAGCTCCTGGTTTAGGAGCGTTCAGCCACCAGAGCCACTCCAGGGCTAGTACCAGGGGGAGCATCTCCTGCAGGTCTGGCTGGTAAAGCATGACTCAGGTTCCTCTGAAGACATGAGGGTTTGGAGGTCACTTAAAGGCTACCATGATCAAAGCCAGGTGCCTCCATCTCCAGGCAGGCTCTCAGGGTGATTAATGGTGGCTGCACGGCCCCACACACCGTCCCTCCTTCATCAGCAGCTCCTGGGGGCTGTCAGGCTCTTGCTTGAAAAACAACTCACCTAATGAGACACTCTTGGATGGAGACCAGACACTTGGTGCTGCCACGCCAAAGACTTGATCAGGTGTGGCCACAAACTGCTCCAGGGTTCCAGCCGGGCATGGCCAACACCAGCTGGGACCTGGGAGGCTGAAAGAAGAGTCTGGACCCAAGCAAGAGGGGTTGGCAGTGGTTGGAGGAGCCATAAGGTGGTCGCTCATCATCAGGACTTGTCCCCTGGGGTCTGAATCACCCTCCAGAGAAATGTGAGCCCCAAGAATTGAACACTGCAGGACGGTGCCGGTGTCGGGGTGAATGCAGCCAGGTCTGGCCAGACGGGCACCCCCTCATCCCGCGTCCAAGTCCTGCCCTGGATCTGGGGCAAGAGCCCTGTTTCATGTGAGGCAACCCGCTGCTTTAAGGTGCTCTCTGCCCCTGGCTTCACTGGAGGGGAAACTGAGGCACGAGCAGGAGCTGTGACCCGCTGTGGGGTCACTACCCAGCTCCAGGAACAAAAGCAAAACTTCCTCAAGCCCCAGGCCAGCGCCGTCCTACACCCTGATATCTGATTGTCCGGCCACCAGGCAACAGCCACCCGGTCTTGCCTGTTCTTTCTGCTGGTGTTTCTGCACGTTTTTGGGCTGGGCCACCAGCGGGATGCAGAGCTCCCAGCCTCACACCGGGACTGGTGGCACTGGGCGAGGAAGGAGGGGTGCGGGTGGTTACTCACTTGGCCGTAGGGCAGTATCACAGCCAGGATGATGCCACCAAAGAAGAGCACCATGAGCATCACGAAGAGGACGCCCTGGCAGGAGGTGAAGTCGAACTGTGGAGGTGGAGAACATCGTGTTACCAGCTCGGAGGCAGGGAGGGAAGCCCAACCTCTCCGTGCCCACCACAAGGGACCCCCCCCCCAGCAGCACACCCACACCTTGCTGTCACACACAGCAACTGCTTCAGCTGCATCTCAGGTCCTACAGCCCAAAGCTCAGCTGTAGGAGCCAAGCACTTACCCTACCCCCTTCATTGCCACAGGCAAGAACTTGGTACCCATCACACCATCACACACCTGAGATCCTAAAGCTCATCCGACACCCTTGTGCCACTGCCCTTCTGCACCCCACAGCATAATCCTCAAAAAAATTATAGCAGCCTGGAAGGGGGCATACAGAAGAGATGGGGGAGGACTCAGGGATGGGAGTGATGGGACAAGTGGGAAGGGTTTGAGACTGAAAGAGGGGAGATGGAGGTGAGATGTGGGGAAGAACTTGTTTGGTGTGAGGGTGGGGAGAGCCTGGCCCAGGTTGGGCAGAGAAGCTGTGGCTGCCCCATCCCTGGAGGGGTTCAAGGGCAGGTTGGAGGGGG
>JAOQGM010000017.1:1730723-1750970 GCA_027564225.1 Gallinago stenura | reverse complement strand
ACCTTAAAGATCATCAAGTTCCAACCCCCCTGCCATGGGCAGGGACACCTCCCACTAGACCAGGTTGCTCAAAGCCCCACCCAGCCTTATTTTATCTCCCATTATCTCCTGCTCTGTCTCTTCTCCAACCAGGAGCAGGAAAGAGGTAGGACCTTCCTGGTACATTAGTGAAATGCAATTTAATGGTGCCTCAGGTTGCACTGCAGCAAGAGCTGGGCTGCTGTGTCCCATCACCAAACACCCAAGAGCTAAAGGGGGTCTCAGTCCACCCCTGCGATGCTTTGCAGCTCATGGGGAGGGGGCATCTCTGTAACCCCCATCCTGCAGAAGGCAGCAAGAGCCCGATGGTTGACAAACTCAGCCTGGAGGAAGGCAAGGGACCCAGGTCTGGTCCTTTCCCTGCCAGTGGGACCCAAACCCACAGACCCACCTGCCCCCAAGAGTTGGGACACTCAAGGTGGAAAGGTCCCTGGAGCCAAACCAATGCTGCAGGTGCTCTGATTCCATGGGGAAAACCCAGCTGGGGTGTTTCTGCCCCTGCCAATCCCCACACAAGCATCCCCTTACCCTTGTCCCCATCTGCTCAGCTTGCCCAAGAGTCCTACCAGCCCATGGCTCCCGTTCCCTGCTCTCCCCTGGGGCCGTGGACAGGACCAAACACACCAACACATCCATTTGTCCAGGCAGAAAATAGAAAACTGCAGCTGAGAAATGAGATATTGGTCACAATGTTAGGATCAAGACCTTCTTCCTCTTCTTATCCTTTGGCTTCTTCTCCCCTTGAGAGGTCTCAGAGGTAGCATTTTCAGTTTTACCCCTCCTTTCTTGGAAGAAACCCATCTATTTCAACAAGCAGCACAACCAATAATAGCTGGGTCTGTATAAACCTTTCTCCCAAGACTTAGACCTTCTGTGGATTCTCCGGTGCCTAATAAAAAAAGGGCATTTGTTGCCCTGTGAAGGATGGGCACAAATTCTCTGTTCCGCTGCAGGAGAGGAGGGGGGAATTGTCTTCAGGTGCTCTGTGGTCACAAAAAAATAGAGTGAAAACCAGAGCTACCAGCATGGTCTGGGCAGCACAGACACCTCTCACGACGGATGGGATCCAAGCAGGAAAGCTCACTCCTGTTTATGCAATAAATCTTTTATTCTCTGCGGCTCGGAGGTATTTTAGATGGAATGGAGATACCTTAAAGATGTTTATACTTCCCTGAAAGCCAGGGGAGCAGAGATATCTGAGCCATCTAGGCAAGTCACTCGAGAAGCGAGTTGTTGTGCAAGCACAGTTCCCTTGCTTGCAAAATGTTCTTCAAAAACACGTTACTGGCCCGTTTTCCTGCCGTCAGGGGGAAGGACAGCGTGTCGACCCGCCGCTTGCGTTTCATCCCAGGGGATGAAACCACTTCCCCACCTCAGATCCTTTGCTGCCAAGCTGGAATGGGCTCCCGAAGCTGCAGCACGCTTGGTGTAACGCATAAAGCCACATTTTCCCCCTTTACTCAGCACCGATGAGGACCTACCTCAAGGGCTGTGTCCAGTTTTGGGCCCCTTGCAACAAAAAAAAAGACATTGAGGGACTGGAGTGGGTCCAGAGAAGGGCAATGGAGCTGGGGCTGGAGAACCAAGGAGAAGAGTCTGGAGAACCAAGGAGAAGGGTCTGGAGAACTTGTGAGGAGCAGCTGAGGGGGGATTCAGGCTGGAGAAAAGGGGGCTGAGGGGAGACCTTCTTGCTCTCTCCAACTCCCTGAAAGGAGGGTGGAGCAGGGTCAGACTCTTCTCCCAGGGAATGAGAGGAAAGACCAAGAGAAGGATTTGCAAAGGAAAATGTTGGATACAAGAATTCCAGGCTCCAGACTCACCCATGGACTAGACTTGTTCTTCCCATAATCTTTCAAGGGAAGGGGAAGGGGAAGGAAAGGAAAGGAAAGGAGAACAATTAATTCAGTTGGAAGTTCAACTGACAAGTATATTGACCCACCTTTCGTGGAGGAAAGAGCAGGCCTTCACGTGTCCTTTATGGGTCCCTTCCAACTTGGGTTGTTCTCCGGTTCTATGACATAATTTGAGCAATATGGAATATTTTGCACCAGCTTTTCACGTCGGTTCGGTGCCACTCACACAGTGCCTCTGGAAGGGAAAAATATTTGGCTTATCATACAGCACCAGCCTTGGTTGGTTGGAGCCAAAATATGGACTCCTAGTTCTGGTGTTGTGTGTCCCTCCAAAATAAAATGGTCCTTCCAACCCCAGCTCTACCCTGGGGGAGGGCTCCCCGCAGCTTGTTGGGCTTTATGATAATTACAGACCCTGCTAAGAAGTTGGGGAGAAATAACCACAAGTGCTACCTTTCTGTAAAACCCACCACCCCCAATGACATATGGAGTAAAAGTCTTTACAGACATCACAGGAATGGGCAAAACTGCCCTAAACCATGGGAGAAAAAGAAAAAAGGACTTATTGGATGGTTTGATGTGAAGAACCATGCTCCAGAGAAGAAAACATCATTCCTCTTTCCGGGACTAACACCAAGAAGTAAAAAGACATTTCTGAAGAGCCGAGTTGGCCAAAATCCCTGTGATTAGAGCCCAGCCAGTACTCCAGCTGCGTGTGTCATTTTTTCACACTAGAATTTCTTCCCTGACAGTCATTTCTTGGGGCTGGTTCCCATTTTCCTGGGGAGGAAATCTGTGCCCAGGCTGTAAAACTTCTGGTCCTCTGCAGACTTGAATCATATTAAGTCACTTGGAGTTTTGTGTCTCTGAGGGACTCTCTTGTGTCCAGTTTTGCCCGTTTTTTTAATCCCAGCCCACATCTTGTTTTGGAGCACAACCCCACCTCAGCTCCATCTCTAGTTCTACAGACCCCCCCCCTCCTTGCTCTCTCTCTCTGTAGATCTCGGAGAAGAGAGGAGCAACAGGCATCTCCTGGGACAGGACCCCTGGTAGGAGAGCACAGGAGAAAGGGACCAGTGGTTTTGGGGCATTTCTCAAGGGTGATTTATGACCTCCTGAGGGTGGTGAATGCCGCATTCCCCAGCTTTAATAGAGGGGGCAGAGTCTGATATTCCCTCAGCTGGAACACAAACGGGAAAAAAAAAAAAAAAAAAAAGCATCAGGTTTCCTAGGACCACAATTCCACCTCCTTCAGCCCCCCACATCCATATATAGATGGATGTTGTCCTCTCATTACCCTGTGTGGACACTGGTGACAACTGCCTGAAGCCACCACGAGCAGGGTCAGACCTTGCAGCCTCCAGCAGCACCATGATGTGGGAACTGCGCTCCATAGCCTTCACCCGGGCTGTCTTCGCCGAATTTCTGGCAACTTTGGTCTTCATCCTCTTTGGCTTGGGCTCTGCCCTGAACTGGCCCTCGGCTTCCTCCCCCAGCATCCTCCAAATCGCGCTGGCCTTCGGCTTGGCCATCGGGACGCTGGTCCAAGCCTTGGGGCACATCAGTGGAGCCCACATCAACCCGGCGGTGACGGTGGCTTGCCTCATCGGCTCCCAAGTCTCCTTCCTCCGTGCCGTCTTCTACGTGGTGGCCCAGCTCCTCGGGGGGGTTGTGGGAGCTGCCATCTTACACGAGATCACCCCTGCAGACTCCCGGGAAGGCTTGGCCATCAACAAGGTAGGACTTCAGCCCGAAAATGATGGGCTTGGAGAAGAGCAGGAAAGATCGGGCAGGGCTTTTGGGGTGGCTGAGGGATGTGAAGAAGGGTTTTGTGGCCAGCAAGGACCCCCCCTTTATTTAGTGTTGGGTCGGGAGCCACCGTCAGCTGCAGCCCAGCACCATGAGCTTGCTCCATCAAGGGACCTTCCAGGAGCAGGGATGAAGGCAGGATTCTGGGCTGCCTCCTCTGCTTTTTAGGACAGAAAAGCCAGAGGTATGATCCAGCTGGCCACCTAGACACCTCCCTTAGAAGACAAAGCCACCATCACCTCAGATTTACCCAGGGCTGTGTTGTGGAGGAGCTGGATTCAGAGGAGACTCAGGTGTTTAGGAAGGACATGACCATAAAGTGTCACCTCTCCATTCCTTGCTGTGGGTCTGGGCAGCTTTCCCTCCCCTCTGCGTTACGCCACGGCACGTTCCCAGGCTGCTGCTCCAGATTCCCAGCAACGGGGACGTTGCACCAGAGCAGGGGGGGAAGAGATGTCTAAATCCCAGCTTTTCACGAGATACACCACTCATCAAGTTGCTTCCCATGGCGAGTTACAGAATCACAGAACGATATGGGGCTGGAAGGAATCTCTGGGGATCATCTCCCCCAACCCCCAGCCAGGGCACGGTCACCCAGAGCAGGTTGGATTCATCCGGGGGGGGTTGGAATGTCTCCAGAGAAGAAGACCCCATCACCTCTCTGGGCAGCCTCTTCCAGGGCTCTGCCACCCTCAAAGTGAAGAAGTTCCTCCTTGTTTTGAGATGGAACTTCTTCATGTGTCCCAGTTTGTGCCAGTAGCCCCTTTTCCTGTCACTGGGCACCATTGGGAAGAGTCTGGCCCCATCCTCTTACCCCCCACCCTTTAGCTATTGCTCAACATTGATGAGACCCCCCCCTCAGCCTTCTCTTCTCCCAGGTCCCTCAGCCTTTCCCCAGCAGAGAGATGCTCCAACCTCTCACCATCCTCCTCTGGACTCTCTCCAGCAGTTCCCAGTCCTTCTTGAACTGGGGGACTTGAACTGAGGATCCCAGACTGGTTTCAAACACACAAGAAAAATGAAAAACAGAGAACCCAGCGGTGTCCCGACCTCCAACACCCCCCTCCCCAGCCAGGCGCAGAATAAAAAGAGGGAAAAAAATATTTAAAAGCATCAGGGGGGGTCCATTCTCCCCTCTCATTCCTCCGAGCCCCACCACTCCTCCTTAGACAGACACAGGCAGCTCCATCTCCTGTAGGGACGCCCGTGTTGGGACCAGCATCACCCAAACCCCCCTGACCAGCAAGGGGAGGTGGTGGTGGTTTGGGGGGGGCAGCACATTTTGGGGAGCAGCACATGGAAATCTCCTTTCTCACAGCAGGAAGGTGCTTCCAGGACCCAGCTCTGCTGCCAAAGAGATTAAGAGGGTTGAGAAAGGGATTGTGGATTAATCTGAACAAGACTATTTAGCCTGATAATAGCTGAGGTTTAATAAACCCAACAAAGCGAGTGGGAGTATTAAGAGAGAGTTTCCAAACGCCCCGATCTGTTGTTTTGCAGCTTAAACCACCTAAAAGAGGGGACTAGGGATTTAGATATTTTTTTTTTTTGCCCCTCCATGGGCTGTTCATCTTGTAGCTGCCTGCACAAATCACCCTTAAAAAAAAAAAAAAATATAAAGAAAAGGGGAATATTGGAGAGAGGAGAGCAAGAAAGATCCAACTCTGGATCTCGGCCAGGAGGACAACTGCTGCCTCGGTGGCGTCACCGAGCGAAGGGATGTCGGGATCAGCATCTGGGAGGTGTCCAAAGCAGGAGTGACACGGGGAAAGAGGGGGCAGGGATGAGCCTGGAGGGGCTGAGGGAAGGAGCAGCCACGGGAGACCCCAGGCCAGGCTGCAGATCCTCCTGGCACCGCTGTCGGATCCCTCCGGGTCCGGATGAAAAGCCACCGAGGAGTAATAACGTCTCAGAAAGCTGGAGGAGGAGAGGGTGCAGCCTCACGTCAAACCTGACAAGTTTTCTCAGTCAAAAAAAAGTGTGGGAAGGGGGAAGTGATTTATTTATTTCTTTTTTTTTTAATGCCAAAACGTTTCTTTTTGGCATTTGCAAAATGCAATCTGTATACTTTTCCAAAACGCGTTGTGCATTTTAAGTATAAGGAAAAGGAAAAAAAATAATAAACCTCTGGGGGGAGAAAGAAGAGTGGGGGGAAAAAAATACCCAAAGAAATGCAACTAAAACATTTCCTGCCAAGTCAATCGAGTGCTACCCCATTGACCCACCTTTACTTTTACCTGGGAAATTTGTCCCCTTCTTCATATTGATGCCAAAAAAAATCTCACCCATTTCCCACGTCCCTTAATTTGAGTTTCCCCCTCTGCATTTCCAACCCAGTCCCCAAACTTCCCCTTCCCTGAGACACGTTATTTTCCCTCCCGTTCCAGCTGCACAATGAGACGACAACGGGGCAGGCGGTGACCGTCGAGCTCTTCCTCACCTTCCAGCTGGTCCTCTGCATCTTCGCTTCTACTGACGAACGCCGGGAGGACAACCTGGGCTCTCCTGCCCTGTCCATCGGCCTTTCTGTTGCTGTGGGGCATCTCCTTGGGGTATGTAGAATGGGTTAAAACACAGCACTTTTGAGGTTGCCTTTGCCTTTGTGCCCAAAGCCTGCTTGGCCGTGTGCTCCAGGGTGGATGAGGGATTTGTAACTCATGGTGCCCATGGATTTCCAGTGGATAGAGGAGAAAAATCCCACCAAAGCCATAACGGAGCCATAGCATGAGCTTGGCTTTTATTGAGCATGAAATAACCTGGTGGGCTCTGCTGCTCCTGGAGACCCGTAGGGAACTCCCAGGAACCAGTAGGGTCTTCTGTCATAGAATCACAGAATGGTCAGAGTTGGAAGGGACCTTAAAGATCATTGAGTTCCAACCCTTCTGCCCTGGGCAGGGACACCTCCCACTACACCAGGTTGCTCAAAGCCCCATCCAGCCTGGCCTTGAACCCCTCCAGGGAAGTGTCCTGAAGTGATAGAACCACTCAAGACCATGATAAGACTGGGAAGTATTTGGGATGGACCCCCAGGGATATCCCTCCTGGATGAAGCAGCCCCAGAGACCACCCCCAGCCTCTCAGCGCGTGCATTAAACCAACAACGTTCACACCACACCATCCATCCTTAACCACCTCCAAGCCCACGTGTCCACGGGGCTGTTCTTCTCCCATCCTCAGTGGCAAGGAGGAGCCATATGCTCCAGGAATAGGCACGGCAGGAGCTTGTCCCCGCTGTCCTGGCCACGTCCCCTGCAGCTGAGTTGCACCACGCAGAGGACACATGTGCTCGTGCAGAAGATGAGCACACTCAGACAACTCGCCCACGTTGACTCAGGCGCTGGAAAGCCACTCGCATCCCTTTTCCTGGAAGAGGCGCGCGGGAGGCTGAGGCACCAGCTCGGGGGGGGAGGGGTGGGGGGTGTGAATCACCCTAATAACACAGCAGGATTTTGTGAAATGTGCTAAAAGGGCTTAATGCTCTAACCACGTCGCTCGGCGTTTCTCCACAGATCCGTTACACCGGCTGCTCCATGAACCCGGCCAGATCCTTCGCCCCGGCTGTGATCGTCGGCGACTTCAGCGACCACTGGGTAAGAAGCTGGGTTGACCCAGTGTTTCGGTGGGATGAGCCCCCCCCAAATTACCCGTGTTCCTAGAAACCCACAGAGCCAGCCAGATTCCTGACATTTCCATGCCAGCTCCCTCCAGCTGGAGGAGAGATGTAGAGATTAGCAAAAAAAGAGGTGGGGCCACTGAGAGCTTAATTGGCTTATCTAAGCAGGCTTCGTTGCAACAGGCAAAGGGTGTGTGGTTTGTTGACCGTGACTTAGCAAAAGAAACAAAACCAATGGAGTGTGGAGCTCTTCTTTGTCGGTCCTGGGAACCTTTTTCTGGTTCCTCACCTTTTTCCATCAGCTCCTTTGGGAACACCCCCAGGCATTTCCATCTGCAAAGAGCACGTTTGGAGCCAGAGCTGTGGTGGTTCACGTTGACGTGCTCGGAGGTGTCCAGCCCAAACTGGTGGCCTCCTCCTCTCTATGGTGATGTGTAAATGGATAGGAAGACACTTCTCCAGAGGAACCCAAATCGTTAAGCGTGCTCGTGATGGGCCTGTCATTCATGAGGATGACAGAGCTCTCAACAGAGGATGGTTTAGGTATATTCAGGCACAACAGCAATGGATGAGGGCTCAGGTCAACAGTGATGGCCAAAGCAGAGCTGGGTCTCAACGCACACAGAGTAGGAAGGAACATAAGCCCCCTACAACATTCTTCAGAGACCTTGGTTCCCCTCCATCCTCCAAACTCAGCCTGGCTTTTGCTCACCCAATTCTTCTCTTTTCCTTTTCCCCAGGTCTTCTGGGTGGGTCCCTTGGTCGGGGCAGCAGCAGCCTCCATCATCTACAATTACATCCTCTTCCCACAAGCCAAAACCTTCTCAGAGAGACTCGCCATCCTCAAAGGCTGTGAGCCCGAGGAGGACTGGGCAGAGCGCGAGGTCCGGCGGCGGCAGTCGGTGGAGCTTCACTCCCCACAGAGCCTGCCCAGGGGGATGTCTGAGAAGGTGTAGACAAACCTCCTCCCGGGACAAGAGAGGATCTGGGGAGAACTCTGGCAGCCCTTTTGGAGACGGTGCTCGTTGAGATGAACGTTTCACCTCTCCCCTCTCTCCCTTCACCTTTGCCGAGGGACCAAAGTGGACTCATCTCCTGGGGAGACGTGCCGTGATGGCCCAACCCACCTTCTGTCCCCCAGTTCTCCCCGTGGCCGACGGCTTTCTGACGCTGGGGCAAAATGCCATTAAATCAAAAGCCACCACCAGGGTAGCAACAGGAAGGAGGACGCTGGGATCCTACCCTGGGCTGGCTCCTTCCATGTCCCCCTTGCAGAAGCCAGAGCTCGGTGGAGGTTGTTGCCCTTCACCAAGGGCTCCAGGACGCTGCCAAGAGTTGTTATTACAGCCATTTGCTGGGTGTGGAGGTTGCCACCCGATGCCTCATTGCTGTTGAACTCAGCTCACCTGGCTCCCATTTCTTCTTGCTGCTGGGCTGGTTGCACGCAGGAGCCCTCGCTCCCGGCCACAAGTCTCTTCCAAACTGGAAGTTTTGCTGCTGCCATCTACAACCACCCATGGGATGCAGAGCTCCTGGGCTCTCATGGAGGCTTTGCTGAGAAGATGGGACTGGAAGCACGTCCTTGAGTCCCCGCTGACCCCATTGGGGAGCTCTTGCAACTGCTCTCTCCTGTGACACTGAGAAACCTCCTGATTTTCAGCCCAAATTCATCCACGGCTTGCTTGCTCTTGGACCAATGTTGTCCTTTAGCTTTAACAATTCATCTCCCTCCTGGTTTTTCCTTTCTTTCCTCTTTTCCCGTTCCACTCTGATTCTCCACTGAGTAACACAAAGCCTTTCAGGTGTGATTGTCTCCATCTAGAGCCCCGGACCTTTTCTGTGGCCTCAGACCCATCCCACCCCTTCCTTCTGCTGCATCAGGGCTTGGTTATGGTCCCCAGCATGCTCAAAGACTTTGGGTTAGCCTTTGGGATGCAATTTTTTGAACATTGCTCTTTCAGCCATTAATTTAATGCCGTTTCTATTATTTAGCCACAGTCACACATTTCTAACGTGACATCCTGCTTTTTCCTACTGGTGCTCTCCCACCAGCGTTGGACCATCACAAAGCGTCCTCACCACGTCCAGGCTTTTTCTGCTCATTAAGGGAAATATCCCATGAGATTGGACCCAATTCCAAACCGTAAGGAATGTTACTGATCATTTTCCAACCCCTCTGACTGTTTTGACACGAACTGCCACCCAAGGATGCTCTTCTCTTCCTCTTTATCCCCTGTGCTCTGCTCCTACCAGTCTCCTCCTCCTCCTCCTCTTGAAAAAAAAAGATCCATGTACATCAGGAAAACCTGAAGAAATGTATCAAGACGTCAATGTCAATGATCTGCTGTATAAAATGCCATACAACTTAATCGTTTTTGGGCTTTTTTTGGCAATGTTCCACTTAATTACTGGTCTCTTCCCCTTCAGACCTAAGCATTTAACTTATTATTTACCTTGACAATGTTTAAGACTCATATAAACTGCTCAGGGCCCAAAAATTAGTTTTAATGGCTAGTAGTTACTGTGCTTTTCCAAACAAAGTCCTTTAAATTCACTTTCATTCACTGGATTAGTGTATGTGAATCAAATAATGAGACATTTATGGCCATTTAATATAGAGAGAGTCATAAAGTAACCTCCCAGTCCCTAAATCCCACAGCTACCAGTGGAGGCCAGTCCAGCCTCGAAGGCATCCGCCCAGTGCCAACGATCTCTCGATGTACAAAATTGGCATTAAAAGGACAACCCCCATCTCCAGAGGAGGGACCCACAAAATAACCACCATCCCCTCTTTGGGACCCTTCGGATGCTCCTGTTTCTGCCCAGTTCTGCCCAGTATCCACATGGACCCATCTCGCTACACCAGATCTTCGGGTGGCTCCAGCAGCCGAAATCCTCTGGAGTCAATTTAACCCAAATTCCCCTTCTCTGAGGAATTGCATCACCGGCTTCAGTGACACTTCCAGAACTTGCACCGTCAGGAAACCAAGCCAGTCATTCCAGATTTACACCCAGGCTGAGTGGAATTAGAGAGCAGGATCTGCAACCCACAGATCAGAGCTGCCTCAGACAGGCCTAAAACCTGGGTAAATTGATAACACTTTGGATGTTAGATCCTCAACATTTGGATACTTTGAGCCAGGGCTGGAAACCAGCCAGCCCATGGCTCTCCATGAGCTCGTGACCCTCCTCAATAAAGATCTCCAATGTTTATTGTGCCACAAGTTAACATTTTTTTTGGTTTAATCATGGAACTGGTATAAATAGTGCAGTGATTTTCATTTTGAAATCAAAATGATTTCATTTCAAATCAAAATGCAAATGCTTCTTACATCACGAGGCTTTCCTTCCCTTCCCCATGTCCCACCTCCAGGTTCTGGAGGTCCTCAACCTGATCAGGTTTGGGGGGGTGGTTCTGCAAAGCCCTGCAGGATCCTTGGGGTGCCATGAAAATTCCAGAGAATTTTGTTGGACTTGCCCAGATCCCTTTCCTTGACTTCGCTGCGTGGCTGCCACGTTCAGCCCATCCCATTGCTTTAAGATACCAGTTAAATGCCATAATGCTATATGTTTTTCAGCAGAAATGTGTGATTTCATAGAATCACAGAATTTTCATGGTTGGAAAGGACCTCTGAGATCACCGAGTCCAACCATCCACACATCTAGTGTCTCACAATCCCGGGCACTAGAACATGCCCTGAATTGCCATGTCTACACGCTTCCTAAATCCCTCCAGGGATGGTGACTCCACCATCTCCCTGGGCAGGCCCTTCCAGTGCCTGACCACCCTCTCAGGAAAGTCATTCTTCCTCATATCTCATATCTCTCCTGCCCCAACTTCAGGCCATGTCCTCTGGTCCTGTCCTAATTCTCTTGGGAGAAGACGCCAACCCCCACCTCTCTCCACCCTCCTTCCAGGGAGTTGTAGAGGGAAAGGAGGTCTCCCCTCAGCCTCCTCTTCTCCAAAGAGTTCCCTCAGCCTCTCCTCATAGGACTTGTTCTCTGGACCTCTCACCAGCTTGGTGGCTCTCCTTTTCTCCTTCACAGAAAAGTCACTTGGACCACCTCATTGTCACCCAAGACACAGTCACACAGTTTCCTAGGAGGGTTCCCCCAGCCACCTCTGGTAGGGTCCTTGTCCCACCCCCCAGAGGTCCAAAACCACACAGCCCAAACACCAGCCATGTCTCAAGATCTGGAGATCTGGAAGGGCTGTTGGGACCAGCACCCTGGGAGATGCTCCACAGCACGGCATTCCCCATCGCACGGGGCGAGGAAGGACAGAGGCCAAAAGGGGACAAAGATGTGAAAAATCTGCGTTTTTAAGTTGAGAAATTTCTTGATGCATTTGCTCCGGGTCTCAGAGGCAGAATGGGGTGAAAGACTGATTTTCCAGTTCACCAAGGCAACCAGCTTTCCACAAATCGTTACCAATATTTCCCTTTGTCAACTCTTGGGCTCTTGGAGCCAGGTGATTATGCAAGAATTTCAGCTTTTAAGAGTTTCCAGATTCCTCTCCGTTGTGCTATTTATGGCATTTAGAGGAGCTTTGGAGCCTGGTTGACCTTACAGTTCCCCTCTGCCTTGATGCAACTCAACCACCTCCACCCCAGGGCTGGTTCTCCACCAGCTCCTCACCTTCCCGTTCCAGCAGCACCCACAGCAGGGTGGCATTGCCAAAGGGAAGAGGGGACATCGCTTGTCACCCCCTCCCCACGTCTTTGCAGCATTTATTCCCCCCTCAGTGTCCTCGAAAGGAGGGTCAAAAATAACATTTCTACCACAGACACATTTCAAGAGGAAAACCATCGCCGCCCCCAACACAGCTCTGCCTGGGTGCTTGGGGACACCAACAAGTGGCTGTTGGCCCCTAAGAATTCCAAGTATTTCTCTAGATGAGCAGAAAAGCAACCTCTTAGTGTCACAGGTGGCTTTGCTGGAAGGGCCAGACCTGAAAATCAGGACACTGGGCTTTGAGAGCCCGGCTTTCTCGCTGCCGGCCCTTTGCTTTCCCTGCTACACCTTATTATCCCCACGAGAGGATTTAACGACGATTCCAAGGCGAATTAATCACTGAGGGTGCTGGCATTCCCTCTGCAGACCAGCCCCAAAGCACTCGCCTCAAGAGGCTGTCGAGTAATTTCTGAGCAGGGAGCAGAGCGATGCTGTCATTAAGCATTAACGATGCTCAGGGGTTGAACACCGTCATCAGCCCCATTTTGCAGGGTTACAAGGTCACCGTGACCACCCACCACGGGCTGGAGGACAACTTCAGGACCGGCTTCTCAAGCCACAGCGAGGGACGTGGGGACATCCCCAAAATCCCTCTTGGGGGGGATGGAGTTTGCCCCAAAGCTGGGTGAGGTTGCTGGGAGAAGCAAAAGCCTCCTTGCTCCAGGGCAGGAGAAGGTGGAAACACCATCAGGAGAAAAAGCCCTCACCTTCCAAGAGAACGCAAGCGGGGGGTGGGTTAGGTACGAGAAATCCTTGTAACCCCCACCCAAAACACCCCACGGAGACATCACCTTGCACCAAAAAGTGCCAAGGTTTTGCATTAATCCCACCACTTTTCCCACCATGGCAGCAAGGAGCAGCCCCGGGAGCTGAGAACGGGGAGGGGAAAGTTTGCTATTTCTTGCTCTACTTTTAATTCCCAGTGTGTTATTTTTTTACTTTTTTCCCCTTCTGCCTTGCTGCGAACTCCCCAGGCTGAGCCAGCAAGAAGCACCCTTTCTCTTAAAAACCAAACTAAACCAAACTTTCTCCTCCAGCCCATCTAATCCCAACTAAGCACAGATTCCAGCAGAAGGAGTTGCCTCCCGTAACTATTATTATTCGTGCTTGAATTATTGCCCCAGTTTTAACATCCTGGGTAGACACGGAGCCAAGGGAGGGAGGGAAATCCCAAAAGCTGGTCCGGTTTGGGTCTCAGCGGCGTTTGTAATCAGGATTTGGCCACCTGCAGTACCATCCGCCGGGCTTTGAAGCCCAACACGGAGCTGAACTCATCGGAAACCTGGGCTGCCCTGGAATTCGGAAGTGCCAAATTACCAGCAGCTCCTTCCCAAAAAAAAAGGGAAGCAGCAGCCAAGTGGGGACGACAGGGACTGACACACGTATTCAGTTAATAACACACGCCTCCGCGGGCGAGGCAGAGCCTCGGGAGGGCCCCGGGTGAGGATGAGGCACCAGCTGCCTTCCTCCCACCCGGGCATCCTTCATCCCAACTCAACAGTGGGCTGGGGTCCCTGTCCCCCTCCAGAGCATCATCCCCGAGGCGCGTGGTCCTACAACTGGGTGGCAGATCTGGGTGGGTTTTGGTTGTCCCATTTGCCCGTCGATGCTGGAGAGGAGGAGGAGGAAGAGGAGGAGGAGGAGGGAGATGGCTAAACCTGTCCTCCTTGCACAAAGCCTCCTCGTCTCCTTTCCTCCAAAAGCCTCGGGGTGAGCCGAGGCGTGCGTGACCCCACCACGTAGGTGTCCGTCTGTCAGCAGGCGCCGGCGCAACGCCTGCTCCACGTCTTGCCCAACTCAATTAAATTTGACACATCAAAGGCACTTTCAGTTCCCGCGACTCCCTCGGAGGGTACGCAGCCCGGGGGTGGGGGGGGAAGAGGACGAGGAGAGGACGAGGAGCCTTCCCAAAGCCCGCTCCACATGGTCGGCCACCAAGAGGAACCAAGGAGGAACACCCCAGAGACGAAAATCCAGCAAACAGCCCCAGGAAAATAGGTTTTGCGTGGCCTCTTGTTAGAGAAACACCTTGTTTTCTCTCTGGAAGCTTTCACCCCATCATCTCTAACTTCTTATTTGATTATATCTCCCCGTCCACCGGGGGATTTTTCTGGGGGGTTGTTACCTGGGGCTGGGAACCCAGGAGAGCATCTTTTGGCCGGAAAAGCATCTTTTTGGCCGAAAAAGCATCTCTTTGGCTGGAAAAGCATCTTTCTAGTTTTTTAGCCAGAGCAGAGCATGCAGTGGAGGAGCTGCCAGCCAAACAGGGAGAGACACGTGGCTGGTGGCTCACGGAAGGCTCCGGAGGACGGGGACAAGGGACGGGAACAAGGCGCGTTCCATCCCGCCGGATGCCACAAGCCGGGCTCGAAGGGAAAACGGCGAGCAATTACTCCCGCCTGGAACCCGGCCAAGGCGTCTTGAAATACCAGCTTGCAAAACTTTCACCAAAACACGCCAACGGACCAGGTGTTTTCTAGGATAACAGAGCTGGCCCTGTCACCTCCCGCCACCAGCCCTGGGATCGGCAGAGCCGGGAGAAGACCATTATGGGGGATTAATTCTGTAACGGATCCCCGGTCCCTCGAGACTCCCCGGGGTCTGTTTGCTGAGCTCAGGGCTTTGGGTACGGAGGGAGGAGAAAGGCTCACTGGTTTTTGGCTCTGGAGGAAGAAGTCCCCTCCTCTTGCTCTGACGAGGAAGCCCTCCTGGCTCCTGACCCCGCCGGGTGTGTGCAGGTCTGACTGCACCCAGCAGAAGGCAGCAGTGAATGCAATTATATATATTTTTTCAGTGCTTTTTAGCTTTAAAGAGGGATTCGAATGATTTTGCCAGTCATCTCCTGCACGTCCAGCTTTGCTCAGCCCGTGCTGGAGCACGAGGGTGGCTGTGGAGAACCTCAACCTGGGTTCAGTGTGGAGAGATGGAAGGCAAGATGCAGTCAACCAAGCAAGGAGAGCAGATCTAGCACCCAAACCTAATTTAAAAAAAAACAAACAACAAAACAACCAAACAACAAACCAACAAAAAGTATTAACCCTGGCACAAGGCTGCAAGGACTACAAGAGAACCAAGAATTCATTGTTTGGTGTCACCAGAGCCTTTTTCCACCCCAAAACCTCAGTCCCCAAAACTTCAGTCCCCAAAACCTCCACCCCAAAACACAGCACTGAGAGCCACCCCCCGCCAAGGGCTGGCAGCTGGAGGGATTTTGGAAGGATTTTGGGAACATGAGAGGAGACACACAAACATGGCCCGTGTCCACGCAAAGCTGACGTTCCCAAGAGCGGAATCACCGGCCTCGTTGAGCAATGGCTCGAGAGAAGGCAAAAAGGAAAGAAAAGGGCTGGAGGTGACAGGGAGGATACACCCTCCCTGGCTACGGGTGGCAAGCACCCACCCCCCCGTGACTACCACCCCGCACCCTCGGCTCCGTACGGAGCAGAAAAGCCGCAGAGAGGTCCATGGCCAGGCTCCGAGGCGATCAGACCTCTCTCTTCCCAGCCACCCCATCCCCTCCAGACCCCTCAAAGAAGCCCCGGCCGGGAGAGGCAAAGCATCCCCTGAACCCTGCCCTGCTCCCAGGGTGGTTGCAAACCACCCGTTTCCTGGAGCTGAGCTGTCTTTGACAGCCCGGGAGCAGCTCCAGGTCCTTAACTTTGCTTTACGTTTCGACATCCCACGTCAATCGAAAGGTTTTCAAACCAAAATACAGCCCTCTCCAGCCTGCACGGCCAAGGGTGGAAGGGAATATTAGCTACACCTCTGCTAACGAAGCACCCAGCACCTGGTGAGAGGGAGTAAAAGAGGGGGGGAAAAAAAAAAAAAAAGAAAAAAAAAAAGCAGAGGAGGGAGCAGGGCATCGTTATGCAACCTCGTTATCTAACGACCACGGAGACACCCTATAGGGGCTCTTTGTTTGCAGAGGGAAGGAAAGGAGAGAGAAATGCCACCAACATCTGAGTCACTGGTTCACCAAGAGGCACCAAAGTTATTTTCAGATGGAAACTTTTCCAGTTTCACATGATAATTTGGGAGGGCTGGCTAATTCCCTGGCTCCACCCACCGCCTTGTAACCCAGCTCCCTGCTGCTCTTGCATATATAGATAGGTATGGCCCTACAACTGGGCGCAGACAGAAGAGCCTGGAGACAGAGGAAACCTCAACTTTCTTCCTTCCCCACTGCCCTCCACCCGCTCCCACCATGAAGAGGGAAATATTAACCCTGGCCTTCGCTCGGTCCGTCTTTGTGGAGTTCCTCTCCACGCTCATCTTCGTCTTCATCGGCCTGGGCTCAGCCCTGAAGTGGCCGTCCGCCCTCCCCAGCATCCTTCAGATCTCGCTGGCCTTCGGGCTGGCCATCGGCACCTTGGTGCAGGCGTTTGGCCACATCAGCGGCGCCCACATCAACCCGGCGGTGACCATCGCCTTCTTCGTGGGGAACCAGATCTCCTTCCTCCGGACGCTCTTCTACGTCATCGCCCAACTGGTGGGGGCCATCGCCGGGGCTGGCATCCTCTACGGCGTGACGCCGGTCAACACCCGCGGCAACCTGGCCATCAACGCGGTAAGTCCTCCTGCCCGGAGGTGGCTCATCTCACCGGGGAAGGGGGGGAGCTTTTCCTTTCCTTCCCAGCGAGGAGCTGGTGGTGGCACCGAGGCGGGGAGCAAAATCCATAAGCACCTCATCCTGCACTCATGGAGGGATGGGGATGGGATAGGACCAAACGCCGGCGTAGCCAGCAGAACGTTGACATGACAGCTTTATTGTGCGGGGTAACGAATGGCATCGGGTTTTTTTTTTTCCTCCTTAATAAGAGCTTCCTTTATCCTAAGGGCCCGAGTGAGTCACACGCACCATCGGGATGTTCTTGACTGCAGCCTTTCCACCTGGAGATTAATGCTAGGATAGGAGCTGTGCCAGGACGGAGAGGGGAGGGCAGGGAGCAGAGACCAGTCAAACCAGTATGGGCAGGGGGAGCAGAAGCCCACTGCAACCGGTGCGTTGGGGGAGCCGGGGAACGGAGGTGGATGGAGAGAGGTGGTGGAGGAGAAGAGCTGGAGAAGGAGCAAGGCATGGGAGAGTGCAGAGGGGCTGTGGGTGTCAGGGGCTGCTGGAGGAGGAGGAGGAGGAGGAAGGGAGACCGTGGGACCCTCCCAGATAAGTGGGGACGAGAGGAACACGTCTCAAACCCTCGGGGCAGTGCTGGGAAACCACCCAAAAGGGGAACGGTGGAGCTACGGCTCCAACCAGCACCAGGTCAGGACCCCCGGGAGCAGCAGGGAAACGTTGCAGGGGGTCTGATGGTTGGGATGAGGTCCTGCAACGCATCGTATCCCCACACGCTCCCCATCCCAAACCAGTTCAGCTTCAGCTCAAAACCGAGCTGCAGTGGGTCAGGTGGCTTTGCCCTTCCCATGCCCAGTGGGGTCGAGTCCATCTGATGGTCCCCAGGGGTTGGCCCAGAGGTGCTGAGACACCACCAAGGTGTCTTACCCCCTTGACCACCCCAACCTTCATCCCAACCCTCACCCTTCATCCCGTGCCCCCCCCATGGTGGCTGCTAGAGGCAGGAGGGGGAGGGGGTGCTCCACAAAGCAGAGGGGAGAAGAGTCAGGGTACAACAACTTGCAAGGACCAAGAGGGCAAGAATTGCAGGGAAAAGGGGAAAAATCCGTGTAGGATTTGGTAGGAAAGCACCAAGTGTTGCGGAGAAAGACATGGAAAGCCTGGAGAAGGGAGGGGCTCGGGGGACAGACGGATTTTGGAGCAGTAAATAGAAAGAAAGATAATTTCTTCCCTTTTGGGGAAAGCAGCAGTGAGCCTGAGCAGTGGCCAGCACAGGACCTTGTGCTCCCAAGGCTGGGCAGGGGACCTGGGGACATCCTCATACGTGGCTTTGCCAACCCAAATCCACCAGCAAAGCACCCAAGAGCCCTCCCAGTGATGCCGAGCCCCAGGGATGGTCAATTATTGTTGTTCTCAATGGTTCACAGCTCAACAACAACACGACCCCTGGCCAGGCCCTCGTGGTGGAGATCATCCTCACCTTCCAGCTGGCTGCCTGCATCTTTGCATCCACGGACAACCGGAGGAACGGCAACGTGGGCTCCCCAGCTCTGTCCATCGGCCTCTCTGTTGCCTTGGGGCACTTGGTGGGGGTAAGTGTCCAGGCAGGAGGGCAGGCGTCCCCAAAATACTCTTGTGTGGGTGGTCTGAGAGGGAGCTGTCAACACGGGTCATACTGGGGCTCCTTCTCCATGGTGACTGGGGGGACCTGGACCTCTCTGTAGGAGACTCCTGGAGAGTTGCTCGTACAGGCTAAGCAACGTGAGGAACCTTAACCTTGGTCTCCTTTCCCCACCGACAGATCTACTTCACTGGCTGCTCCATGAACCCAGCTCGGTCCTTCGGGCCCGCGGTCATTGTGAGGAAGTTCAGCCCGGCACACTGGGTGAGCACCAGGATGGGCTGGCCTACAGCCCGAGGGGGCAACAGCAACGATTGCCTTGGGGGCTCACAGGGGTGGGTGTCCCAGAGCCCGTCCCAGGCCTGGAAGGATAAAAGGGGGCTGGAGAACACGGGAGGTTGTCCCTCTTGATGCATGAGGAACAGAGCCAGCAAGGGGACAAGCATAAGCCCCCCCATGCAATGGTTCACACTGAGCTAAGGGCATCATCTGAGGTCCATAAAGCCCACAGAGAAGCCCAGCTTAGGCTTTCAACTCGCCCAGGAAGCTCAGACCCAGCCTCACAGAGCAGGCTTGGTGCCACCACATCTCTGCACCCATGAAGAGCTCATTGTCTTCAGCAGGAGGGGATTTCAGCCCAAGAAGCGCACTGGAAGGGGTATTTGCATCTCAAGAAGTGCACTGGAAGGGGTATTTGCATGTCCCCATGGGCTAGAAGACATGGAACAGTGGGGGATGCTGGTGTGATGGTGGGACCTGGTGCCCCAGCCTCCAAGAACCTGCTCTCACCCTCTCCCTTGTTGCTGTCTAGGTGTTCTGGGTTGGACCCATCCTCGGGGCTTGCTTGGCCGCTCTGCTCTACTTCTACATCCTCGTCCCCTACTGCATGAACATGTCAGACAGGGTTGCCATCGTCAAGGGCACCTATGAGTCAGAGGAGGAGTGGGAAGACCGGAGAGAGGAGAGGAAGAAATCCATGGAGCTGACCCCGCCATAGGAACGGCTGAGAAAAAAAAAAAAAAAAACAAGCAAAAAAGAGGGGGGAGAAGCCCCCCCCCCTCAACATGGGCTCATGTGTGCACCAAAGCCAGACAATGAACATCCAGCTACAGTAGACTCTTAAGCGAAAGTCTTTTAACTCAAAGGCCACCTGCGACACAGCGAGGAGTATTGCAGAGTCTGTGTATATAGTCCCTCTTTGTTGAGTGCTAGAACCTCTCCGAGCTTCTCTGCAGCCAACCAAGCCCAGCCCAGGACCCTCAGCCCCGGGCAGCCCCTCAGCTGGGGGTTTCCCACCCCCTCGGTGGCATCCTTGCCCTCCCAGGGTGCCAGTTTTGAGGCTGACACCATACCTTCTGGTGAGATGCACAGGGTCTCACCCCGGCGCCGGGTGGCCCAGGGGATGGATGGAAACACCATGTGGAGACCAGTAAAGAAGAACGACGGCTTCGGGCAGGTGGGTGCAGCAAAAATCCCCCCCCCGCTTTCCCCCCCTGCCACAGGGTCCACGCTGCTCATAGATGCTCTTTCATGCATTAGCTGGTGCTGGTGAGTCCTATTTATTTGTGGCTGCAGAAAGGAACGTGATTTTTTTTTTTTTGATTTTGTGTTGAGATCTTTGTAATATAGTATATTATTTATTGTGAATAAAGGAAAATTTAAAAAAAAAAATGATGGGCACAAATCTGCTTGGGTATCAAACTTTAGGTGGAAAAATGGGTCAAGCTGGGAAAGGAGCCATCCCTCAAGAGCCAGAGCTTGGACCCTGAAAGGCTGAGGGACTTGGGTCTGTTTAGTCTGGAGAAGAGAAGATTGAGGGGGGACCTGATCAACGCCTCTAGATACTGAAATGGTGGGGGTCAGGAGGATGGGGCCAGTCTTTTTCCAGTGGTGCCCAGTGACAGGACAAGAGGGAACGGGCACAAACTGGGACATAAGAAGTTCCACCTAAACATGAGGAGGAACTTCTTCACTGTGAGGGTGGCAGAGCCCTGGCAGAGGCTGCCCA
>JAOQGM010000017.1:1578704-1609858 GCA_027564225.1 Gallinago stenura | reverse complement strand
ACCCCTCCAGGGATGGGGCAGCCACAGCTTCTCTGGGCAACCTGGGCCAGGCTCTCACCACCCTCACAGCAAAGAATCCCTGATCACGAGTCCCTCCCCAGCTTTCCTGGAGCCCCTTTAGAGACTGGAAGGGACTCAAAGGTCTCCCCGGAGCCTTCTCTTCTCCAGGCTGAACCCCCCCAACTCTCTCAGCCTGTCTTAAGAGGAGAGAGAATAATTGTTGTGGTTTCCCAATTTAAAGGGTAAAAAAATGAATGTCTGCTGTGATCAATTTGTGGAGCTAGGTTGCTGCAGCATCCACGAGCTGCCCGGTTTGACACACATATGCTGTAGTTCATGCTACCTCTCTCTGCTTTTCTCTCTTTCCTCTCCATTTCTCTGGCATCGGCGCATGTTCTAATTTTAAACCATGCTGTACTCTGTATTGCGGCATTTCTCTTCCTGAATTATTTATCAGCGTTTGGAGCTGAATGGAGTGTGTTACGTTTTTTCCACTGCTCATTATTGGCCATGTGTCTGTCTTGAGCCATTGACAGATTTGGTTCATGTCAAATCATGCTTGGCCTCAGCTTGGAGAGGGGTTGGTGGGGCTTGGTTGCAGCCTGACCGGGCACAGGATCATTCAGATCTGCATGTGTTTGATACTCTTGCTGCTGGGGCAGACGGGGAGTGGATGGTTGCCATGATAACACATCCTCAACTGAGCCAGATTTGAATGGAAGGTCCCTTTTTTAAAAAAGGAAATAAATTTAAAAAAATCTTCTTGCTGCCTGAAGACTGACTTCAGCCTAGGAAGAAGGTACCTCTGTGCATGTGTGTGCGCTGACACGTGCAGAGGAGAAGACGGCATCAGAGATTGTGGGCATGACTGAGGTTGACTCAAAGCTCCTTGGTGGGGAGGGGTGTTTAATTTTCACTGAGTAGAAAATGGTAATTTCTTTTAAATTTAAAAGCCTTTTCTGTTCTTCCCCACCATGCCCAGTGCACGCACCCTTATCCATCAGAGATGGCTTTTAAAGCAGCAGGTGGGCGGGGTATTTCATTTCTGGAGGGTTTTCCCACCCACTCCCTAAACTTGATTTGCCCCTTCCCCTTTCTTCCTTGAGTATCTCTGAGCGTTTATATTTTCTCCTGCTATCCCTTTCTCCCCCCTGCTGCTTCTGTCTCTCCTGTATTCTTTTGCCTTTGTGTATTTTGTCCCTCTGAGCAGATGCATCCCTGCTGCTTCTGGACTCCCATCCCTGTGGAGCTGGGGAGACTGTTGTCCTTCCAGTCCCATGGGAGAAGAAGGGTCTGGCTGGAGGAAGGAGCTGCCCTGTGTCCTGGTGGCCTGGAGCAAGCGTGTACTTTCTTGTGTACTGACGCCTTAGTGACAGGAGGCTCACTGTGCCTTTATGTCCTTGGCATGATATGGGGAGAGGGCTGAAGGGGGGGTAGAATTCAGAGGGCAAGATGGTCCCAGTAACAGTTGAACAAGGGAATGGGAAGTGCATTTTTTGGCTTGCCAAAGTGCGGTAGGTGCCAGTTGCTATGGCTTTGAGCAGCTGGTCAGTGTGATGTTCCGCTGTGAGAGCGCAGCTGTGATTACTGCTCCGCTAAATAACGAAACCCAAATCTAGGGCAGTGTGCTTTTTTATGCTGGGCTCTGAAGTGAAGTACTAATTCTGCCTTATGATCTCATTTCTGAATTCTTCTCTGTTAGGTCGAGTAAGCTTCTTCAAGGGTTCTTGTATCATTTCTCACAGTTTCAGGAGCCCCCGACCCTATCCTCACCTTGGTTTTAGGTCCTGGGTGCACTAGCAGTCGGTGTCTTTATTTTGTGTGTGTTCACGCAGCACTTCGAGCGAAACTGATTGCCAGCCACAGGGTGAGCTGAGGACAGGATGGGCCAGGGCTTAACTCCTGGATCTTGCTTCTTTGGGCATAAGCCACATTTTCTCTTTCCTGGTAGTAGAAGCCATTCAGATGGAGTTGTTGATGGCCTGGGCTTCCCTGTCCTCCTTAGAATGTCATCATCCTCACAACTCTCTGACTTGTGACTTTTGAGAGTGGAATCTTCACTATACAAGTATTATTATTTTCCTTCAATCTGCCCCTTGTTCCTTTATTATGGCCTCTTCTGAGCAGACCTTGGGCCTCATAAGATAAACATGCTGGTGGTAGGACTTCTATGGAGAGATCTTTCAGGTAGTCGTAGTCTTGATGAAGAATCCTGGCTGTTCTCCCTCACTCCCATTTGTGTGCCCCATGGAAAAGGATGAGTAAGACCAGAACATCCTTCCTTCGATCCCAGCTGTGGGGATTCTGCTGGTCTCCTGCTTTCAGCTTTTCCACGGGTGCCTGGTCTGGTTCTGGATATTCATGGAGCTTTTTTTGGTGGAACGTGTTAGAGTAGGTAGCTCCCAGAAGCATCGGTCTGTGGTTCTTATCCTTCCCACTTTGTGACTCCAAACACAAAGAAGTCTTTCTGCTGCATACACACTCCTGCAGAACAGAACAAGCCTGTGTCCTGGAGGACTTAGGAAAGATCTTCTATTTGACACGTGTGGTGGTTATAGTGTCTGCCTAGAAGTGTTCTCTGTCCAAGCTGATCCCTTGGCTCAGATGTTTGGTGTGTACCTGGCACCACCCTGAAGCTGAGTCACGTTAGGCAGAGACTCTCCAAACCTCTCCTGCACTCTGCCTGCTCATGAAGTCCTTGGAAGTGTAGGCTGGCTGGAGAGTGTGTTTCTACCTATGCACTTTAGTAATTAACGATACCTTGCAGTGTGAGTGCAGTGAGCAAGGTCAGTTCTGACCTAGAGAATAGTCTGTGGCAGTTCACTACATGCTTTGAGGATTGTTCCTCACTCTCAACCTTGTGGTGCTGTGGTGGCTGAGGCTGGCAGAAGTGAGAGCACTGGTCTTTGACACTGCAACAAGGAGCGTGTCCCTAAGGAAAAAGGGGTTTAAGGTGTGAAAGGCAGGAGCCTTCATGTAGGGCTTCGTCCAGGCTGCTGGTGGGGCTGCCTCACTCTTCTTCCTCTTTCCACCCAGGATTTACTGTCTCCCTGTCTAAGGGGAAAGATGCAGCTCAGCAAATCCTCTCACACACACCTGCTTCACGAAGATGAAACGCTGCTGATTTATAATGGGTAGTGGTTTTTGGAAGACCTGGACATGTCTGCAGGAGGCTGCATTTGTGCTGTCTAGGGCAGAGGCCTGTGTCCTAGGGCTGGGGTCAGAACTGGGTCCAGTCCTGTTCAATATATTCATCAATGACCTGGAGGAGGGAACAGAGTGTCCCCACAGCACGTTTGCTGATGACACAAAACTGGGAGGAGTGAGTGACACGCCAGAAGGTTGTGCTGCCATCCAGTGAGACCTGGACAAGCTGGAGAGTTGGACGGAGAAGAACCCGATGAAATTCAACAAGGGCAAGTGCAGGGCGCTGCACCTGGGGAGGAATAACCCCCTGCACCAGGACAGGTTGGAGAGTGACCTGCTGGAAACCAGCTGTGTGGAAAAAAAAAACTGGGAGTCCTGGTGGACAACAGGATGACCATGAACAAGCAGTGTGCCCTTGATGCAAAGAGGGCCCCATCAGGAGGATGGGGGCCAATCTTTTTTCAGTGGTGCCCAGGGACACGACAAGGGGCAACAGACACAAACTTGAACATAGGAGGTTCCATCTAAACGTGAGGAGGAACTTCCTTGCTTTAGGAGAGCGCCAGAGCCCTGGAACAGGCTACCCAGACAGGGTGTGGAATCTCCTTCTCTGGAGATATTCAAAACCCACCTTTATAGGTCCTGCCCAGCCTGCTCTGGGTGACCCTGTTCTGGCAGGGGGTTGGACTAAGTGATCTCCAGAGGTCCCTTTCAACCCCTACTGTTCTGTGAAGGAAGGATTTCTCACTCAGAAATCTGTCCTTGCTGAGCCATCTGCCAGGCATCTAAGTGCTAGAGAGCAGGTTTGCAGGCTCAGGTTATGGAGCTTCTTTTCTTTCTGCTTTAATGTTGCTGTTAAGAACTGACGGTGGGCTTCCAACAGAGGGTCCTAAGCTGATTGTATGTTCTTGCTTAACATGTTCTGTTAGCTAGGCTGCTTTGAAAGCAGGAGACCCGGTAGAAGGAAAGAACAGCACCTAAAGTTCCCTCCTTTGATAGTACTAATAGTACTAATCTTGCCAGTGCAGGGCACTGGAGTAGAGGGTCCTTAATCCCGAGCTGAAATGCAGCAGGCCACATACTTTCTTTAGCAAAATGAAGCTGTGATAGTTTCTCTAGGTTTTGTGGAGATCTTAAAGCTCTATCTATGTGAAGGAAAGATCCTTGGCCTGGGCAAGATGTGCTGGAGCGCTGCTCCTGGACCAGATGCCCTCTGTCCCGTCATGTTGCTTCTTCATTTGCAAAGAAGCTGCCAGAACTTCTTCAGGGGTCGGAATTCCAGGTTTGTAATGCGAGGGGCCTGTCTGGGCACTAAGTGACAGGAATAAACAAACCTGAAATAGATGAGTTAAAAAAGAGGGGAAAACCCTGGTGCTGAGTTGTTAACCTCATCTCTCTCTGAATCTTGCAGCTTTGTTGGGTTCAGCTGCTACAGGGAGTCACTCTGTGCTTTCTGCCCGGGGACGCTGATTTCATGGAAATTAATGAAATTTCACTGAACCCAGACACGTTTCCTGTTGGGTCATCCATGGAGCTGTTGAAAATGCAGTAACTTGCTGCCTCTCAGGGCTTGCTCTGCTGCAGACTGAGAAACTGTCACAGCAGCGCCCGTGAGCTCAGCTGAAGGCCCTCGTCCACTGGTGACTGGTTCTTATGGGTCAGTTTCCTTGGACAGAAACCTGCATTTTAAAAGTTTTTTGTGGAATCAGGAGGAAAGAACTTGAAGCGGCCAGAACTGGAGTCATAAAAGGAACTTGAATCACTAGGATCTGGCTTCCTTGCACCTTCTGATGGGGAAATCTCATTTAACATCCATAGAACATTTGTGTTCAGCCAATGTGGGAGTCAATTAATTGTGGCCCTCCACTTGAAAACGCTAGTATAGCACTGCAAGTAACTTCTGTCTTATTACCCCTGTCTGCTGGTTCTCTAGCTGTGGGACCCCGTCTTCAAATGTCAATGTTGCTGTGGGTAGAAGCGAGGACCTGCAGGCAGGATCCCAGCAGGAGGAGGAGGACGGCTGGCCGGGAACGTTTACCTTCTTTCTGCACGGGCCTGGCAGGCTCAATTCAGAAAGCTTTGAAGCAGGTTAAGACAGAAGCTCATTTCAGCTTAGGTCCTTTGCAGAACAGGACTGCTTTACAAACAGGAACCTCTTTGTCGCGGAGCTGAAATGTTATCAGTTCTCTGTTGTCTGTCTCCTTGCTATTTAAAAGCTTTATAGGACTGTTTCTTTGGCTGTAGCATGGGATCATTCAGAAAAAACTCCATTAACTTAGCAAAAGTGGTAAAGGCGAGTCCTGAAGAAGCTTTACCAGCACAGCACTACGCTATTTGCAGTGAATGCTGTCAGTGAAAGCTGTGCATCTCAACCTTTTTGCAACTATCTCGCTTCAGACTCTCTGTCTCCTTGAGCCCAAGGCTGATCTTGCCTTCTCATCTTCATCTGCTTTCTCTTAAAAGCTCTTGTCTTTATCCAGCTGCCCTGTGAGCCTTTGCTGGCCCTTGCTCTGCTGCTCCATTGCTGCCAGAGCTCAACCTGGGCAAGAAGCCTCTTGTAGACCGGAGGCTGATGGCATTTGAAGTGGCCCCGCAGAGTGCACTTTCTTCAGCTCTAGTTGCGCTTCGCCTTGGATGGATTCCTGCCCAGGAGAAACCAGTGGCAGAGAAGAATGATCACTCTCTGCTGTCGACCAGTGTTTAGAGCTGTAGTCGGAAGATCTCTGTAAATCCAACAAGAAGCAACTTCTGAGCCTGGAGAGGAACAGGATGCGCTTGTGACCCATCACAGAGTCCCTGTGCTCGGCAGTGGTGCCTTGTGTGCTTGAGAGTCAGCCTTAGTATGTGGAGAGGAGACTTACTGCAGCCTGTGTGCCTGTATAGTTGCCGGGTCTGGGATGGAAAACTCCTTTCTGGGGAAAAATTTAAGTAAATGAGGAGTGTAAAGCCTTTTCGGGGCCACTTTTATTTCTTATTTCCTGTCTCCTGTCAGATTTAATCACTAATAAATGAGCAAGAAAAGAAATAACTGAATGGAAATGAAAAATATAACAAACTCTTGGAAATGTTATGGCAATGAGAGGAGTGAAGGGAGGCTACTTGCAACCTACCTTGGCATGCGTATGGTGTTCTGCAAAGTGTAGTCCATGCACAGAATTGTAGGGGTTGAAGGGACCTCTGGAGATTCAAAACCCGCAGGCTGGATGCGTCCAGGTGGGTTTTGAATATCTCCAGAGCAGGAGACCCCGCACCGTCTCCGGGCAGCCTCTTCCAGGGCTGTGCCGCACTCACGGGAAAGTTTTTCCACATGTTCAGACGGAACTTCCCGTGTTCCAGTTTGTGCCCATTGCCCCTTGTCCCATCACCAGGCACCACTGAGAAGAGCCTGACTCCATCCTCTTGACACCTGCTCTTTAGATATTGATAAGATCCCCTCTCGGCCTTCTCCAGGCTGAACAGCCCCAGGTCTCTCAGCCTTTCCTCAGGAGAGAGGTGCTCCATTCCCTTGATCATCGCCTCCGCTGGACTCTTTCCAGTAGTTCCCTATCCGTCTTGACACTTGAGTTCTTGTGGAAGATGCTGATGTTCCCTGGGGTATCTCTTCTTCGCTCCAGCACTGAGATTTGTGTTGCTCCGGTGCCTGGCAGGGGAGTGTGCTGTGTCTTTAAAGCCGTCTCGGGCTGTGCGGAGGCAGTTCCATTGAAGTGTTTGAATTGGAGCTGGAGGGGGGTGCATGTGGCTATTGGCAGAGCTCTCTCTGACATCCCTCTCGACAGCTGGGCTCTGCTTTGCTTCAGAGCTGCTTGTCAGAGCAATTAGCTTTGCTGTAGCAGCAGCAAGGATCGCTAGTGTTTTATTCAGGGTTGAGAGCTGGCGGGGGCTTCTAAGAAGCAATATTATCTTGGCAAAATTCCTCTTGAACTGGTGGTGGCAATGAAGTCTCTGTTGAAATCAGGAAACAGATGACCCGCTGAGAGTGCAAAACCACTGCGGTGAGTTTATTTTTAGAGTAAGTCTTCAATTATTTTGGGCTTGAGAAAGATTGACCAGAGACTTTTCTTTTCCTCTCCCTATACCCCCACCATGCAAAATACAGTGTAGGAGTAAATGCAAGCAAGTGCTTCAGGGATGGGGACCTGACATCATTCGCCTCCGGTAAGTAAATGACACGATTTCTGCTGCTTGATGGGGTTAATTTAAAATGGTACTGTACTAAAATGAATATGTAGCTGTGTGATCCCATTCGAGACTTGAGAGTGTGTGGAGATCTTTCTCCTTCCTCTCTCTGTGATGCTGGGGATGCACTGACAGGAGACCGGGGAATCCCCGATAGCACACTGCTCTTCCATGTCACTAAGGATTCCCCGTGACAATCTCATGGGTTCTTCTTGTGTCTTAGCTCGGTACAGCTTGCTCTTGGGTAGTTTCTGTTTATGTTGCAAAGACAAAATACTCCCTGCTCTTCTGCTGGGTTATACTTTAAAGGATTTACTTGCTGGAAGCTGGTTAGTTGGTGAGAAATGTTGACTAGTTAATTGACTGTGTGGCATATGACATTTTCAGGCTAGCTTATGCAATTTGGTGTTTTGTATGGACTGTATTTGTGTTCACATATGTATTACCCACACCTTAAAATTATCTTAAACCTATATCTGAATTGGGTTTGGTTTTAGTGGAATCAGGGATTTGGATTACCTTTAACTCCTTCTCACATATGTTCATCATACAGTCTTGCCTGAAAAACAAGATAGTGGAAACGATGCTCCCTTCATTTGAGATCTAGTGCTAAGAGCTGGTTTTCTTGGGCTTGAGGTATTAGCCAGTTACCATACTGCAGGATCTTCATTCAGGTGCATTGGGCTTACTTCCTTTCCCTTTGTGTCTTTTAAATGCTTATTTAAAGTGGAAGCCTCACCTGTGGCTTGAGGATCTGCAAACAGCAGCAAAGGCTGCTGCAGTGACTGGTGACACTCGGGCAGGGGAAGGCTGTGGGAAGGGGAATACCTTAATCCGCTCTTCACACTCCCCCTTCTCTATAAAGTCCAACTTTCACAGCTGGCAGCCAAAAGTTGTTGATTTTTTTTCTTCTAATCATCGTTTCTCGCTATGTTCAATGATCAAATAAATTTCTGGATCCCACCTGGAAAACAGCCTCGGTGTCTTACATTTGCTGCGTACCCCTTGGCTACTTCGCATCAGTGGCTTGGAATCCTCTGCCAGCATGGTGAGAAGCAGGAGCATCAGCCCTGAAAACAGAAAGGGGGATATAGATAGCAACCCTACTTTTTGCCTTCCTCCCAAGGAGGTTTGCCAGGAGCTGGAATGCTTTGGGTCTGATTAGTAAGGTTTGAGGATCTGCTTTGCCAGCCCAGGTCAGCTCAGGAATGGGAAGCTGGTCTGGGGAATACCCTGCTCTCTCAGCCAGCTTTTTACTCTTCGTGCTTTTGCTTCTGCCTGGCGCAGGCACAGTATAAGAGGAGTGTGCCAGCCAGGAGGTAACAGCTATTTCTAATGTTGTACATTTTTCCCAAGCCTGGTTACCGCCTCCGTATCTGCAAGGTGTCTCCTACCTGGTGTGGAATTTCATGAAGGATGGGTGGAAGGAATTCTGCTTGGAGTTCTTGGAAAGTGTTGGAATGTGAGTCAGTGGGAACTGTGTCAGGGTTTTCCTCTGAGCCTTGGAAGGGTTAACAGAAGTTCCTGTTCGATGCTGTCCTATTGCATCTTGATGCTGTAGAAAGTAGGTGGATATAATTCCTTGCTAGCTTTTCAGGAAACCCCTGTGGTGGACAGCCCTCATTAATTGTTGCTGGGAAACTGCTTTGACGTCAGAGGAGCAGTTCCCTGGTCCTCAGCTGAACACAGGAATAGCTTGTGATGGGGAAAGGAAAACCAGTGTGAAATGGTGAAGGGAAATCTCTGACGGGGAGATTCTAATCTCAGATTTCTTTTCTTTCTCCCATCCTTCTGCCTAGGGACCCTCAGAGGAACTGTCCACAAAGATTTACAAGCACTATATTTGGACTGAATATAAGCCCTTCCTTCTTCAGAACTCTTGATGGCTTCTGTGATCCTTTCACTTCTTAACTGTTGGCTGGTTTGTTGAGTTTTTTCCTCCGCCAGATTTTGTAAACAAGGGGTGAGAGGGTTATCACTTGGCTTCACTGCAGGTCCCAAAATAAAAGGGAAAAAAAACCCAACATCACTGGTTTGGGGTGGGGTTTTTTTTGTTTATTTTTAACATAAAATAACTAATATCCCGATAAGCTTAACAAAGGGGAGAGCAGAAGGACTGAAGATGGCCATTACCACTGTGAACTTCAGGCTAAGAGAACTTTTAAGGCTCAAACTGTTTAAACCCCCTACTCTTCAGTATCTCTTGAACTCTTTCATTGCAAACCCTCCTGTGGTATTTGTGCAGTAGTTTCCTTTATCCTGATTTTGTCCTGTCTGTCCGATCTGTCAGCTTCTGGGAGGCATGCAAATTCTCTGCGTCTCCTTTTCCACGCCTGCAAAACAGGTGTAAGCAAAGTTTACCCATCCAGTTCAAAGTGCTTAAGAGACTTATTATTTTGGTTTTGTACCCAGAAGTGCTGTAGAGCAGCAAAGAATGTCCTGGGCTGTGGATTGAGTCTGTTCTTTCCAGCTTGGGCACTAGAGGGCTTGAAGTGCAAATAAACTATCTTGCAAAGAGCTGGTGTTGAGGTGCCTCAATGGTGAGATAGAGGAGGCACTGCAAACAGAACTCAGTTCTGCTGCCCTTGGCAGGGCACTTGAACATAAAAGCTATTCTGGTGCATGGTGCCGTAACTGTCAATAGCAGATACATTATTTTAAACTGATTTAAACCATTTGTCATGATTGCTTACTTGCATCATCATGTGATACCTCATGCCACATGCCATTTTCTCCTCTCGCTGCATATAAAAAACAAACATGCATCAAAAATCGAGCAGGAAGCCTAGTCACGGTGGGGAGGAGGCTTTCAGTGGGATCTAGGGATCTTTACAGCCTTTGGCTTTGCAGCTGAACTCAATTATCTTCCCCAGGAGATCTCCAGCATGCCCCAATCCAACTATTGCTGCCTTTCTGTATCGTCAACTTTTTGCAGCAGAAATGAGATGGGAGCTCTGATCTTTTATTGCATATAGGCTGCTTTAGGAGTAAAAAGAAAGGACCTGAATATGCAGATGGCCAAGATGGATTCTCTGAACACATCGGTCAGCTCTACATTGGAGTTTCCTGTCAGGCATATCGCACCCAGTCAGGAGTTTTCATGTCTAGGGAAAAAAAATCCAGCATCTTCTTCCTTTGTTTTTTGGTGTTTTCTTTTGGTTGTCCCTCAACTGACTTGGTGGTGGCAGCTGACAGCGTGATGCAGTGCACATTGCCACCTTCATATTCCTGGCAAATGAACAGAATCTGTGTTAGTTCACTTAAATAATTTCTTCCCTCCATGGTGGCTTGTGTGGCAAGGATGTTTCTGAGCATTATACCTGGGGGTGGCAGGGCATGCTTGGTATACTGGGATACTCTCTGACCTGTAGTAGGGAATCCTTCCTCACTTTGATACTTTCTCCCATTCTAAAGGATCGGGGGTGTTATGAATGGAAGTTATCTCCTTCCTTACTGAAATTCAGCCACGTCTGACATGACAGCAATCAATTTAAGTTGCACGAAAACACCAGTGTGGCCTTTGGGGCAAGAACCAGAGACCTGTCTTGAGTGGGAACATCTGGAATATTTGGAGGGGGAAAATAATTACTTGTTCTGCTTTGAATTTTTCTATCCTGAGACAAGTGCAAAGGGTTCTACCATTAGTTTTTCCTCCCACAAGAGGGCTCTCCACCCAACAGGCACCGGATTACAAACTGCAGAATCCCTGCGGAGCGTGTGGAGACATTGGGTTGTTGGCTGAACACATTCACATTTCAGACATAGTTCAACAGCATCTTCTGTTTCCTTCCCTTAGAAGGGGAGGAATGACATGGGCAGTGGCTCTGCTGAGGGGCAGAGATGGGTCCCTCCAAAGGGATTCTCTGCCTTTACAGCACCAATGTTACATGAACAGCCCAGGCAGCCACAAGCACCTTAAGCTGCTGCAGCATTTGCTCAGCAAACGTGAGGCAGAGCTCAATCTGGGGACTTTCCTTGGCTATAGATGAAGGCAATTTAACTGGTGTCTCACCCTCCTTGGAATTACCTGGGAGGGATGTGTTGGAGACCTCTTGATATTCTGCAGAATTAATTTAGAGGGCTTTCAGTCTCACCTGCATTTCCTGTCTCCTTGTTCATATGAGGTTATTTCCCCCTTTTCCACCTGAAGTCAAACCCTTCCATCTGCATCATAATTTCACCTCTTTGATGTAATGTGGGGGTGGAGATTAAGATTTAAAGCAGTGACTAAGCACTGGGGGCTCATGCACTGTGCAGTCAAATACATCTGGCGTCCTGGTTTTGTTTGGTTTTTTTGCTAGGTTTTATAGGAACTGTGTGGTAGTGAGAAATTAAACCCTTCTCTTCAGCTGATAATTAAAAAAATAAGCAATGGAGAGAATTGGGGAGAGATTGCTTTATTGGCTGAGACAGTTGCAGCTTGGGGGTGTTCAGGAGTGAGGTTCTTGAGCTTTCTCACTGAACCAGGTGCTTGTTTCAAGCTCATTACCTCTGATGTGGAGCTGTTTTCTCCAGCAAGAGAGAAAAGGAGGGTGCTCGAAAGGCTCTTTCCCTGTTTGTTTTTGAGTTGAGGCTGCAGACTTTTCATGGGACGCCCCCGTCCACACTGGGCAGGCACTTACATTTTGCAGAGCAGACTGAGACCCCCGTGTGGAGCCTGGGAGGGAGATGCTTCAGGAGCTATGTGGCCTTTGTTGGTCCTACTGGCAAAGCCTTTCATTGCAGCCTCTTGTTGCATCTGGTAGGTATGCTTTAAGACAGCAAAAATTTTACCAGCTGCTGTACCCTGGCAGAACGGGAGAAGACAAAAGCCTGTGAAGATGCCTCTGTGCAGAGCGAGCGCTGCACTGCCTGTTGGAGTCAGTAGAACTGAGGCGGCTTTAATGCCTTGAATTTGCAGCACCCTCCACCTCACCGCCTCCACTTTTTCCTGTGAAAACCTTTTCCTACAACAGACGCTGTGCTGGGGAAGGGGAGCAAGGAGGGGGAATCTAAATCACCCCTGAAACTTGTCTGGTTGCTCCTGGTGATAGAGCCTGTTGCCATGGAGCCGTGCTTCCCATTGGTTGACCTGGAAGCCAATGAGCAAATTGTTCATTAGAGCATCATCATTTAACCTTGCAGGAGGTACTCAGTGATGTATGATGCTGATGCTGAAGCCTTACACAGAGGGCTGAAGTGAAACACTCCAATGCTGGGAAGAGGCCACTGCTTTCCCCCATCCCTCTTACAGCCTTGTTTGTTGGTTTTAATTACCAGCTGCACCAGAAGAACCTCCGTTGGGCTCTTCCTGCCCAGTTCTCGCAGTACTCAGAACTGACTTTGATCGTCCATTGGAGCAGTGTGGTAGGGACTGTCCTGCCTGCCAGTGAATCGCCAGCCTCGGGACATTTATTTCTGAGCCCTCAGAGCACCTTATCCTGCTTAGCATGTGATTGGATGTGTTTTGCTTCTAAATGTGCTTTCTTTATATTTTATAACCAGCCTGAGGATGGAGAAAGCTGCTGTGGTTGTGGCTGTGTCAGGGTTTCTTCTCGGCAGTGAGGCTCTCCAGCCTTCTCTGTAGCAAAAACTCCGTTCCATTAACATTTATGACCTGGGCTGAGTCTGATAATATGTTTACTCTGCTCTGTTGAATGCTTTTTAGAGTGAGTCTCAGAAAGCAAAAAAAAAAAATAATAAAAAAAAATTGGTTAATAACCAAGGGAGGAGATGAAGTGAGTCAAGACTCTTGTCTTTGAAGCAAATTTTGAAGGCTGTAAGCATGAAAACTTGCTTCTGTGGCCATGCACTCACACTTATTTCCTTTCCACCTGAAAACTGAGAGGTAGCTTAACTCTGATCCATGGTGGGACAAGGTACCTCAGATACCTTTATCCCATTGCAGCAGAGGAGCGTGCGTGTAGGCGGCTACATATGTCTCCTCTGAACCCTCGTTTACCTTAAAGGGGCATGTTTGTACTCTAAGAAACAAGGCCAGGAAAGAGTGTATTTAGCAGATGGCTTCCTGCCTTCCCCAGATTTGCTGCTGGATCCATCCTAACTGTAAATGCAGAAGTTTCTTGCTTTTATTCCCTGCCTCACCAGGGCCAGCTGCTGCCTGCATTGTCATGGCTTGGCAGCTGCAGATAGTACTGAACAAGAAGGCAGCAGGACTGCAATTCAGTGTTCCCCTTTGGGGTGAAGAGGAGGGTGTAAATCTGTCCTGGCTACCCCTTCTCCCAGCCCTTGGCCAGCAGGAACAGAGCGTTCACCCTGTCGCTACTTCAACTGGCCTCCAGACCCAAACCAAAAACTCAGTGGCAGCTTCCCCACCTTCGTCACTCCATCGTTCTCTTTTTTTCTGACACAGATTTTGTGACTTTCCTAATGTTGCATCTGTGTCATCTTTTCTTCTTCCTGGGAAGGCACAGCTTGGTCCCTCCCACCCCAAATCCTCTGAACTTCCATGTTCTCTGCAAGCCACTGTCTGTCACAGTGGATCACGTCTGCCACCCCCTCCCTGCGTCCCACAGCAGTCCGGGGGGAGCATGGCTGATTCATTCATACAGAAAGGAAACCTCCTCTCACAAGCGTTGCTGTTGGGAAGTACTAGCAGTGCATGTATCTTTGAATTTTATGTGCAGAGAAATATCCTGGAGGACTGCTGTCAGGGATGGAAGCTTTATCAGGGTGGGACAGCCTACAAATGTCAATTCAGTGTCTCCGAGTTGTCTTTTCTGGAAGAGGAGAGGGAAAATTGGTGATACTCCCTTTGCTGTGATGCCAAAGTTACACTGCAGTACGATGAGAAAAGATCCCGATACCCTACTCAAATTTGACTGAGATGCTTGGCTTGGAGCTCAAAACTTGTTATACGATGGCAGTTGCAAAGAGAACGAGCTCTTATTTTAGTGCAGAAACTCCCCTTTAGAGACGTGGTGGTGGGGTGCAGTTCAGGTGCATCCTTCTGCCTCCCTTCCCCAAATCTCCCACAGATCCTCCTGGATCATTTACAAGCCACCCCTTGGCCTGGGCATGAGGCTGGAGCAATTTCCTACAGCGTGGAACATTCTGAGGAGCAGGGAGGCAGAGTTTACCAGCTTCACTCCCTGCATAATCCAGACTCCTGCTAAGGAGCGGGGCGTGCAATTGAGCAAGTGTTCCCTTTTTTGACCTAGTTCCTGCTGGAGCCATTGCTGACCAAACCATCATTAAACCATATCTCTAAGCACTGTGTCTGCCAGTCTTTTAAATATTTGCTGGGTGGTTCTGTGTCCCCCCCACCTCAGGGGTTTGCCTGTAACACAGCATTTTCAGTTCACAGCAGGGTCTTTGTCCTGAATTTCTGAATGAATTTATTACAAATCCCTGTGAGAATCCAGGAGCTAAAAGCAGTTGATTACACTCTCTTGCTTTCTGTATCTGGAACCGATTCCAGTAGCTGCAATAAGAAGCAAATATGTGTTTTATGTTCAGCAGCCCCTCAAATTAAGGGGGAATGAGGATGAATTAGTTAATGAATATCAGCAGTTCCCATGCAGAGCCAAGAGTTGATAAATCTCTGTGAGATCTGACTCTTTTTCAGCCATGTTCTGCCAAAGTAATTAATAAAGCAAGTTGTTAAATATCAGCTGTGTTTTCCAGTGCCCGGGCCTTTTGTTTGAGCCTCTCTTCAAATTTAGGCTTCCCCTTTTTTTTTCTTTTTTTTTTTCTTTTGAAACTTGTCTTGCTGGGCCTGCCTTGTCTCCTGCCTTTATCCAGTCTCCTCATCTGTCACAGGACACACAGTGGGCTTTGCACAGGCAGCTTCTCTATAGTAAACATGTTTTTTGGTACCAGAATCCCTCCTGGGTCCTACATAAGCTGGTTTAGCCCATACTCGAACTCAAAGACACCTGCTTTGAGTTAGCTGGGAGAGCTGACAGTTCAGTTCTAGGCAATCATTTTGGAATTAACACTTAATTTGACAAATGGGTGTGTGACACGTTCATTGCTCCTATTTAAGACTCTGCAGACTGAGGCACATGTTGTTGCCTTCTCTAGATTCTGCTGTAATTCAGAGGTAGCCTCAGGGACTCTGTGGGCTGCCTGTGTTCTTACTAATCAAAAGGAAGCAATTAAACACGACTTTGACAGGAAGCATTATGTTTTGGTCTTAATCTATAATTTGACTGTTACTGTCTGACCCCCACTTTTCCCATAGGCAGCTTGAGAGAAGATAATAGGGATTGTGTTATTTCCCAGGAAGAGCCAGAACAATGTCTTGGTTATGGGTCTGTTTTCTCACTGAAGATTTGACAAATTGTGAGGATTGGGCAATTGGGGTTGCCATTGGGGTTGGGGGAAAAAATGCCAATTTTTGGCTGTTGCTGGTCCTGGGGCCGAGCGTGGCTCCTCTGGGTGCTTGAGGTTATTTCCCTGCCTCTGGCCGCTTACATGAGGACTACCTTCAATGTCCCCCTCGCATGCAAGAAGTTTGAGGGCAGGTTGCCTGCACTGGGATCTTCTGTAAATCTCAGAGGCTTTATTTGTCCCTGCTGGTGTCTCCAGAGTCCTGGTGAGAATGATGGAGCTCCTGCAAGGTACCCTCAAACCAGGGGCTGTATCCAAGCGCTTGGTTTAGGGTCATTGTACAAAAGATTACTTACAAGGAAGTTGTATGTGCAACCTATATGTGCAAGAATTTGTGTTCCAGACGGAAACTCTCTCCACCCCCTGACTTCCTTCTACCTGTTCTGTCACCTCTTCTGGCAGGTGCCCATTGCTACGTTGTAGGGCTCTGAAGATGTCAAACAGCAACACAACGCAGGAGTCTCTGGAAATAATGAAGGAGTCTGAAAAAAGGGTGGTTGAGGAATCTGTGAACAAAACCAAATATGTATCCAGGTCACCAAGCAAGGAGGAGCTGGAGAAGGATGGGGGGGAGGAGGTCAGCGTGCGCCAGGAATCTCAGGTAAGTGTACAGACACGTGGATTGTCCCATGAGCTCGTGGAGCTGGGCACTCTCCTTCCGCTTGGCAAACCCAAGCTGGTTGTTTGGTTGTTGTTCTTTCTGACAGGGGCCTAAGCCTGTGCCACCACCTCCCATGGGGATACTGTGCTGTACAGACTGTTCACAGGATGCTCTTTTCCTCTTGAGCTGAATCTTTTCTGCTCAGAGTGGAATAATTTAAATATTCCTTGAACCTGGGAGAAAACAAGACTGATGTGCTTCTGGGGGCACTTGTGCTCAGTCCCTAGGTTCTAGTCCCTTATTCCTTTCTTTGACTTAAGGATCAGTTAATGTGAAGTAAAGGCATCCCAGGAAGAGCTTGGTTTCAGGAATGTTGCTTGGCCACTGCTTTGTTGTTGTTAAAAATGCCCACATATAGGAAATGAATGGTCTGGGATTTCATTTCAGCAAAGGAAAAAAAAAAAAAAAAAAATCTGTGCAAGCATCATTTGGAAGGTGCGGAAGGTGCTGGGACTCATTCCTGCTGCTCTGCTCTTTTGTCACATGTGCTTTTGGCTTAATGTTGGACTTCAGGAAATGCCCATCTGCAACAACTGCCGGATGCTTCTGTGTTGAAAGCTGGTGGCTGATGCCAGATTTGTTCAACCGTTGTCTGGGCAGACACCAGTATTCTGGAGAAGGAGCCTGACTTTGGTCACTTTGTAATGTGGAATGGGGAAAGGTTTCTTAGAAGGTAGGGATGACAGATGACTCGATGTCTCTTAAATCAGAGCAGCAGTGTGTCTCTTATGATCCACAACGTTAGAACACCCTTCATGTCCCAGGAATGGTAGAATACTTCTAATTTTCCCACTTAAAAGTGTGTTGTGCACCTTCGCCTGTGCACTGTGAGATTTCACGGTTGTGCTGGTTCTCTCAGAAACAGAGGAACTGGGTCTAATCCAAGTTTCCTAAGCTCTTAAGCAGTTTTTGCCCACCCGGGGCCTGATGGGGCAGTTTTCCAGGTCTTCCTGTTTGTACATGCTTCCGTTGCTGTCGGGTAGAGATTTTCTTCAGAATCATTGTACGTGCTCAGTGTTGTGCTGCCTTGCACAGCAAATGCCATTTACAGTGTAGACGTTCAGCTTAAGCTTCTTGCCTTCTCATTCTTTTCTCCACAGAGACGAACTTCAAGTCATGGACATGCCAGAAAAAGAGCCAAGGTATGACATCCCATTATTCTTTTGGCCATGCTGAGCCGAGTCCTGATCCCAGCCTTAGGATGGTGCTCTCAAGTCTTCCCTGTCTCCAGAAGCAACACGCACCACGTGATGGTTCAGAAAAAAATATTTATGTGGTTTGGTCTTAAAAGCCAGGACTCTGTGCCGTACTGGAACCGGCTGTAGTTCCAGTTCCTGCTATGACCATACCTGGGGCAGAACATGTCTGTGCATCTTCGGCATTTCTCCAAATTGTTGATCCTGCCCAGAATCTCATGTGACTGGTTGATATTTTTTTTTCCTTTTTGTCACCCAAGTGACTGAACTTACCAAAGTGCAGGTTTCAATTTAAGTGTTTTCTCTAAGCACTGCTACATTACCCAAAATAACCAAAGTCATCAGGTCAGACAGGCGAGGTGTAAATGGAATGACAGCCTTTTGATTAAGATCAGTAACAATCTTCACATCTTAAAAAACAATAAAATATTTGGTTTCAGCTATATCCTTTGTTAATGGTTTTAATTCTTGCCAGGTGAATAGGGGAGAGGTTAAAATTGCGCTGGCTGAAGAGATCAAAGAGTGTGTGTCTGTTAAGACAGTGAGCTTTCTCACCTAAAATCTGGTTGGTTCAAATCCTAACCAAGACTGAAGGAAGAAAATAACTATTTGCTCTAGGACTCCAAGAATTTGCATATGCCTGTTTGCTGCAAGAAGCTGGTTTGATGGTCCTCCTTTTTAGCCGTTTAATTAACAATGACTGCAGGAGTGGCTTGATAATGCAGCAGCATGAAATTGAGTTTGTGTGTTTTGGCTGAGGTGTCTTAACAATAGTCTTTCTTTTCCTTCTCCAGTCTAATTCAAAGCTTAAACTGGTCAGGAGTTTGGCTGTGTGTGAAGAATCGTCTAGTCCCTTTGTAGATGGGCTGCTGGAGTCCCAGGTAGGCCTAGAATGAGACACACTGTGGAGTGTGGAAGAAAATCCGTGTCTTGCTAGAAGTAATGTGCTGTCCTGGGCTCATGCCTTTGAGAGCCAAGAATTTCCCACAAGAGACTGCTTTTGAAGGGAGCTGTTATGCCTGTGAGCACTTCTCCTGTGTGCACCGTCACAAGGAATCATCTGCATCCACAACTCCTCATGCTGTGCAGGCTTATGCCCCCCAAAATGGAACAGTGTTTTGTCTTCACAAAAACCCTGGGGGTTTTGGCCAGGAGAAGGAAGTTTTTATACAGGCCCTTTCCTCGCAACTCAGGCTGCAGTGAGTGAAAACAGCCAGCTCACGGAGAAGAGACAAGCAGTGCTCTGGAGACACGATCCCTGTTGTGTCTCCTGTTGTGGGCAACGGGGGCAGTGACAGAGAAGCTGAAGCTGGAAGGTGGGCAGCAGTCAGGGAGATGCTGAGAACCTCTGCCCCGACACGAGCAGATGGGTTGAGATTTCTCTGCCCACACAAGCTTTGGAAGTGCAGGAGGGTACATACAGTCTGGAGAGATCGGAGCTGGCTCACTGTAGAGCAGGTTGTGGCTGGCTACAGCCCATCTTTGTCATGCTGACGTAGCACCGCACCGTGCAGAGGCACCAGCTCAGGCGCCGGATCAGAAACTTCCACGCTACTTTCCAAGGACAAGGACTAACCTGTGCCAGGGCTGCCCAGGCCAACTCACCCTTGTGGTGAGCGGGGTACATGGTCTTCTAAGTCTTTATGAGGGACTGTAGCAAAAGGACAAGAGGGAGCGGTTTTAAACTGAAAGAGGAGAAATTTAGATTAGATATTAGGAAGAAATCTTTCCTGTGAAGGTGGTGAGGCACTGGCCCAGGTTGCCCAGAGAAGCCTCCCACATCCCTGGAGGGTTTCAAGGGCAGGTTGCACAGGGCTTTGAGCAACCTGTTCTGGTGGAAGGTGTCCCTACCCAGGGCAGGGGGTTGGAACTAGATGATCTTTAAAGTCCCTTCCAACCCAAACCATTCTATGATTCTATGATCCTATGAATGGTGTTGAGTTCCCTCAGAGGCAGCCAAATGCTTCTCACTGGGAGGTGAGTGAGGCGAGAAATCATTTTCTCTGCTCTCCGAATGGACATTCTTATGAAATGTCTCAGATTTGCAACCTGAATCCCCTGCCTTTCCATGATGTTTTTCTCACTGGCAACATCTCCAGCCACGGCATTGATTGCGGAGAGCGTCCAGTGACTCAGACCAGCCTGGTTTGTTTTGTTTCAGGACATTATTCAGTTGCATGTGAGCTGCCCCTCTGACAAGGAAGAGGAAAAGTCCACCAAAGATGGGGCTGAGAAAGAAGAAAAAGACAAGAACAAAGAAAAGGCACCAAGGAAAATGCTGTCTCGAGGTCAGGAGCTCGTTTGAACTGGGCGGGTCCTGTCTTACCTGCTTTGAGGATTCTTCTGGCCAGTGGTGCAGTTGTTGGCAGAAGGGTGGTTGTCTCTGCTGATGGCTGTACAAGAACGTATCGTTTTTATAGCATCCTCTCTGGAGCAAAGCATGGGCAGGAAGGAGAAGGAAGTATCTCGATTGGCATGTGCCCTAACAGCCTTGCAGATTTCCTGCATAGTTATAGTGATCTGGTGGCTTTTTTAATGTGCAGGTGCAAACCCAAGAAGGCACCCACTGTATAGACTCTTGCTTTCGGTCTAGATTTGATATTATAAAACCTGCCACAGGTGGCAAGGTGTGAGGTTGCAAGGAGGTGAGGTAAGTTTCTGCTGTATGATCCTGAAGGTATGATTTTAGGGCAGAGAAATGGCTAAAAGATGCACATTTAATCAGGTGAGCAATTTGCACCTTAAATCCATGTTCAGACAGCAATTCTGCACTGGTGCACATTCAGTTTTGCTTACTGTTTTTTCTGCAATTATTTTCAAATTAAAAAGGGTGAGGGGAGAGGAGAAGAACAGGGACAGTGGGGCTTTCCAGGTAAATAGCTTGCGGGGCCAAAAGTACAGAAGTTGCTTGAAGAAAAGTGTGGTGTATTACACTTACAGGGGCCATCTGCATGGAATATCCTGAATGTGCTCTGAGTGGTTGGTTTTAGGGACAAATTTTCCTCCCAAAAACTGCTCTGATCTCCCTCTCTGACGTCCTCCTCATGGGGCCTTGTGCTCATCGTGTAGGGTATGATGCTCCTATTGCACCCTGGGGAGAGGGTCTGTGGTCCCTGTTGTACAGATTGAGAAACTTGACCTAGAGGTTGCTGTCAGAGCTTGTGCTAGAAGCTGGACTCAAGCCGGGGTGATAACAGATCTCAACCAGTGCAGTTCTCTAACAAGGCAAGCTTTTCTTCCTCTCTTCCCGTCGTGACTAGTTGGTGCTGAGAATGAGGCTGAATTTTCTCTGGCAGCAGTGTGGGGACATCATCCTCACACGTGTACCGAGACACACATTTCTTCCCTTTGGTCTGTTCTTTTGCAGTGTTTTGTTAATTTGTTCTGCTGCTGTTGTTGTTTCAGATTCCAGCCAGGAATATACAGACTCCACTGGAATAGATTTGCATGAATTTTTAGTAAATACACTGAAAAAAAACCCACGGTAGGTCCCTAGTCAGTAAACAACTTGCTGATGGAGTGAAGGGAGAGAATACCTGGTGACCAATGCTTCTTTCATTGACTCTTAAACCCGTGGTGTTTCTGTGCATGTGTGTGTATGTATGTATGTATTCATGTATCTTGGGAGGAGGGGGGACTACAGCAACTACAGAAAGTAACTGAAAGTGTGTTTTAGTTTTTGGAATTCAGAGAGCATTACTAGAGCTGGGGCAGTGTAGAAACAAAAAGCGCAACTGTAATGTTATATACTGCAGTCAATCAAAACACATAATTGTGTGTTAGAGAGAGAGAGAAAGAGGAAAAATAATTTGTTTGAATGCAAGCAGGAAATAATCTTGATTGCTTTAAAAACCTTTCTATAAATGATTGTCAAATACCAACCCCTAAAGGAAATGCTGCTGTGTCAGTAATAAATGTAATCAAGCCAAATGCTGGCATAGGAATAGCAAAGCTGGAGTCTCTACCAGTGGAGCTTCCAGCAGAGCAGAGATTCAATATTACCAAAAGCCAAGCACTGTTAGCAAAACAACTACTTTAAACCAAAAAAAGTCTGGCAATTAATTTGCTATAGATGAAAAAAATGTGGAGCTTTTTTAGTTCCTTCCTGTGGAAGGAAAATGTGTGAAACCTGGTCAATAGCGTTGCTTGCTCCAGGTATTTGTGACTTTTCTCTGTGTCAGGGAGGTGGGTGCCAGGTAGAGAAAGCTGTGTTTCACTGTCTCTAAAAGCGACCTTTTCCTTTTTCTTTCGTTAACAGGGATAGAATGATGCTACTAAAGTTAGAACAGGAGATTCTGGAATTTATCAGTGATAACAAGTAAGTGATCATCAAGATTGTGTAAAGCAAAAGAGATTTGTAACTTACAGTTTAAGAGCTTGGGCACACAAGGGAGAAGGGGGTGTCTTTTGGGCACGCTGGTTAGGAGCCTCTTCTCTTGTACATCCTCCGTCTCCTTTTGTCCATATACAAGGTTTCTGAGTGTAATATCGACTGGGTATCAGTTGTGTTAACACCATATCCGCTGTGAAGGAGATAAGTGCCGTTGTGCTTCTCTTCCTAGCATAAATTGGGGGTGGAGAAACCAGGGGCAGGATTCACATCCTGGAACTTGAGATAGAATAGGTGTCTGCAGCAGAGCTTGAAAACTTTATCTAACGCGATCAGAGACGTCACAGTACAAGTACTAATTCTGGCTCCTGTTCTTGCTTAGAAACAAAGACGTGCATTTCTGCACAAGCTGGTCTTGTTTCAGGAAAGGCATATTCAACTGGAGCCCTTGAATCAGACCAACTCTGGGAAAGCAGTGTAAACCCATGCTTACGCTTACTGTGAGAAGCTGCACTTGAGTCATGACTAACTGCTTGGAATAGGTGGCATGGTCTGATCTGGGGTCTCCTTAAGACATCTCTGGCTTTGATCTTTCTTTTGGTGTCAGGTTATCGTTGTCTATTTCAAAGCCTTCTGCATTCTAATGCTTTCTCCTCTTTTCTCAGCAATCAGTTTAAGAAGTTCCCGCAGATGACCTCGTACCATAGGATGCTGTTGCACCGAGTAGCTGCCTACTTTGGCATGGATCATAATGTTGACCAAACCGGGAAGGCAGTCATTATCAACAAGACCAGTAACACACGAATGTAAGGGGGAGGGAGAACAACTGGGCATCCCCATCCCTTCCCTGTGTGTTGCTACGTGACCCTCAGATGTGGTCCAGAGCAGGCTGGATTGCACGTGACATTTTTTTTGCCTCCGTAAGAAGGGCAGGTCCCTTCTATAAGCGAGAATAATCCTTCACTTCCAGTCCTAAGTGTATGTATTTGCAAGCCCTTTCTAGTTCTCAGCACTTGTTGCCATCAGACCGAGGAGAGATTTGACCAATCAACTTTGCACACCCTTTCACTCCCCGCAAAGCAGTGGTTTTATGAAGATGGTTCTATGCCCATTTTTGCCCTTCTGACAATGGCTGGTTCTTTCTGCAGCCCTGAGCAGAGGTTCTCTGAGCACATCAAAGATGAGAAGAATGCAGAGTTCCCGCAGAGGTTTATCTTAAAACGAGATGATACCAGCATGGACCGAGATGATAATCAGGTAAGGGGTGGCAACGTGTTATTTGCATACTTTGTGGAGGTCAAACCCGAATTGTCTAAGACGAGAACTCTAAATTTCTCTTGGGTTTCCTGCAGTAGTCTTATTTAGTAGAAGCTTCCACCCCATGCAAGCAGCAGCATCTAGATATATCATGAAAACTTTCTGTACCCTGAATATCGGCTGGTGGCTGGGACAGGCTTTAAGGTGAAGCCATTTGCAAAGGTTTCCTTGGAAATGCCCTGGAGCTAAGTGTCGCCAAGCATCTCTCCCACCCCTCCCTGGGGCTTGCAGCGCGTCCAGTAGGGGAGTTGTCAGGACCTCGCAGCGCTGCTGGAAGGAAACCATCGGCAAAATGAAACATTTTGAGCTCAGCAGCATTTCCAGGTGTTGGAGCCAAAAACCCTCCTGATTCTCTGGCTGCCTTTGGGCTGTCACAGGTGACACCACACCTGTAACACAGAGCTGACTTGTTCATCTGTGGCTGTTTTCCCAGCCTGTGTCAGCCAGAATCTTGAATGTCAAAAATGGGGCAAGACACAGGAAACCTCTTCACCAGGGATCTCATGCTCTTTGCTCATGTAGCTCCCATCTTTACGTCGCCCCAGCACACCACTGTCCCTTGCTTTGAGTCATGTTTCTGAACTGAAGTCATCAGGATGGAGAGCTGGTCCCTGCAGTCAGTATCAGTTTCTGGTTTCCCCGTGATAGCACTCTGCAGGCGTTGCAGCTGCCCAGAAGCACAGAATCCGTGACAGAGCAGGAGTTTGCTCTGCTGGCGTATGCTCCAACGGGTGGCCTTTAGCTTGTGACCCCTGGGAACAGACAGTTTCAGAGGCACGCAGCGATATTCCTGATCTGCCCCTTCCAAATCAGTCAGAGTGGTTGGGCTTGATCCAGGAGGTTGAGTGCACTAAGACCTCCAGGATGTTCATCCCTAGACATAGGTGTCCAGAAGGTAGGTTCAAAGGCAGAGGCTCTGTCATTGCATCTAGGCATCATGCACACAATCCATAATCCTCATCCACTTACACTGCTATGTAAAAACCGCAGCGGCTGACTGTGCCCTCTGCTCCCATTAGCAACTGCTGACCCGCTGAGATGTCTTTGTCCCTTCAGATCAGACTCCCCTTGCAGGATGGGAGAAGGAGCAAATCTATAGAAGAGCGAGAGGAAGAGTATCAGCGGGTCAGGGAGCGGATATTTGCACGAGAGGTAAGCTTGGATGACTCACTTGCCAGGTACCCTCCTGGAACTTTGTGGCAGAAGGTGTCCTTGAATATACTAAGAGGTCAGATCTCCTCATTGCCTTTTCTACAAATTCCCCAGTGCTCTTGGTATCTACCATTGAATTCCATCTCCTAACAAAAATGTCTAAGACGTTGAGATAGAGGAGACACACCTCCATTCCCCAGTCCGCTCCCTCCCTAAATTGCCTGTTTCAAGGGGCGGTAGATGTGGGGGGACTGACAGAGGAGTCAGTTTTGCTCCTTGCTGCCCAGCAAGATTATAAGCTTATGCAATGGCATTTCTGGGATGACGAACAAATCAATAGATGAATGAGAAAGAAGCAGCAACTGCCTTCCCCAGCTTCTCTCCAGTCCTGCAGCTTCGACCTCCTGACCAAGCCATGCCAGCCTTGGAGTATCAGACAGGGCTCTGTATAGGATGAATCTGGGCAGTGTGTTTATTGTCTTTCTTATGAAGTATCCAGCTTGTTGCTTCCTTGAAATCTCTGCTTCCTACATTGAACTCCTCTAAGGCAGAGCTGTGTTCCTTGCTCACGTCTGGCTTAGAGAGGCCTCTGTGCTCTGCGGCGTTGGGTACTGTCTGCCAGCTGGAGGCAACTCTCCATCCTATGCCAAATGGCAAATGATGGAGTCCGGGATGATTCCAAGTGCCCATCTGCTGTGGATCACGTTCAAAGTCCTTGCCTGCTGCTTTTGGGCATCTTGGGGATGATGCCTTTCATCTGTCCTCATGGGAATTGCCATGTGCCTGCTCAAGGAGGATGTCATGGCAGCCACTGTCCCTAGTCGAGTCATCAGGCTTCAGCTGATGCTCTCTGGCCAGTTGTGATCATGGACTTGTCTCACACAGACAGGCCCAAAACTATCCAATAGTAGCTCTGCCAATGGGCATGTACGTACCTTTGCTCTGTGTTCATGGGCTGAGTCAGTGCTTTGTCCCAGACTTCCAGAGGCAGCGGTGATGGTCACAGGGTAGGCTGGACTGGCTTTGAGCCCTCTGCCTTTCATGGCTCTGATAATTGTGCCTGCACTGAGCAAATAAGGACCCTTGTATTTCTGGCCCTGATTGTCCCATTGTCGAAGCTGCCATCAAAACTGCCTTAGAGCAATGAAGTAGGGAGCCGAAGACTCAGATTTGCAAACTCTTGAGAGGTCACATTTGCAAACCACAGAGAGGAAACGTTCCTAATGGGCCTGTATGGAGACCCACATGGGACTGCTGTGCAGAAAGCTCAGCAAGACTCCTGAGTCACTATGTAACTGGTGCACAAACAAACGATGTCTGAGTCCCATACTGTTAGTGCTTTGCTCCTTTTTGCTTTGAAATTGCCCGGGTTTGATGCTTTCAAAGTTACTAAGTCTCCCTTTTCTTCCATCTCCATGTCTTTTCTATGCTTCCAGACTGGCCAGAATGGATATCTCGCTGACAGCAGGTTAGTACTGTTTAGCAGACACTATTTGTATCTCTGGCTTTCTCTTCAGAGAGAGAATCTCTCATCTCTATAATGATGCTTTTTTCTGATGTTAACCGACAGAATCTCCAAAGAAGGCTTTTCTTCTAGTTCTCACAAACGGAGGCAGATTTTTAGGTATCTCTCTGTGATTTATTTTGTACATTGTCCTGCTGAGTAAGTTTGCACCATGCATGGCTGCTTGTGAAGTTATTGAAGTTGTATTTTTTGCAACATCAGTTCCTGAGTCCTTTTTTTTTGCTGATTCATCAATTAAAACAGAGGGGTGGAACGTGGGAATGACAGGGAGAAATGGGAAAGCCAGAGGATTCCAGCAGTTTTCAAACTGTTCTGCCTCGTTTTCCAAAAGGGTAGGAAAGCCCCTGCCCTCACAGTGACAGGATCGGCATCCAGTTAGGGTGGGGTTCTCCGTAATACCTGATTATAGATTCCTTAATGGTGGTAATGAAGCATCTCAGGCTTCCATTTCGACCAGAGTGGGCTGCAGAGGGCACTGGGAACGTGTTTGAGCAGTTATTATTAAGTAGTTTTCATGTGGATGAAAGGGCTGGAAGGATGGAGTTAAGCCTTATGCAGACCTAGGACAGACCCAGCTGCAGGAGGCTGCTGAGGCTACGAGGATAAAGAACAAGATGAAAATGGACAGGCTTTCGTGCCTGCTCTGCTCTTGTTTAATGGCCAGAGCTCTAGAGATGAAGCAACTCTGTGTATGAATAGGGCAGGAGGATCTAAGTGAGTGTAGGAACAGCTTTGCCCCCTCCTCAGTCTGTTGCATGGCTCAGGCTGGAGGGTCACTGTCGTGGGAAATGAAGTGTCCTCAGCACAGTTACAGGGACTGTGTCCTGGAGCTTGTGTGTGGCAGTGGCATTGAAGGCAGGGTCTATAGTTTTCAGATCAACCATGGGGTTGTAGTAAAACTCACTCAGCAAGTGGCAGAAAAAAAAAAGTTGCTGATGTGGTTGCAGCTTTAGGAGCTGAGCTGCAGCCAGGGCTGCACTAGGAGGTTTTCTGACTCTTGTGCCCAGTCCCTGAAGAGAGGGACTTTGTGGTTCCTGTCGTGGGGAGAGGGAGAATGTGTGGGCCTCAAGACTGTTTTGAGCTCTGGACAGAGATAGACAAGCTCTTGAGGAGATCAGGCTCAGCGGTGGTGCTGGAGATGATGGCTGTGTAAACCCCACAGACTTACTGCCCTCAAAGCCTAGCATTCAGAGAGATACAGCACAGAGATGTTTTGCTTGCTTGGAAGCCCTCTGTCCATGCTGCTGAAGCACAGATCTTATTGCAGGGAGCTCTCTGCTGGTGGACACACTTGGAAACAGGCTGAAATAAGGGGAAGGGGAAGAAAGGCATGGCTGAAGCTGTAGGGCAGTGCTGTCTGAGAGTAGGGTGTGTGTTGCGCCTGGAGTTTGGAGAGCATTTGTAGAAAAAGCAGAACCATTACAGTGCTGAGTTAGCAGTAATCAGCTCGACAGGGGTCTGGGTTCTCAGGGAAGCAGAGTTTGCAGCTGAGTCAGAAGAGAGGCCGTGACGTGCCCCTTCCCCACACAAACAAATGCTCTGGACGTCACCAGGAGCTGCCTTCAGAGTTTAGGTTGGAAAGAGCCCAAGAGCTTGACAGTGATGCTCATTACGTCAATTGTCATTTGCGGTTTGAGGCTGCACAGTCCAATTCCTTCACCTCTTGAAGGATATAACCATTGTACTGATTTTCCAAGACACCTATCTTCTTTGACTCTCACATGCTCTCAGCAGCCCAGGGCATCACCTCAGAATTTCCTTCCAAGTCTATTTTTTTTTCTTCCAAGACTGTGTGGAGCTGCTGCCAGGTTCAGCATGAGCATCTCTTCCAGTGTTGTCTTCCTCACCATTCCACTCTGATGAAGGCCTAGGAACCTGTTATTGTGCTTATGATCCTTAGCTGGGCTGATAAATCAGGCTCATTGCTTGGGATGTTTTGCTGATACTCCCTAAAATCCTGCTGTGGCCAGACCTGGCCTGGGGCTAATGGATGACGATCAGTGGGAGCCCAGCTTTGGGCACGGCAATGTCCCAGCATGTACCTGTTCCAGCTGGGCAGAAAACCTCGCCAGGACTAGTGTGGAGAGTGGTCTCGCAAGATCTTGATCAGCCTTGTCCCAAGGTGTCTGTAAAAAGCTCCCTGTTCTGAGACAAGGAGGGCTTTAGCAAGGGGTTGTGCTCTGACCCTGCTGGCATGTGTTCCAAGCAGGGATCTGGCTGGGGAAAAGGGCCAGGAGCCAGGTCTTGGCACACGCCAAGGAAGATCAGTAATGTCTGGGTCTCCACAGTGCATGCCCAAGAAATCTGTGACCCAGGGTGTGTGTTTGCTGTCACATCCCTGTACCAAGTGCCACCATGCTGTGTCACAGAGGCAGATGGTGCCTGGGCTCACCAGCCCGGTGTGGCGGCACTGATGCAGCCCCTGCAGGTCCTGCTGCTGCCCCTCTCCATGGGAGGTGCCCTCTAACTCCTCTGGTCTCTGCAGGGGCAACCGGGACAGTTTGAACCGGGCCTCGGGCAGCCGCCAGAGCAGCACAGAGAATGAGATAAAGTCGCTGGAGCCTCGGCCATGGAGCAGCACAGACTCAGATGGCTCCATCCGCAACCTGCGACCACCAGTTACCAAAGCCAGCAGCTTCAGCGGCATCTCCATCCTGACACGGGGGGACAGCATTGGGAGTAGCAAAGGCAGCACTGCCAGCAGAACGTCCCGGACAGGTACAGTTCTATTTTCCCTGCACACCTTCTGCGAAAGGAAGGAAATTATTAAAAACTTATACACTAAAAGGGTTATTAAGCATTGGAACAGGCTGCCCAGGGAAGTGGTGGAGTCGCTATCCCTGGAGGTGTTTAAAAGACGGACAGACGTGGTGCTTAAAGATATGATTTGGTGGTGGGTTTTGTCAGTGTTGGGTTGATGGTTGGACTCGATGATCTGAAAGGTTCCTTCCAACCTCAGTAATTGTATGATTCTGTGAAAGGGCACCTGGCAGACGTAATCTTCAGGCTGGGGTACTGTGGCTCATGATGCTCTGGTCAGTGGCTCTGGTTAAAATTGGACATGGTTGGCATCATCTGAATGTGTTCAGTACCTGGGCAGGGGTGTACCAGTTGGTTCGTCGTCTGCTTTTTCAATACTCACTGTCAGATCTTCCTTCCCTTTAGTAGAGTTATCTAAGACAAAGCACATTGTCTAGTCCCATACCCTGGAACTTCAGCTACCAATTTTCTGTTGTTTTCTCTCTCCTGCTGTGGTACACATTATGTTGCCGTTCCTTTCTGCTCCTCGGAATCCCTCAGAGCCCTAAAGAGACTTAGTCAGGGGGAACCATCTGGCACTTTTCCTTGCTTTCCAATAAAGGGGGTCCAGGGAAGGGTGTCACCAATTAGTCTTATCTCATCAGGCACACATTCTATCTCATCAGACAAAGACTGTGTTAGTTGGTATCTGCCTACAATGTTCTCTCAAAATGATTCACTATATTCCTCAGAGCAAACATAACAGCAGGGAGCTGGGCCTGCAGCTTTTCAGGAGCTGTTGAATGGTCCTTAGCACAGGAAGGATATGGACCTGTAGGATATGGACCTGTTGGAATGGGTCCAGAGGAGGCCACGGGCTGGAGCCCCTCTGATGTGAGGACATGCTGAGAGATTTGGGGGGGTTCAGCCTGGAGAAGAGAAGGCTCCAGGGAGACCTTGGAGCCCCGACCAGTTCCTAAAGGGGCTCCAGGAAAGCTCAGGGGGGACTCTTAATCAGGGAGGGGAGCCATGGGATGAGGGGGAAGGGTTTTAAACTGAAAGAGGGGAGGTTTAGGTGAGATTTCAGGAAGAACTTCTTTGCTGTGAGGGTGGTGAGAGCCTGGTGAGAGGTTGCCCAGAGAAGCTGTGGCTGCCCCATCCCTGGAGGGGTTCAAGGGCAGGTTGGACGGGGCTTTGAGCAACCTGTTCTGGTGGGAGGTGTCCCTGCCCAGGGCAGGGGGGTGGGACTGGATGATCTTTAACCTTCCAACTCAAACCATTCTATGATTCTGTGAATACAGCTCAAGGTTTCAGGAGCACCAAAGGGAATTAGGATCACAAGTCTCTTTGCCTGCTTCAGATCAGTTCTTCCTTTTCTGTCTAGGTAACACAAAGGCCAGCCCGTGCACGGAGAACGTTGTGGGGCATCACTGGTAATCTCTTACTGACCACAGGTTCCCAAGGGGACATGTGCTGCACTTGGCAGGGCACCTGCCTGTCTATCGGTGGGGAGCAGAGTCCTTGATTTTCACGTGACTGCTTGTGAAAGGCACTTGTGGAAGAGGCAGCAGAGGTCTTTGCTCTCGTTTTAATGATCTGTTAACTGAAGAACCACACAGTCACTGGTTACAATTGCTGTCCAATATCAATGATTGAAATCCAGCATTATTTCACTGTCTGGCTTCTTCCATCCTCATGGGTAGGCGACAGGTCCCCAAATGCTTGAGAGCTGTCATTTTACTGGGGAGAGAAGGCAGACTGGTGCTTGTGGGTGATTTAACTTCTCCACAAGAATCCTTTCAAATAAAATGGATGGATCTAAAAGGCCACGAGGCTGCTGTTCTAGTGCCCAGGCTAGCTTTGAAAACCACGCAGTCATCTTGCAGTTTGAAGGTGCCTACGTCATCTCTTGGGATCCTGTTTTCATTGTGCTCAGGGCTGCATTTATTCTGATTATTGCAGCCACCTCCAGGACTGATTCATCAGCTGATGGGAGCAGTTATTTGAAGATCTGTCCCAGCCATGTGCAAAGCAAAGCAAGAGAAGATCTGCTTTTTTTGCTCTTTCTGTATTTTTCCTCCAGGTCTCTCCTGGGAACAGAAGCCAATTGCTCTTAAGGCTTCATATAATGGCAAGTGATTAGAAATGTCTTGGGGGAGGGAAAAAAAAAAAGGGCAAAGGAGTTTTCACTTGGGGAAACACCACCCTCCCTATCCTCATATTTATTCGGGGAGGGGGGGAAGTGCTTAGGACTCTGGGTCCGGGGCTTTTTTCCAATCTCAGCATTCAGCCCCTGGGCAACTGTCAGCATATTTCCTTCTTTGCAGCATGTGGCTGATGATAGAGGCCTCCTTAGCAGAATGCCTGAAGATTAGCTGTTGAAATGCAGTAGATCAGAGGCGGAATTAGTTAAATAACAGCTACTGGGCATCAAGCAGTAGTTTCACAGCCCTTTTATTTCTGGAAGCGAAACCGAAATACTGAGGAGAGCACTTCCCAGCTGGGTGCCCTGCAGCATGTATCACACTCCTTCCTAACAATTTTTCCTACCATGGGAAGGAATTGCTTTCAGCCGGC
>JAOQGM010000017.1:1490590-1528146 GCA_027564225.1 Gallinago stenura | reverse complement strand
CCACCCCTGGCTCTGTCCATCCAGATGCCCCCCACTTTGGGCAGGAAAGCTGGGTGGCTGAGTTCCCTCCTGGCCCAAGCTCTCCCTCACCCTCTGGCACCCCTCATCAGAGATTAGGCCCCGGGCACCCCCCTCCCACCCCAGGAGCAGGATGGGGGTCCCGGGCCAGCACCCACCCTCTGGTTGCTTGTACTGGTGGTAGAGCACGACATCGGTGGCATGGTTGAGGCCAGACGTCAGGCTGGTGACGGCTTTGTGCCCAAACTTGTGGATCTTGAAGATGAGGTTGTTGATGTAGGTGACACCGTAGATGTAGTCCTCAAAGATGTCGATGCTGAAGGGATGGCTCAGCCCTGGGCAAGTGAAGAGGGGACAAGTGCAGGCAGAGGTGGCACAGCTGGCTGCTCCCTGCCTCGGACAGGCCGGATCAGGGATTTTGGATGGGTTTGAGGGCAGGGCCTCCCACCCTGTTCGAGGGGGACGGTGTTGGGGGGACAGCAGCACCAGCAGGCTCTGGTCCTGCTGTGGAGCACTGAAGGAGGAAAGCCCACCCTCGCTGCTGAGCACCCCTGGCTCGAGGCTGGGGGCCCCAAGGAGCCAGGGGTCTGGGCTGTGCCGAGACCCCACCCTGGGGACATCGCCCCTGGGCAGGGCCCTCTGCTCCCTGCTGCTCTCGGGTGCTGCTCACCTTTCTTGTTGTCAATGGCCACCACGGGGTCGGTGCCGTTGAGCCGGATGCTGCCGATGACGGAGAGCTTGGCGTCGGCCCAGTACAGCCGCTCGTTGTGGTAGTCCACGGCCAGGCCTGCAGGGGCACACACCCCGGTGAGGTACAGGCCCCCCAATCCATCCTGAGCCCCTCCTGACCATGTGGCCCTTGCACACTCCTGCCATGGGGCTCAGAGCTCCCAGGCCCAGCAGGTTGTACGTCCCTCCTCTCAAGGCTTTTGTCAGCCCTCGTGCCCCTCCTGGCACTCATTTTGGTTCACCTGTTGGCCACTGGATGTTGTCCTGCACCAGGGTCTCGCGCAGTGTCCCGTCCATAGCGGCCGTCTCAATCTTGGGGTGATTGCCCCAGTCTGACCAGTACATAGTCCTGTGAAGGACATGGGCAGGTCATTCCCAGCAGGGGAGCAAGGAGGGGAAGAGCAGGACAGTCTGATGCCCCATGGGTGGAGAAACCCTCCAATGTTCTCCCCACAGCATCCTAGAGATACTGATGTGGCCCCAGGGGCTGACTCTGTGGCACGGCAACTCGAGCTGACACGGAGCATGATGCTGGGGCACAGGGAGCTTCCACCACAGACGGGCTTGTTGGCAAGGGGAGCTGGGCAGAGGGAAGGGAGAAAGGGCTCAAGTCTCTCACCCCCTAAGTGGGTCGACTACGATGGCGTGGGGCTCATCGATCATGCCCGAGATCAGCGTCTTGCGATTCTCGCCTTTCATCTGCGCCACCTCAATGACGTCCCGCCCCGAGTCCGTCCAGTAGATGTTCCCAGCAACCCAGTCGATGGCGATTCCCCGTGGCATCTTCAGCCCTGAGATCTGTGAAGGGCAGAAAGCGGGGCGAGGTGAGGGCAGAGGACGCCGGCAGCCGGGGCTCAGTGCCTCCCACCCTGCTGTCAACAAGGCTCACGTTCAGGTGGGTGACACCACCATCGATCTGGCGCCGGTTGCGGTTGGATGCGGTGGAGGCAGCGGAGGAGGCAGGCAGCTCCCGGTACGAGATCCTGCCCGTGTGCCAGTTGGTCCAGTAGATCTTGTTGCCCTTGACGTAGATGTCCATGGCGTCGATGCGCACGTTCTCGTCACCCTGGAAGGCCGGCTCGTAGGCGGAGTTGGGGTTGAAGGGGTACATGCTCCGGATCTTGTTGTCATCCGCGATGTAGAGGATTTGGTGCTCAGAGCCTGTAGAGGAGGAGCTGTTGGCGTGGGCTGGGCTGGGAGTTGGGTGTCAGCCCAGCTCCATGGTGGGGCAGGGGACAGGGTCGCCGGGAGCCTGGCAACCCCTTGGGGCTTTCTCTGCCAGGGAAGGACAGAGTGACGGCAGCGCCAGAGGGAAGGGTGGGCAGAGGTGCAGGGGGGGAGGAGGAGGAGCGGTTGGGTCCTCCAGGGTGACACGGGCACACATGGGGTTCATGCAGGCCCCCGTTTCCCGCTGACCTTCTGCCTTGCACATGTTGTCCGTTTTCATGAAGTTCTTGGCGCAGCTGCAGACGTGGGAGCCCTTGGTGTTGTTGCAGAGCTGGGAGCAGGTCCCAAAGTGCAGGCACTCGTTGATGTCTGGGCAGCAGGAGATGGGAGTCAGGGGGAGCCCAGGAGGGTGCCCCCAGGCACAGGGGCAGGGCTGGCCCCACTCTCGGGGCTGGTGTGAGAACCCGTCTCTCCCCATTGCCCACATTTGTGCCCCAAGGACACCATTTCTGATGCTCCAGCCACTCAAACATGTCTTAATGGCAAAACCCAAGCGTAAACCCAATGGCTCAACCCTGAGCCCTCTCCAGCAGCAGTGGGAAGTACCTTGGCAGGAATTCTTGTCCGGCACCTTCTGGAAGCCTCTGCGGCAGGTGCAGTAGGAGGTGGACTGCGACTGAACGCAATGGGCCTCATCTCCACACATGGTGGTGTTGGTCATGCAGTCGTACGACTTGTGGTCTGTGGTGGGACATGCCATCAGCACTTGTGCCTTTACAGCTTCCCCAGTGTCCACCCTCGTGCCCCCTGGCCCCCCGCCCACCGTGGGAGCAGGACTCCTCATCGGAGCCATCTCCACAGTCATCGAAGAAGTTGCAGCGGAGGTTGGCGCTGATGCACTTCTTGTTGTTGCACAGGAACTCGTTCTTGTCCTGGCTGCAACTCTTGGGTTTTGCTGTGGGAGACTCTGTGGGAGCATGGGCAGTGGCTGTGACCCTCTGCGTCTCCAGGTACCCCCCCCGTGGGAGCCCCCGGCCGTGAACAGCGCAGGAAGGGACCAGGCAGGGACCCAGGACACCTGCACCCGCCTCCTCACAGTTTTGGGAAAAAAGAGTGGGCAAAGCAAACCCCAACACCTGGGCTGAACCCAGGGCTCTGCAAGGACCAGCCCCAGGGCAGCGCCGACCCACCGCCCCATCCAGGCCGGGCCCATGGGTGGCCCCACTCACCGCAGTCCTTCTCATCCGTGTTGTCTCCACAGTTGTCAATGCCGTCGCACTGTCGACCGATCCACAGACATACCCGGTCATTCTTGCAGCGGAACGGTCTGTTGGGGGGACACTGGAATTTCACTGCACCGGCAAACAGAAACAAACGGTGACGGTGAAAGGAGACGCCATAGCCAGGCTGTCACACTTGTCATGAGCTGCTGCTCGGCCTCTGCCCGCTCTCTGGGGATGCCTGTCCCACGAGGGCGAGCGGGCTCCGGAGACTAAAGCAAAGAGACTGAAGCAAAGACAATTGCCCGGTCGCTGGCCCAGCTGCAGGAGGGGTCAGCCTTCTTCCACCTGGCCCCCTGCCCTCTTGGCCCCCGCTCCCCACTGCCAGCCCCACAACCGGCTTGGCACCTCTGCGACCGCAGCCACCCCTGCCCCCTTGGCCCCACCAGCCGCCCCCGAAGGGACCCATCTAGAGGGGGCATGCTGAGCTACCGGAGGCACCCAAGAGCCCCCTCAGGTACCCACAGGGACGGTCACCCCACCATGGTGCGTGGGTGCCGGGGGCAGGCTGTGTGCCAGGAGCGGGGAGAGACAACGTGGTGTCACTCACAGCACTCCTCCGGGTTTTCATCCGAGTTATCCCCGCAGTCGTCCTCCCCGTCGCACTTCCAGGCCAGGGGCTTGCACAGCGTGTTGTTGCACTGGAACTCATCCAGGGGACACGTGCGAACTGCGACAGCACAGGGCAGGAGGAGACATGTCAGCCGGGGCTGCCTGGCTGCCAAACACCGCTCTGTGGCCACAACTCCAATTCCCAGCATTGCTGGGGCTCTCCAGGGCTGGGATATGGGTCCGTCCATGCCCCATGGCAGGGCAGAGCCTGACACACACCCAGGGGAGGGCTCCCACCCACAGCGGGGACACAGGAGACATGAGGGGGAGGACAACCAGCCCCGAGGGAGCCATGCAGCGCTGCTGTTACCCCCAGTGCCGCAGTTCTCCTCATCGGTGCCATCCATGCAGTCCGCATCAGCATCGCAGCGCCAGCGCATGGGGATGCAGTGCCCATTCTTGCACTGGAACTGGTCGAACTCGCAGCGCGGCGTGCAGTCCTTCTGCAGGGGGAGGGTGAGGGACAGTGGTTCAGCAGGGACAGCCTCAGCAGTGACAGCCTCCCATCCCCTGTCTGCATCCAGGACCAGGCTCTAAGCCCCTCTCAGTGGTGGGGGACCCCTGGCAATGGCATGTGTCCCCATCCCACACGTGGGCAGGGCGAAGGTGCTGGCAGGGGAGCCTCTGTCCTGGGTGCTGTACCTCGTCAGAGCCATCCGCGCAGTCGTGGTCCCCATCACACTTCCACCTGCCGGCGATGCAGCGGCCGTTGGCACAGGAGAACTCGCTCTCGGAGCAGGGCCGGGGCGCTGGGGACAGAATAGAGCGGGGTCAGGAGCGTGGGCTGCTGGCAGGGCTGCCAGGGCAGAAGGCTCTCTACCCAACACTCGGAGGGGCACCAGCTGACACAGACACACGTCCAGCAGCAGTGGGGACAGGGTGGGATGCAAGCAGAGCCAGGCAACTGCCAGCTGAGACCACCTCCCAGCCCCCTTCTCATCCCACTCCAGGGGTCCTGGCTCCCTGCAGGGAAAATAGGGTTTTGGGGGGTACTATGGACATACAGACTCGATTCTGGCAGCTTCCCCCAGCATGTCCCCCAGGCCGTTCTCCACCAAAGGCAGCACTAGCCCCATGGCTCCCCATTACCCCACCAGCAGCTCAGGCAGGAGGAGAAGCAGCGGTGCCCCGGCCAGGTCTGGCAGAGGCAGCTCACCCATCCTCCTCTCGCAGGGCATGGGGGCAGACTCCCTGGCAGCCCAACGCCCCCGCTGGGCCAGCACCAACACCAACTGTGCCAAATCCACCTGCAGGAGGAGGGCACCAGGACCCTTCCCCTCCCCATTGCCCCGGGGGCAGGACACGTTGGGGCAGAAAGTGTGGGAAGAGAGGGGCAGGGGGTGTCCAGCTGGAGCAGGAAGGGTCAAGGTGGGGACAGATTTGGACCCAAGAAGGAGCCATGCACAGGCCCCGGCAGTGGAGGCAGCAGGGTCGGACCCTCCCCGACTGCGGCTCCAATAGAGGGAGATGCTCAGTAAATCTGCTCAGGGTTGTCCAGACCCGACCCCTCTGCCCTCACCTGGAATTCATTGTTCTTCGTTTATTTTAGAGAAACTGTATATGGAATTAAAAGATTTTGGCAAGAACCTACCTCTGAGTGCCCCATAACGACAGTGTGAAAATGGAGAAAAACGTAAGATGAAGTGAAATGGCACAAACTCAAAAACACAACGTGAAAACAACAAAGAAAAAAAAAACGTTGCACCCTAGAGAGCTGGAGGGAGATGGAGGGACCTGGGGTGGACGCTGCAGGGTGGGAAGAGGGTCTGGCTCTGCCTGCGCCCAGTTGGCAGCAGACCCCGGTGCCGTCCCATGGGCAGCCGGGTCCCCTCCGGAGGGACGGGACCGGTCTCCTGCCTTCGGCAGAGCCCCGAGAACTGTGGACGGTCACCGTCCTTTGCTGCTGAGCGGTGCAGGTGCTGGCACAGCTCCACTAACGAGTGGTAACTCATTAAGGGGCAGCAATTTGATCATCTGCTATGGCTCCTGGGGACCAGCCAGTTCTCACATGCTGGTCCTGTTCCAGCTTTGTGACCCAGGTTCAGGTGGCTCCACAGCTTCCCTCTCCCAAAGCCTCAGTGTGTCCCCACTGCCCTCCCTGGCCAAAACTTTCCAGAGGCTGCTGCTGCCCCCCAGGCTGGGGGCAAACCATGGGGTGATGCTCAGAAGCAAAACCCGCTCCACTGTGGGTGGGACAAGGTGCCCACAAGTGGGATGAGGCACCTGTGATCCCCATGGGTGAGTGCAGCCGCACAGGGCCCTGCCGGGGAGGGCACTGGGGTCACCTCCTCCCTTTTTCCTGTCCCACTTGGGACCTCTCCTCGGAACAGCCTGAAGCCAAGCCCTGGCTGCAGGACCCCGCCAGCCAGAGCCCCGGAGTCAGGCAGATTCTGTCCAGGGGGAGAAGGCAGCTCCCTGAGCTCCCCGGCCATCAGCTCTCGTAGCTGGGGGCGCTGACAGACAGCAGGACTGGGGGGACCTGAGCCGCTCCCCTCTCCACCGCGCAGCCGGGTCCCGGGACAGCGAAGACTGGAAGGTGGCACGTACTGCAGCTCTCCTCATCCGAGTTGTCCCCACAGTCGTTGTCGTAGTCGCACTGCCAGCGACCCGGCACGCAGCGGTTGTTCTTGCAGCGGAACTGGTAGGGCTCGCAGGTGCGTTCGTCTGGGAGAGATGAGGCAGGGACAGGCATCAGTATGTCCCCACACAAGGGGAGGGACGGCCATGGCCCGGGGTGGGCAGAGCTGCTCTTTGCCAGCATTGCCCACACAGTTTGGAAAAGGAGCAGCTAAAACTTTCCCCAGCCCCAGGCACCCTAGGGAGGTGGAGGGGACCAACAGTGCCAGGGCAGCCTGACCCACAGGGAAGATGGGGGCACAAGATTTTTCCTCGGGACTTGTCTCCCCAGTCCCTGCTCACCGCATTCCTCCTTGGGCTCATCAGACCCATCCCCGCAATCGTCCTCCCCATCGCACTTCCAGCGTGCTGGGATGCACCGGCCCGAGTCCTTGCACCGGAACTCGTCCACACCACAGGTCATTTGTGCTGGCAGGGAGAGACAAGGGGACACGGACATGGGGAGGGGAGGTTAGCATCGGGCGGGCACATTTCTTTCTCTGCAGGGCTGATGAACAGCTTGTGCCAGCAGCCTGGAGCTGATTGCAGCACCCCGGCTTGGAACGGAGAGGGAAGATCCCCCATTTCAAGCAGTTCTTGGGGGAGAAGTCAGAGAGAGGAGTATCTGAGCAAGACAGATCCAGTCAGAGCCACCACCACCCACTGCCCGCAGGAACCGAGCAGGGGACCAGCCATCCTGCAGACACACAGCCCTGACCAGAGCCCCCAGATTCGGTGTGGCCAGACCCACCCCCCCGTCCTTGCGCAGGCTTCTTACTGCAGTTGGCAGGTTCATCGGAGCCGTCCACGCAGTCGTTGTCCCGGTCGCACACCCAGACACGGGGGATGCAGCGCTTGGTGATGGCGCACTGGAACTGGTTGGGGGCACAAGTCACCTCCGCTGCAGGAGGGAGAGGCAGAGTCAGCAGAGGCAGTGGGGCAGGCGGGGGTCTGCCAGCACCACCTCACAAAACGTGCCCTGCAGAGCAGAGAGAGGTGTGGATGCTCTGGGCATCACAACAGGTTTCTGCCCACACTTGGTGACCACATGTGCAAGAGAGGAGGAGAGAGGAGCCCTGTGGTGGCCACAGAAGACTCAACCAGCTGCAGGGAGCGAGGGCAGAAGCCACAAGATCCCTCAGGCTCAGTGCAAATCCAGGGCAAATATTGAACTTGCCGCTGTGAGGGGTTTAAGGATTTCATTTCCAGTAGGAAACAGAAGTGTCTGTGGGGGCAGCAGGGTGACGGTGGACAGGGGTACAGAGGTACAGAGACAGCCCCGTGCCTGGGGGGGCAGGAGCTCCCAGAAGCCAGCCCGTGGAAAAGTCAAAGACATGGATCTGACGCAGCACTGAACTCACCCAAACCGTGCCCACACCCCACCCCCAACAGGCTCCTCAGCTCCCCACTTACGGCAGTCCTTCTCATCCTCGCCATCACCACAATTGTCCTGCCCGTTGCAGCGGAAAATGCCAGGAATGCAGCGGTTGGTGTTGGTGCATTTGAACTGGCTGGGCAGACAGACGTGGATGTCTGGGAAGGGAGGCAGCATGGTCAGAAGCTACAGCTTTGCTGGGCTTTGAGGGTCACAAGGGGAAGGGGAGAACCTACCGCAGTTGGCTTCATCTGAGTTGTCCTGGCAGTCATTGTCTCCATCGCAGATGAAGGCTGGGTTGGTGCAGATCCCAGTGGAGCACTGGAACTGGCCTGGCCTGCATTTGAACTCAGCTGTGGGACAAGACAGGGGGGAACGTTTGCTCTGCGGAATGTTTTCAGGCCAAACCTTAAGCTCCTTCTTTCTTCTCTGGGGTCCTCAGCAGGGACCGAGCACCCATCACCCAGCCCTAGGCCCTGGAACAGCTCTGCTCTGACAGAGATGCCGTGGGGCTGGCAAGAGCTGGGCAGCGCAGCTGCGACGCAGGGGGGACACGGTGGGCTGTGGTCAGCCCCGCTCGGCACTCACGGCAGTCCTCCGGCTCATCCGAACGGTCCCCGCAGTCGTCCTCCGTGTCGCATTTCCACCAGAAAGGGATGCACTTGTCATTCTTGCAGACAAACTGCGACAGAGAGATGAGCTTTGTGAGGGCAGCTCAGAACGGGGAGGAAGGACCCCAGAGGGCCAAGGAACCAGGCCAAGGGCAGGGATCTCTGTGATGTCCCTCCCCACCCCACACAGCTTCTGGGCTTTGAGGGAGGGAGAGGGGCAGAAGGTCATTCCAGAGCCGGAAGGTCTCTGGCTCCCCCGGGCCCCCCCAGACGGCTGCAGTCTGTACGTGCCGGCAAGTGCCACAGGAGGGAGGTGTTGCCCACGCACAGCAGCACCCCGGCACGGCTCGGGCACCAGCGCAACCAGAGAAGCCGGGACCTGGTGGAACCAGGGCAGGAAGGACAGGCAGAGGAGCCCAGGCACCCACTCCCCACAGGAGGGATGGCCCCGGGCGGGCAGGCTGGTACCTGGCTGGCTGTGCAGTTGGAAACGCAGGTTTTGCCATCACTGCCCAAGTAGAAGTTGGTGGGACAAGCACATTTGTGCCCCCCGCCCGGCGAGAGAAGGCAGAGGTTGCTGCAGCCAGCGTTGTTGGTCTTGCAGGGATGGTTGGGAACTGGGGAGAGCAGGGAGACAGTCACAAGTCAGACCAAGGAGGGGGACCCTCAGGGTAGCACATCAGACCCTCAGAGGGCACCTCTGTCCTGCACCCCCGGTGTCCCTTCGCACGTTGTGCCCAGCCCCAGCCTCCTGCCCAGGGCTGCTCGGCAGCACCAGGGCCATCCCAGCCCCTCGTCCCCACGGCTCACCGTCAGGCTGGCGGTAGGGGTGGTAGATGTGGATGTCCATGGGGCGGTGCAAGGTGCTGATCAGCAAGGTCTTGTTGGCTCCTGTAGTCTTGTGGGCCCGGTTGATGGACTTGGTCTCCCAGTCGGTCCAGTAAATGAAATCCTCGAAGAGGGTGAGTGCAAAGATGTGCGGGATGTCCTGGCTCAGCACTGCAAGGGGGAATGGGTGGCTCAGCCAGGGGCTGCCCCACGACACCCTCCCACAGCACAGCCTTTCTCCAGGGACAAACCTCCTGCCCTTGTTGGAGGCACAGAGGAGCTGCCAGAGCCGGGGACCATTCCCAGCCCTGGCTCCTGATCCCACGACCAATCCAAAGCCTGCACCCCACAAAAGTCTGGCGGCGCCCCAAAAGCCCCAGTGCTCTCACCCGTGTGCCGGTTGGAGCCGTCCAGGCTGGCAAACTCAATGTAGTCCTCACGCGCGTCAGCCCAATAGATCCGGCTGTTGATGTAGTCGAGGGTGAGTCCATTGGGCCACGTTATCTTGGTGTCTACGATGACACTGCGGTTGGTGCCATCCATGCCAATCTTCCCAATGAGGGAGTGGTCCCCCCAGTCCGTCCAGTAGAGGTAACTGGGCATGGAACAGGAGAACAGAAGGCTGAGTCCAGCCCAAGCCCCAACAGCAGCCGTGTTCTGCCCACTGTGAGGCTAAACTACGGTAAGGAGGGCCACCAGCCCCTTCTCTGTGTCAAGGGGAAGGTCCAGGTCCCCCAAGCTCTCACCCATTCTGCACGTCCACCACCAGTGCCCGGGGCTCACGCAGGCCTGAGTTCACCAGCACGGTGCGGTAGGCGCCATTGAGCTTCGACACTTCGATGGTGTCCCGACCTTTGTCGCACCAGTAGAGGTTGCCCCCCACCCAGTCCACTGCCAGCCCATCAGGGTTGCTGAGGCCAGTGCGGTGAAGAACCTGTTGGGAGAAAATAGATGTTTGGGCTGGACGGAGAGAACCATATCCTGCCCTGTCCCTCAGGGATGACAACATCCCCCTTCCCCGGCGCATCGCCCCAGCAGAAGGTCCTGCCCAGCTCCCTTTCCCCACTACTCTCGTCCCAGCCCTCCTTGTCCCCTGCTTGGGCGCAGCGTGGAGCCCACCTCTGACTGGGATAGTGCTGCAAAATGTCCCCGAAACAACCTGGGCTGATGCCCCGAGTCCTGTGATGACCCCACAGCAGGGCTTGTGTCCAGTTGCCCGGTGGCCCTGGTGCCAGTCTGTGCCCCTTCAGGCAGCCTCTCTGTGCAGGGGGTGGGCTCAGACCCACTGCCCAGACTGGGGGTGGCCCAGGGGCTGCCTCAGGCCCTACCTGAACGTTGCTCCCATTGATGTGCATGCGGCGGATCATGCTGCCCTGCGTGGTGACATCTGTCCAATAGATCATCTGCTCCCGATAGTCAAAATCCAGAGCCACCGCGTTGTTCAGCCCCTGGGAGAAAGGGAGAAGGGTTGAAACAGACTCACTTTCTGGCACAGGGTCATGGGGGCTTTACAAAGAGCAGCCTCAACTCGCCATCCCTGCAGCAGAGAAGTTAAAAGCACCCACAGAGAACTGTTGTGCAGCCCCTGGATACTCATAGTGAGGGCTGTTTGTACAGGATCTACCATCTGCCTGGGAAGCCGAGAGCCCGAACCCTCCTGCCCTGCAGGGCCCCTCTCCAGCCCCAAAACCCCAGCCACGTGGGGCTGGTGCCCCCTCCTGCTCCTCCTGCACCTGCTTGAGCAGCGTGTAGTTGGAGCCATCCAGGTTGAGCTTCCTCAGGTAGTACCGGTTGGCAAAGATGAGGAAGGGCTCTTCATCTGCAGAGTGAAACCAGAGGAGGTGTCAGGAAGTGCTGCTGGGATACGGGCAGATCCCCTGCAGACCTGCTGCCTTCCCGGCCCAACAGTCTCCCAGCTCCCCTGTGTGAGTCAGGGGCAGCTACTTTACTTTGTGGAGCACTGTGACGGACTCCAAGGCCAGCAGCATCCCACGGTCACCAGAAGAACATCCCTGCCTCCAAGTCTGCTTTTGGCTCTCACCTGTGACAGCTTTACAGCTGGTGGGGTTGTCAGGTTTGAGCTTGTAGCCCTCTATGCAGAGGCACTTGTAGCTCCCCAGAGTGTTGATGCACTTCTGGCTGCAGGGGTAGGTGGTGGAGCACTCATCGATGTCAACACACGTCTTCCCATCGTCCTTCAGCCGGAACCCAGGACGGCATCTACACTGCAGGAGGCAACCGGGAGCTGTTAGACACGTTGAGGGCCCGCACGCTGGGACGTGACAGGCATCACCATGGGACAAGCGGGCTCGGGCATGGAGAGCTGGCAGACACAAGGGCAGCACATGCAAGAACAGGCCAAAAGTGCCCGTGTGCGGACCCCTTACCCAGCTGGCACAGGACAGGAGCGACCCTCACACCAAGAGGAGGAAGGGAGCAGAGCATCCTTCCTGCTGACCCTCCCAGCCTGCAGGACCCCTACCTTGTATCCGATCTTGAGGTCCTCGCACTCCTGGGAGCAGCCGCTCAGCTTCTTGTTGAGACACTCGTTGATGAAGCAGTTGAGCTCATCGGAGCCATCCGCACAGTCGTTATTGTTGTCACAGAGCAGCGCCTCCGGGATGCACTTCCCGTTCTTGCAGAGGAAGAAGGAGTCGTTGCACTTGTTCTCTGCACAGGAGGAGAGGGGGTCAGTGCGAGGAGCCGGGCAGCCCCACTCCCCAGCCATGGCCCCCGCGGGTACCTGGGCTGCTGCAGCGTGGGTTCTTGGGCGCCTCGTCCGAGTGGTCGTGGCAGTCGAACTCGCCGTCGCACTCCCACTGCCGGTTGCTGAGGCAGCGGCCATTGGCGCAGCGGAACTCGTGGGGGCCGCAGGTGGGATACTCTGCAGGAGGACAGGGGGGCTCAGATGGCACTGCCCACCTTCCCGAGCCAGCCCAGGAGCCCTGGGGGCACTGTGGAGCCATGACACTAGTGCCCAAACCTCGCTGCAGCCTCCTCAGAACAGGGCTGCAGCACAGGAGCCACAGAGGCAGCAAAGGTGGGTGGGTTTGGATCTCTCCAGAACTACTCTGTGCCTGGGTGGAGGCCTTGCAGCGGTGCTGGGGGTCACAGCTCTCCTGCACCAAACCCCTCCTGCTCCCCCCTCACCCTCCTCTCACATCAAACCCCTCCTGGATGATGAAGGCATTTCCAGGGTTCCATCTCAAAGCCCAGGAGACCCAGTGTGGCTGCCAGGGCTAGTACCACAGGAGACAGAGCCCTCGCTGTGCCCCTCAGTCCCTGTGCAACCCACCGCACTCCGGGGACTCGTCCGAGCCATCGCCGCAGTCGTCGTCGTGGTCGCAGACAAAGTGCTTGGGAATGCACTGGCGGTTTCCACACATGAACTCCCGCTCGTCACAGGTGTTGTTGTACACTGCAACGAGGCATGTCTGTCAGCGCCCCCGCCAGCCCCCCTGCTCTTCTGCCCGGACCCCCCAGCCCTTCGTCTCGGGTCACTGGGGACAAGAGTGGAGGCACAGCCCAGTCAGGGCAGGGTCCCCAACTCCTCGGCCCCCATCCTGGCTGTGAACAGCACCCAGGCAACGCGGTGCCTTTGGCTGCTGCTCCACAGGATGACGCTCCTCCTGTCCTCACAGTCGGGGAGATGCACCCAAATGTGCCCATGTCCAGGCCTGCTGTGACCACAGCACCCTGGTTTCCTCCTGTGAGCCTGGCACGGTTTCCTCTTGTGAGCCTGGCAGGCAAGTGGCCAGGACGAGGCATCCTGTCCTGACAGGGACCCTGGGGAGCAGGAGGCAGCCCCCCCAGGCAGCTCTGGTGCCCTACACCCTGCTCCTCTCCAGTCCCTGGCCCCACCGTGCACCCCCGAGACCCCCACTCAGGGGACTCACAGCAGCCGGCAGCGAGGGTCTCATCAGCTCCGTCCGCACAGTCCTTGTCACCGTCACAGAGCCAGCGCTCCGGCACACACACGTAGGTGCCTGGGCACTGGAAGGATCCTGCGCTGCAGGTGGTCAGCCCTGGGGAAGGGAAAAACCAGTCACCCCCACTGCTGGAGAACGATGATCAGGGGGGCCCCAGGATATGGGGCCAAGGAGAGCAGTGAGGACCATGGCACAGGGAAGCAAAGGTGGGAGAAGGGATGGACAGAGGCAGGAATACGTGGAGACAGAGCAGCAGCGCGGCAGGGACTGAGGGAGGTGAGAGCAGGGGCTGGAGCAGACTCACGGCAGCGGCTGTCCTCGTCAGAGCCATCCCCACAGTCGTCTGCCCCATCACACACCCAGAGCTTGGAGATGCAGCGGTGGTTGTTGCACTCGAACTGCACGGGGTAGCAGAACTTGTCTGGAGAGGAGGAGAGGAGGGGTGAGAGCCGGGGCGATGTGGGCAAGATGTGGCAGCAGAGCACAGCCACGCTGGGCCAGCTGAGCTCTGGGGCTGGCACCCAGGGTGGTGCTGGGGCTACTGCTCGCCCAGACCTGGCAGTGCCCACAGGCCATGCTGATGGGCTTTGCAGAGTGGTGTGGGATTCCCCACCCTAGAACGGGGGAGGTCCCTGCCCACCGTTTGTGGTTTGTTCAGGGAGGTTGGAACTAAAACCAACTTAAGTGAGCCGTAACTGGCCACCTTCAAAATGGCCACAGACACTCGTGCGTGTGCTCAGCAAACGCACGCACCAGGACATTTGCACTGGTCACAGTTAAAAGCCCAAACTCGTGGAATAAGACCATGCAGGGGGAAGAATCTGGAGTCTGTTCCTTGGCAAAGGGATGTCGGGGAGAGGAAAGGGTCCTGTCTCCCCTCCAGCACCCTTGCGCTCGCCACCCCACGCTGTCACCCCGAGTCCCTTGCTCTCCCCACCCTGCCGCTCACTGCAGTGAGTCTCGTCTTCCCCGTTCTCGCAGTCGTCCTCTTTGTCGCAGGTCCAAGTCATGGGGATGCACCTCCCGCTCGGGCAGGCGAAGTAATTGGCCGGACACTTGGGTTTCCTCCCACCTGGTTTGTGAAGGAATCGTCAGGTAAAGGTGGTGGCGCGGATGTGTCCTGCCTCCTCCCACCCAAAACCCCTCTGTGATCCCACATCGATCGGCGCCCCATGGCACCCTCTGTGCATGGGCTGCACAGGCAAAGGATGATGGTCCCGGTGTGCAAACAAAGCACCCACCACCCAAACAGACCCCAAAGGGGAGCACCCGGCCAGAGGGTAGGCGTGATGCCCCCATCTCCCAGCCCTGAGCCCCCTTTTCCTCTCCCCGCTCTCACCCGGGCAGTTGCGCTCGTCTGAGTAGTCTCCGCAGTCATTGGCCCCATCACACACCCAGCTCGGGGCGTAGCACAGAGAGGTGTGTTCACATTTCTGGAACGTGGTGCCCTTCACCCCCAGCTTGAAATAGCTGCTGCAGTCGGTGGCAGCTGCAAGGAAGGGACCCCGGGTGAGGGGCACTGCTTGCCGGTGGCACAGGCCTCTGGTCCAGCTCCCACCGTGCAGCACGAGCCCTGGCCCCGCTGCTGCCAGCCCTTCCCTCCCCACAGCAGCACTGAGCTGCCAGGAGCAGCCTTTCTGATGGGTTGTGGGGTGGTGAGGGGCCAGGCACAGCACGGGGGGTCCCTGCTGAGGGGATGGGCGCCAGGACCTTGTCCCCCCCCGATTTAGCGCAAATCCCAAAGACTGAAAGGGGGTGCAGGGACCCAGACCCCTGCCCACTGGCACAGAGGGCAGGAGCATCTCCAGAGCTGCAGCAGGGCAGAGCTCGGGCGGCAGCAGGGAACATGGGGCACTCACTGCAGTTCATTTCATCCGAAGCATCCTCGCAATCGATGAACTGGTTACAGCGGCTTGAATTCCCAATGCAGCTCCCATCGCGGCAGCGGAACTCGGTAGCAGCACAGCTGGTTTCTGCAAGGGGGAAGCCCCCACAGCGGATGAGGCTGGGCTGGGGGGCCCCATGGGTACAGCCACCCCACTCGTGCTGCGGACACATGTGCACAGACACCCTCTGCCCAGCACAGCCTGACCCTGCGCTCCCAGCTCCGGTCCCCTCCGGGATGAGACCTGCTGCCTCTTTGGCTCACACACTCTGCCCAGGAGCCCCAGCTCCTCTCCTGAGCTGGCCTGTGGCCACTAGACCTGGACGGGCTCAGGGAAGCTCCTGACCTTCCCCATGGGTTCTGGGTGCTGCACGGCTGTGCTCAGGAGAGTTCTTCCTCCCGGCTGTTGGGGAGTGAGTTTTACAAATCGGTGTGTGGCGCAAGCAGCACAAGTAGGATTTACACTTTGACTCCCCATTAAGCCCTGGCCCTGCTCTGACCCTGTCAAGCTGCAGGTAACTCCTTCCCAAAGCCTCTGTCCCTGTCCCAGATGGCTGACGGAGCCCTGGCAAGGGCTGGCGAGGAGCCAGACAGGCTGCTTACTGTTACATGGCACTTCGTCCGAGTTGTCCCCGCAGTCGTCCACGCCATTGCACCAGTAGCGGCTGGCGACGCAGCGCCCGTTCATGCAGTGCAGGTAGCCCTTCTTGCACTTGCGGCTGCCTGCCAGGGAGGAGGAGGAGGAAGAGGTGAGCGTGAGAGGAGGGCTGGCACCTTGGGTGTCTCAGCTCCTCAGAGACCCTTCAGCAGGGGAAGAAACTAAACAAGCAGGATTAGGAAACAGGCTCCCTTGTGCTGTGCAGGGTCACGCTTGGGCTTTGCCCAGCAGAAGCCCCTCCTGGCTGAGGAGCGAGGGCTGGTGTTAGAGGGAGGGTCAGCTCAAGGTTTCTTACCCTCCAGCCCACCCCCCAGAACTGAAAAAGTTCTCGAGCCCTTAAAGCCCATCTCTGGGAGGGCAAGAGGGACTGTGAGCACTTGAGAAGGCACCCAGCACCCCAGCTCCCTTTGCCAAGCAGAGCCGAGAGCTGGAGCCCGGTGCCTGCAGGTGCTGGGGGGCGTGTGTGCGTGTTTGAGCAAAGCAGCAAGAGGAGGAACCTTACTGCAGTAGGACTGCTTCTCATCCGACTTGTCCTTGCAATGGACCACACCGTCGCAGGTCCGGCTGAAGTCAATGCAGTCGCCGTTCCCACACTCGAACTCGTCGTGTATGTTGCAGGTGGAATTCAGGGCTGGGGGGACACAGGGAAAGTCAGCTCAGCCAGGCTGAGACTCTCCTCCCCATCCCCATCAGCTCCCGTGTCCACCTCCCCTCCACCTTTGCAGGTGAAATCCTCCTGCAGGACACGCTCGCCGCGGCAGGAGCAGTTGACGTGTCCCTTGGGCGTGAGCAGGCAGAGATCCTGACAGCCGCCGTTGTTCACCCTGCATGGGGACAGCTCGCCTAGGAGAGACGGGGAGTGGTCACCCTCAGCAGCCCCTTCCCCTTGTCCTCCCTGCTGGGGAGAGGAAAACTTGGGGTTCAGATGGGGCTATAGGGGATGCAGGGGGTTGGGGACATCCAGTCTCCCCAGATCTTGCAAGGAGGATGCCCTGAGAAAAGCAGAAATGGAGCAAATTCTCTCTCTCTTCAGCCTGCATGGGCTTTGGAGATGGACAAGCCTTGGCGTGAGGGTCCCGAAGGGGCAGTGACTGGCCAGGCAGGATGGTGGGATGGGGCCCCCCCTCCCCTGGCCTGAAGGGCAGCACGGTGTGGCTGGGGAACAGGGCTCAGGGCGGTGAGGCCATGGTGGCCAGTGGGACGCGCAGGGTCCTTACAGCTGTCGGTGTCGTTGGCCACTGCAATGATGCCCATGGGCTGCTGGGGGATGTCAACCCGCAGAAGCTTCATGTCGGTGCCCACGTACTTGTTGGCTCGTTGCACAGCCCTGCGCACCCAGTCTGTCCAGAAGATGTAATCACCGTAGACAGCCAGGCCAAAGGGGTGCACGGGCTCCGATTTCAGGATCACCTGTCGGTCATTGGCAAACGGTGAGCATGAGGGAACCTGGCTGTGGGTCACAGCCCCCAGCATCACCCCGAACACAGCCCATCCCCATGGGTCTGCCCCCAGGGACCCCTCCGGTGCCCCAAGAACAGCTCTGCTCTCCCACAAGAACGCGCCAGCCCCAGTTTCAACACTCGCTGCTCCCCTCCTCCAGCTCTGCTGGTGGGGCCGGGTCTGGACTCACGTGGCGGTGGGAGCCATCGTATTCACAGCGCTCAATTTTGTCCAGCGTGGCATCAGAGAAGTAGATCTTCTCGGCCTTGTGGTCAATGGCCAGCCCATTGGGTGTCCGTATGTCCTGGTCAATGATGATGAGGACGTTGGCACCAGAGAGGGTGGCACGCATGATGCTGGGGTGCTGCTCATTCCAGTTGGTCCAGAACATCAGGCTGGAAGGGGAGAGACACGCGAAGCCTTTACAGCCCCATCTCTGCCATGTACGCCTTGGCTCAGTCCACCCCTTTGTGGAGCTTCCAGGGACTTTGGGACAGATGGGACATTGTCCCCACATAAAAAGAGGTGGGAGGGAACGAATGAAGCCAGTACAGCCATCTGGGAAATGTGGTAGCCCATGGCACACTTGGCAGGGCAAGGGCATGGGGTGGGGTTTGTGTCCTTGCTTTGGGGTGCTGAAGGAGGTGTGGGGAGGGGGGCCCAGGGCCTTTCCTCCCAGGGGTTCTAATACTCTCTGTGTTGAGAACCAGTACTTCCTCCCCAGTGGAGGGGAGTCCACCTGGACACTGGCCCTGGGACCACATGGACCCCTGGGAGGGCTGGCTGGGCCACCAATGGCCACTCACTTCTGACACTCATCCAGCACGAAGGCCCGGGGGTGGTCATCCCCTGACATGGTGATCACCGTCTCCCTCTCAAAAGCCCCCAGGCGGCTCTGGTCCACGGTGTGGCGGGTGATGGTGGAGGTGGTGTAGCTGGTCCAGTAGAGTGTGTCCCAGCCGCGGTGGTACGCCAGCCCCTCCACTGAGCCCACATCTGCAGGGGGGAGGACAGGCAAGGGTCGCGTCCAGCCCGTGCTCCCGCAAGGGGGCCCAGCTCACTTGGACACAGCTCCTTCGGCAGCCTGAAGTTATTGCTTTTAATTACACCCCATAAACTCCCTCAGAGGCTCTGGGTGTTTGCTAACAGGGTGCCAAAGTGGCAGCACCTGAGGGGACTCATCACGGCTAGGCTGGGCTAATGGATGAGATGAGAGCCCAGGAGACTTGAGGGGGCTCCTGAGCAACCAGTAAGGACTCTTCCTTGCAGGGCAGCTGAGTGATGTTCACCTACGATGAAATGAGGACTTGGGCTTTCAAGCTCCTGCTCTCATCACCTCCCCTGCAGAGTCCGGGGCTCACTCCGGGTCCTCCTGTCCCCCAGCCGCGGCGCTGAGAAGGGAAGGGTCTCCTTCTGCCCGGGGAGATCTGAGGCCCAGAGGCCCAGAGTGATGAGACTGAGACAAAGACTTGTGGCTGAACAGGAAGACCTTCCCTCCAGCTCTCAGGCCAGGAGAACTGTACACCCATCCTTCCTCCCTCGTTAACGATCAGCAAAACGTTTAATGAATCGGCTACGACAGATGGGCCCTGCTCTCCTGATCTCGGTGATAACAGCTACCCCAAGTGCCAAATGTAAATACAGTCATTAGCGAGCACATCTATAACCCTTGCTGGAGCTGCTCCCCAGTGACACAGAGCAACAGACATGGTCTTTCCAACTGCTGTAGGAGCCAATAAAGCCAACCAAGGGCAAAGGGAGGGCTGGAGGAGAAGACAGGGCCAGGCGTGGCAGGGTTTGCTCAGGTCTGTCTTGGAAGTCAAAGGCAAACACCGAGCGGATCCCGGGTTTGCTGCAGTGCCCTGTTTCTAGAGCAGTGCGTGCCCCCGTGCACGGCCGAGCCTCGTGACACGCTCTCCTTGCCAGAACAAGCTCTGAGGGCTGCTCCCGACACTTGCATCCCTTACCACCGGCTGCTGCCTCTTCCAGAGGCTCCGGGAGAAAGCTCACGGCTGAACCCTCAACAGCTGCCACTCAAAACACTTCTTGAAAACACCAAAAAACATTAACAGAGAAAAGGAAAAAAAAGCCCTTGGGCAAGGAAGGAGGGAGTTCAGGAAGAGGTGGGGGGGGAGAAGAGGAAAGTGGGATCCGAGGGCAGATGCTTGGCCTCGAGCAGAGGGCAGAGCCTGGGGACACTCACTCTCCACGATGGTCTTGCGCCCCGTGCCATCATCATTGATCTGCTGGATGTTGCCAAAGTGGATGTCGCTGTAGAATATGCGGTTACTGCCCTTGGAGCCGTAGCGGTAGTCAAAGGCCAGGGCAATGACGTTCTTCATGTGCTCCGCGTCCTCGAAGGGCTTGATGGGGGCATTGAGGTTGTTCTCGTCTGACAGGTGGATGCTCTTGAGGATGGTGCGCTCCGAATACAGCAGGTAGCCATCGTAGTCCCGGCAGCTCACCCCATCCTCGGACAGCATCCCATGGGCACAGGCGCAAGTCCTCTGCCCGTGGCCGCGGAAGAGGCAGAGCTGCTGGCAGCCCCCATTACTCTGGGCACAGATGTTGGTGCCTGAGGAGGAAAGAGGGGATTGTTGGAGGAACTGGGCAGGCTCTGTGAAGGAGGATGCTCCTGCTCAGCTGCTTTTCACCTCTCCCTGCTCCCAGAGGAAGTGGGTGAAGAAAAGGGCTCAGCCGGCAGCAGGACAGTTCTTTCACAAGGACACAGTGGCCCATTTGTTGGTTGTTTCTCCATCCCCCCCTCCCCACATCTGCCGGCCGTTGGGCCGTCGGCAGTGCTGCGTGGGGGGCTGACACCCCGCTCCTGCACACACCCTTCTGCCTGGCCCGGTTGAAGACTTTGATGTCCTTGAGCTGGACGCCGATCCCCGTTCGCAGGGACACCGACTCAGTGGCGTTGTCCTTGTTGCCTCTTTTGATGGAGCCGTTTGCGTGAGTCCTAAGAAGGGACAGAGCCACTGAGCAACCAACATGGGACCCAACTTCCCCATAGCACCCGCCAGGTCCCCCCACCCTCCCACATGGCTGGTGTCCCCCCAGCACCACCGGACCCCTTGGGCACTGTACCTATCGCTCCAATAAATGTACTCCTCGAAGACTGACACCGAGAACATGTCCATGTTGTTGCTGGACAGGACAACCTCTCGGTTTTCACCTGTCTCCAGGTCGATTCGTTCAATCTTGTCTGTCCGGGCATCGCACCAGTAAAGCTTCCCATCCTGAGGAGAGAAAACACCCCAGTCAGCAACGGAGCAGTGCACCCTCCGCAACTCCCACCACATCTGGCAGAAGGTCTCAGGGTTCAGAAGACCAACCCTGGACAACCCTGCACTGGAGAGGGGGCCCCGGGGCCCTGGGGAGGGCAGCCATGTCCCCAGAGGCTCCACCAGCAGGGGCATGACTGCAGGGACACTTGGCACCCCCAGGGAGACACCGTCCTCCCCGCCGGTGGCCGTACCTCATAGTCGACAGATATTCCGTTGGGCCAACTGATGCTGACGTTCACCAGCACCATCCTCTCAGTCCCATCCAGGCGCGACCGCTCGATGCGGGGGTACTGGCCCCACTCTGTCCAGAAGAGATACCTGCAGGAGACAGCAGGGACGTGACCACAGGTCCAGCCAAAAGCAGCATCCTTGGGCCTTTTGGCCATCACAGCAGAGGACAAGCACCTCTTGCCCTCAGCCCTCCGTGCTGGGGCCTCAGCCCAGACCCCTGGTGATCCGCCAGCCCCCGGGTGCTGCAGAGCACGCTGTGGCCAGGGAAGGGAGCGCTGCATCGCAGCTGGATGCAGCCCAGAAACCAGCCCCTGTGCCAGGCATGTACGGTGCTGTTCTCCGTCCTTCCCCAGATCCAAGCAACTCTCTCCTCTCTGTGACTCTGTCCAAAGCTGGAGCCAGTCTGGAGAAGCTCCGCTTGGATTTTCTGAGGTGCTGGCACCCACAAAGTCAGGGGGAGCTCCCAGAAAGCTCAGCCCATCAGCAAAAGGGTGGTTAAATCCAGTTGGTTTGGACACTGGGGGCCTGTCCCTTGGTGTGCCAGGGACCTGTGAGTCCATCTTCACTGCGTGCAACTGGCACAGCTCTGCTGGGAGGGTGCTGGGGGTCTCCAGTACATGCCCACCCTCTAGCTGATGGCCCTCTCATGGCAGCTTTGTGCAGTGTCTCACCCCTTCTCTGGATGGACGGTGATGGCCCGTGGTTTGTCCAGCCCCTGAGAGATGACCACGTAGCGGAAGGACCCGTTCAGCCTGGCCACCTCAATGACATCAAAGCCCTGGTCCGTCCAGTAGATGTTTCCTGCAGAGAGGGGACAGTGAAGACCCAAATGAGTCCCACTCCCCAACTGCCCATCACTCCTCCCCGCTCCAGAGCCCTGTCTCACCCGCAATCCAGTCCACAGCGATGCCCTCCACGCGGCCGATACCGTTGGTGACCACGTCCTCTCGCCACGTCTGGTCCCGCTTGGCCCGACTGATGGTGCTCAGACCCATGTCCACCCAGTAAATGGTGTCATTCTCTGAGAAGGGCCAGGCAGGAGACAGGGGGTGTCAGTGACTGCCTCTGGGTCACCCCAAGGGTGGCACAGACCCGGGCTGAGCCCACATCCAGCGTGGGGACCTGACACCCTCCCTCACCCAGAGTGGCTGAGGGGAGATGCTCTCAGGCAGAGCACTGCCGAAGGAGGGTCCCCCTTGCATCCCTCTCCCCAACCTCTCCAGCCCTGTTGTCCCACTCCCAGCCCCTGCATCACCTGCGTGAAAGTCGATCCCCACGGCCAGGGAGGTCCCCGACACAGGCACGAGAGCATCTGACTTGTCGTTGGGGTCCAGGGGAATGCCGCGGATCCCCTCATGGACCGAGTACAGGAGGAAGGAGCCGACACCTGTGACAGGGATGCAGGGGCAGTCAGATGCATCCCAAGCCCCACACACTGTCCATTCCACAGACAGCCACAACTCACGGCAGCCCGTGGAGGAGGACAAGCTCGTCAGGGCTGGTGGTAGGGCTTGACCCTACCACTACAGCAGCACCACGAGTCCCCAGCCCGGGCAGACGGCCCAGGACAGCAGAGGGACAGGCAGGGCAGGGTGGGACCGTGCTGGCTGGAGCCACTGGCAGGCTGTGCCTGAAGCATCCCTGCAGAGGCAGCCCCTGCGCCCACCTCTCAGCTGACTCTGAGGCTGACGCATGCGAGACGTGGGCTGGCAGCGGGAGCAGCAGCTCCCGGGGAAGGGCTGGGGGAGGCTGTCCTGACGGACATCGAGTGCCTCATCCTGCCCACGGTGCTGTGGTTGGGGGCATAAGGAGGAGAAAACTCCTCTGTGATCGGGGTGAGAGAGATTGCATGGCCACACGGCGGAGGGGAAGGAATGGCAGATCTTGTGGAAAGAGGGCAGGGAATAATCTACTTGAGGACAAGATTTCTGATGGCTGGGGCAGGAACCTGCGGAACACAAAGCCCTTCCCTGCTCAGCTCTGTGAAGGACCCACGGGCCTTGCCCACACCTCCCAGGAGGCTGCAAGTGCCGGAGCAGCCTGTTCAAGGGGTCCTGACCCACGGCGGGGCAGAGGGGAGGCGCGAGCGAGGTCTCTCTCTAGAGCTGCCTCTGCCCCCGAGCGCTGGCAAAGGCTCGGTGCCGCATCTGGGTCAGGGCAGCGCTTGTTATTCAGTGCCTGCCCTGACCCAGATGGTGCAGCAGCTCTGCCAGCCCCCTCCAAAAACACCAAGAACATTTTGCACACAAACAGCCTTTGAGAGGCCCTGGCAGTGACAGGGGAGCTGGGGGGGGAGCTCTTTTCTCCCAGGAGAGACGGTGGCAAAGCAGGCAGGGACTGGGGATCTGCAAAGCAAAGGCTGCACCGGCCACCCAGCCCCATTCCCGGTGCCTGCTGCGACTCAATGACCCAAACCCGCTGCCGACAGCAAGGGTGTCACCTCTCCTTCGAGGGCTCCCACTGTGCGATCCTGTCCCCTCCTCCTGCTAAACCCAGAGCCATGGGTGCCCCCTCGCTCATCGCTGTCCCTCGCAGGGACAGCCCACGCCAGGGTCCCGCTGTGGCCCAAGCCCCAGGCCCTACCAAGCCCCTCTGGGGTCCCTCCGCAGCGCTGCTGGGCGCAGGGAGGTGCGGGGCAGTTGGGAGGAGCCCACATACAGCCAGGGCGAGCAGCAGCACCCCCCGGCACGCCACGCCGGCACACACGGTGCTTGGCCATGCAGCAGGGAGGGCCAGGGGCGGCCGCGGGGGTCTCTCTGCTCTGGGACTGGTTCGGGCAGGGGGACGGGGACGGGTGCACTCACCTTCGCAGGACTGCTGCCCGCTCTTCAGGCTGTAGCCCGCGGTGCACATGCAGGACCGGGAGGTCTCGGACGTGGGGAGGCAGAGCTGCGAGCAGTCGCCGTTGTTCAGGCTGCAGGGGTTGGTTCCAGCTGCCGTGGAGAGAAGGGGGCTGAGTGGCGGCCGGGGAACACCCCCGGGGCCGGGGGACACCCCCAGAGCTGTGGACAGCGGAGCAGAAGCCGGGGCAGCCGGGGCCAGCACCGCTCAGGACAGACACTCGGGATGTGGGTGCTCTGGGCCAGCCGGCAAGGGCCAGGCTTGGGCCAGCAAGAAGGGATGGGGCCAGCTGGCCACCGTGGGCCAGACCCTGGCCCCACTGGCACACGGGGGAGCAGCTGAGCTGCTGCCTGGCCCTGCCCGGGACCATGCACCCACCTTGCTGGATGCTCTCGTCATACACCTTCATGTGCATCACCAGCGTGGTGCTGTTGCGCAGCACTGTCACCTCTGTCCCATCCTTCTTGTTGCAGGTGCCCATCCTCTCGGAGGCCTGGTCGGCCCACCACAGCTTGTCGCCTGTAAGGAGAAGGCAGGAACGTGAAGCAGCTTTCCCCATCCCCTGCCACCCCAGCAGCAGAGCCATGGCCCCACACAGATTTACAAGCGATGGCCTGGAAAAGGGGGTCTGAGCTCAGTCTTTGGTGGAGGAGCATCCCCTCCACAGCTGCGAGAGGTGGCGATGATCAGCCTGTGTTTGGGCAGAGCCAGGAGAAAGGGAAAAGGGCTTAATGAACCACCACCGTCACCCTGCCAGCTCTCACCCATGATGGCCAGGGCAGTCGCCTTGCTCAGCTGACTCTTCATGGACTCGATCACCTCCAGGTTGCTGCCGTCCAGGTTGCATCTGTTGATGGTGCCATTGCCGGAGCTGATCCAGTAGAGCTTGCTCTCTGGGTAGTCAATGGCCAGGCCTGGAAAGCAAGGGGACTGTCAGTGGTCAGCCAGCGTGCAGGGACCATCACCATCTGAGAGGTGGGATGGGACCGGCAGAGCAGATGGGGTGATGGAGAGAATGGACACATGAGGTCAGGGCGACCCAGCACAAACCAGCCCCCTGGGGAGCCAGGGGGGCAGATTTCAGGCTTTTAGGGCCAGCAAGGGTGCTGCACAGTGGGGTGGTACCAGAGGGGACGGGGGGTCCATACCAACAGGCCCTTTCTGGTTGGTGAAGAGGAGCGTGCGGTTGCTGCCGTCCATGTTGGCTACACTGATGTTGTCCCCATCTGTCCAGTAGAGCTTCCTGCACCAATGAGGGGACATTGAGCAGGGCAGCTCCAACAGCTCCATGGAGATGGCCCAGCTCTGTGCCCCCCAGCCCGCACAGACTCCACCAGCCCCCGACACCCCCGCCTGCTCTCTGGGCTCCCCTCCAGCCCGTGCTGACCCCTCTTCCCAGGCAGCCCCACGGCCTCCTCGCCTCCAGGAGGGGGTTTGGTGATCATGAGCATTCCCCAGCAAAGCCCCGTGCACACCCAGCCTGGCACACGCTCGTGGATGCACACTTATCCGCAGCCTGTTCTCCTTCACACGCCTCCCGTCTCCTCTCACACACCTCCCACACGCGCTGACACACCGGGAGAGAAACCTGTTTTCTCCTCCACCGCACACGGGCACCGTCACGCGCACTCACACGTGTGCCTGCACGGACACCCCCTCCTCCTCCGACGCTCCCACCCTGACCCCACGCCTGCTGGCACTGCATCGCCCCGGAGACTTACCCCCGGAGGGGGTGAACCACCAGGCAGTGAGGCTTGTCCAGCCCCTGGATCACCGCGTTCTTGAAGGAGCCGTCCAGCCGGGCAACGTTGATCTGCTTCTTGTTGGCATCGTAACTGGTCCAGAAGAGGTTTCTGGAAACCCAATCCACAGAGAGGCCGTGAGCGTTGGGCAGGTCTGAAAGGCAATGGAGAAGGAAGACTCGTTAATGGTGAGAATGGGGCTGGGATGATGCTCAGATGAAGAGGAAGAGCTGATCTCATGGAGCCGAAGCCCCTCGAGGGTTGGTGGCACTGGGACCTGACGGAAGCAGCCATGTGGGGCAATACTCACCCGCAGAGACAACGGTCTCCACGCCGGTGCCATTGATGAAGGCTCTCTTGATGGTCTGGGTGCGGACATCAGACCAGTAAATGCGTTGCTCCACGGCATCGTAGTCCACCACCGTGACATTGTCAATGTCAGGCACCGTGAAGGAGATGATATAGTTGTAATAGGGGTTGTCGATGTCCACACCCCGGATCTCCATCTGCCGTGCATATAGCAGGAACTTCTTGAACTCTGGGGAGAGGGATGAGAGGGGCATTCGTGGGACCTCAGCCTGGTCTGCAGAGCTGGCGCCGAAGCACCCACTTGTCCTTACTGCCCTGGGGTGGCCCAGGCAGATCCCTACCATAGCAGGTTGTGTTGTCCTTGTCCAGCTTCATGAGGTGGGGGCAGGCACAGGACAGCGTGCGGTTGTAGTTGATGAGGCAGAGGTGGGAACATGGCCCTTTGCCCCCGTTGGCTTCACAGGGATTAGGAGCTGCAAAAGGGACAAGACTCAGTGATGTCCCTATTCCAGGTGACACCAACCAATGGGCCCCAGAGAGATGCAAACCTTCCAGACCCTTCCTGCCCCATCAAGGAGCTCTGACCTGTTGGCCTCATCACCCCAGGACACTTCCCTGCTGGCTGGTCAGGGCCACAGCAGAGACCTCCAGCTCAGTGGGGTGTGAGAAAGGGCAGCCATGGGGGTGGGAGCAGCTCCCACGTGACGCTCCAAGCACCGGCACCATCTCCCCACCGACCATCCCCTCCCCATCCCGCTGCCTCCCTCTCCCCAGGCCTCACCCAGGGGCTGCCGGGAGGGGTGATACACCTGCAGGTCGAATGGCTGCGTGTTGGTCCTCTGCACCACCGTCACATTGTGCCCTGTCCACTTGTTGGCCTTGGCCAGCGTGTTGGTACGCCAGTCGGTCCAGTAGACCTCACCCCCATAGAGGGTGACGGCGAAGGGATGTGACAGGTACTCGTGTCCCCGCAGCACCTCGATGTGCCCCGTCCCATCGTACAGGGCTGAGTAGATGGCATCGGACCTGCGCCCGGCAGAGAGAAGGGCTGAGAGCAGGCACGGGGCTGGCCAAGGGCTACCAGCCACAGGCAAAGGCTTCTTTAACCCAACACCAACAACCCACAGGGTCTAAGCAGCCACCTCCTCTGCTCTGGCTCATGCTGCTGCAGAGGCTGATTGCTCGTTTACACCAGGAATTGCAGTCCCCACAGAGGAGAAAACCCAGAGGAAGGTGTTGCAGAGACAAACAGACCCCACAGAGCACCGGCTTTCGCCCCCAGCCCGGCAGACAAAGAGCAGAACAAGACAGAAGGGAGGGGGAAGGTGCCAGAGCCAGGAGGGATGGGGAGGGGCTGGGATCCAGAGGTGACGGGGAAGAGGTGGTGTCCAGGTCCTACCTGGCGTCGATCCAGAGGATGCGCTTCTCCAGGTAGTCGACAGTGAGCCCGTTGGGCCAGCCCCCCGAGCCCGTCTCCTTGTGGATGGTGCGCCGGCCTGCGCCGCTCATGGAGGCGGCCTCGATGCGGGGCAGACTGGCATCCCAGTCAGTCCAGAAGAGGATCCTGCAAGAGAGAGGGAGCGGGGACAGTCAGCACGGGGACATCAAGCTCTGCCTCCCGGATCAGCAGTGGGGTGCATGCCCAGACAGGAGCCCGTGGCCTGGTTCCTCTGCACGGGTGCCACTGAGTCCTGGTGACCCTTGTCCCCTCCTGCCTTACCCGTAGCGGGGGTCCAGGGCAATGGCCCGGGGGTGCTCGATGTCCCCAGCCAGCAGCGTGGTCCGCATGGTGCCATCCAGCTTGGCCACCTCAATCTGGTCCAGGTTGCTCTCCACCCAGTAGATGTTGCCAGCGATCCAGTCCACGGCCAGCCCCTCGGGGGTGGCCAGCCCGTACTGTATCACCACCTCGAAGCTGGTCAGAGCTGTGGGACACGGCACCAGAAGGGCTCAGCCCAGTGCCTCCCCCCAGCCCACCCACCACCATTGCACCCCAGTCCTGAGCAGCTCCCCAAGGCTTGGCCGGGTTCACTGTCATGGGAGACCTTCTCCTGCAGACAGGGTCTGAGCCCCAAAGGTCTCAGCCCCACGTCCGTGGCCCAGCACTGGGCTCTCTCTGCGTGTGTCCCCTCCCACGGCTCTGCAGCACTGATGGGGAGGGGGCCCGGCTTTGTGCTCCCAGCTGTTGGGCTGCAATTACCATTAGGGAAGTGCTGGGAATGCTAATTAACTCCTACATAATAAGCAATTTTTGAGATCAGAACAGGATCGCTAGAGGAGCTGTGGGTTCCAGTGTGGGGTGCCAAGGAGTCACTGCCAGCACCCTATCCCAGAACAGCACCCCCAATTTCCCCCCCAGCTTGCTCCAGGCCCCCAGGGCTACGCACCCCCATTCTCCAGCAGCTTGCCCCTGTAGATCTTGTCCTCCACAACATCGGTCCAGTACAGAGAGCTCTGGTTGAGGTGGAAGTCCAAGGCGATGGTGTTGCGCAGCCCGGGGACCAGGACACTGTAGTCACCCCGGTGCAGGTCAATGCGGCGGATCTCGTGGCGGTTGGAGAATATGATGAACGGCTTGAAGGGGTCTGGGGAAGCAGGACAGGGTGATAAGGGGGGCACAGACAAGGCAGGAGTGACAAGGGCTGAGTGGGACCAACGGTCCTTCCACCCATGGGTGGAAGGTGTTCCTGCCTCCTGGTCCCAGCCCCAGTTTTGGGATCACCCACACCCCTGCACTGTGAAGGGCAGCTCGTTCCAGGTGGGGACAGCAAGGGGTCCACCATCAGCAGGCAGATGCCCCCAGATGTGGTGTGCCCATCCCCACAGTCCTCAGCTCTGCTGCTGCCACCTCCGCGAGCTGTGGGGCACCCCCATCAGAGGGATCTGGAGCGATGCTGCCAGCCCCTGCAGTCCCCCCCGCACGCACCCAGGCTGCGGCAGCTCTCGCCATCAGGTTCCAGCATCCAGCCCTCGTAGCAGGAGCACTTGACGTTGTACTTGTCCTGCTCACACTTCTGGCTGCACTTGAGGTGCTTGGCACAGTAGCTCTGGATCTGGCAGGTCTTGTTGTCTGAGCCCAGCTCCATGCCCAGGGGACAGGAGCAGACGATGCCCTCGCCGGGGGCCACGGTGCAGTTGTGGCTGCAGCCGCCGTTGTTCAGGGAGCACTGGTCTGTGGAGAGAGGATGCGCTCGTCAGGTCCTCGTCCCACTGCCGGCCGGGGGACACCCCGCGTCCTGGCACCCAGCTCCACTCTCACCGCAGAGCTCGCCCTCGTCAGAGCCATCCCCGCAGTCGTCGGAGCCATCGCAGAGCTTCTCGGGGGGGAGGCAGATGGAGGTGTTGTTGGCGCAGGTGTGGGAGGGGGGTTTGCACACCAGTGACTCGCAGTTCTCCTCATCCGAGTTGTCCTCACAGTCACTGTCCCCGTCACAGACCCAGGCCTTGCTGATGCAGCGGGCTGCCCGGGGGCGAAAGAGGAGGGGGCAGATCAGATGTGGAGGAGACGTTATTTCAGGCACTCAGGGTCCTGGCTGTCCCAGAGATGGCATCCCTGTCCCCAACCCATTGAGCCAAGGCAGGTCCCAGCCCCTTCCCCAGGTCAGAGGGGACAAGGGACAGCAGTTCCCCCCTCCCCTGCTCTCACCTGAGTCCTTGCAGCCAAACTTAACGTTGGGGTCGCAGACATGGGTGACCCCCTCGCAGTTCTTCTCATCACTGGAGTCCATGCAGTCGGTGTCGCCGTCGCAGCGCCAGCGCATGGGGATGCAGAGCCCGTCCAGCCGGCACTGGAACTCGTCCGTGTGGCAGCCCCCGGGTGGACGTGTGGCTGGTGGGAGACAGAGGCACCCACTCAGTGCCTTGGCCCCGGGAACTGGGAACCGGGTGAGCTCAGGGGGCAGGAGGAGGATGGGGCACCCAGAGGTGCAGGAGGGGGATATCTGGGCACCCAGGGTGGGCAGAGGAGGCTGCAGGATCTCCTGCCTGGAAGGTGGGGCTCTGCCCAGGGGGCGTTTGGCTCTCCAGGCAGGATGGCAGCAGGGCTGATGCCCAGGAGGGTCCATCTGCCGCTCACTCCCTCCCTCCCGGGGTAGGACCAGGGGGACACACATTGAGAAGCGGCACAGGGACGGGGACTCACCCTGGTTGGTGCAGTTGGCGTGGGTCTCGTCGCTGTAGTCCCCACAGTCGTTGTCCCCGTCGCAGGTCCAGTGCACGGGGATGCAGCGCCCGCTGTTGCACTTGAACTGGTTGCTGGAGCAGGAGTGGCTGCAGCCCGCCTCGTCGCTGTTGTCCCCACAGTCGTTGTCTGGAGAAGGAAGGGGAGCAGGACGGAGCTCAGAGGGTGCCCAGTCAGCCGGGGGGGCTGGCGGAGGCACGGCAGGAGGAAGGAAGGCAGAGACCCCCTGCCAGAGGCGGCCAGGGGAAGCGGGGAACAACAGGGATCAGACGGACCACACCGGCAGACAGGACACGGTGGGACCCCTGTGGGAGAGGTCAGGTTGAACAGAGAGCCCCTGGCCACCCCCCCCCCCCAAGTAGCCACAACCAAAGCCTCCCTCCAGCCAACCTGTTGACCGATAGACTCCCCCCAACTTCAAACTCTCTCTTAAAGTCCTCACCAGTGGGTTGCTCCTCCAGGGTGAGGACGTCCTCGAAGCGCAGGTACTCCATCTCCTGCTTGCACTGCTGGGGGCCCTTGGCCCAGTTGACCCTGGCCACCCCGCAGGCCAACACCTTGACGGCGCTGACCCGCGTCACCTCGGCCACCTCCACCAGCACGCGCCCGGCCACCTTCTCCCCGCTGCAGTAGACCTTCTCAGGCTCGCTGAAGGCCATCACGAAGGTCTTCACCTTCTTGAACATCACCATGGCTGCGGTGAGGGGGAAGGAAGCGCTAAGAAAGCAACGAGGGGGGCTGCACAGGGCAGGAAGCGGGCAGGTTTTTTTTTCCCCTCGAAGAGGAAAATAGAAAAAGACTGGAAAGTGGCTAATTTTAGTCAAAAACACCAAAAAAAAGAAGAGCGATTTAACCCTTAGCTCGCTAGAGTTGAGGAAGTCAGGTAGGGGCACAGACCCTCCGCACCAAGCGCCACCCTCAACAGATTGAGCGCGGCCCCCGCCGGCCGCCGCCTTTTATAGCCTCCGCCGCCCCGCCCCGCCCCCGCCCGCGCGTGTTGATGCCAGCAGCGCCACGCCGAGGGCGCGTGGCCAGGCGTGCTGCTCGCGTGATCAGCTCTCCCATTGGCCGCCGCCGCCTTGTTTACAGCCCGGCCGGCCAATCAGCGCGCCGAGTGGGGAGCGTGGACAGCGTGTGAAGGAGAGGCGAGCGTGTTCAAGGGAGAGGAGGGTGAGGGAGGGGGGCGGTGGGGGGGACGGAGTGACAGCGCGGCGGGCCAATGGGAAGCGGGGAAGGGGCGGCGGTGGCGGCCACTGGGGAGCGGGGAACAGGATGTAATGTTCCTAGGCGGGAGGGAGGGGAGAGACCCCTCAGGGTGGGTGCGGGCCCCAGTTTGGGCCGGGCCTGGTTGTACTGGGAGAACTGGGAGCGGCCTGGTGGGGCCTTCCCCTCACCCTTCTGGGGGCTTTCATTCCCTTTTCACAGGGCAACCTGGGGGCTTTTCCACAGCGCCCCCCCCGGCCTCCCCTCAGCTGGTGCCTGAGGGGTTTCCTCAGCCCCCCCCCCTTTACCCCCACATCTTCTGAGGTAAAAAAGCAGGGATTTGGGGTAGGGGGTGGCAAGCCTGACCCTGGGGGGCTTCTATGTGTCCTGGGGTGTCATGGGACTGGGGGGCGGACAGGGGGGTGTTACCCCCCCACCTCTATCCTTTTCCCTGGGCCCTACAGCGTTTTGGGGAAGTTTCCCACAAAAATGGGGAACATCACCAAAAAATGGCTGAACAGGGTGACACCCCCCCGTTCTCCCCCAGTTTGGGAGCCTTCGAGCAGCCTCTCAAGGGGGGGGACATGCCAGCAAGCAGCCGGTGACAAAATCTGAGGCAAACGTTTATTTTTAAGAGCACGAGGCCGAGACGTTTCTCGCTCTTCGAGGTAGAAAATAGGGGATTTCTTTATTTTTGTTGTCGCCATCAACAAGTTCCCCCTTGATCTCAGGGACGGAAAAAAAAACCCCACATCCTTCCTCTGAAGCGTATTGTGTATAAACTCCCTAGAAACAGTGAGTTTTTCAGCTAGGATTTGGGGAGCGGGGTGTTGTCCCCCCAAAAGAAACTTTTTTGAGGGGGAGAAACCGTCGAATTTCCCTTCCTCAATCATTTATCTTTAGTTTTGCTGAGCAGGCATTCCTCCCCGCTGGGTGGGGGCTGGTTTTCCCCTTGGTTTCCAAAGCCCTTCATGCTTTTTTTTTTTTTAATTTTGGATTATTTCTTTCTTTCTACAGCTCAGGAAAACACGGGGAGCGGAGGAAACGGGGGGAAGAACAACATTTCTGGAGCCACCCAAAGAGGCAAGGATGGAAAACGGGGCTCCCGAGATCTCCCCACCCCAGGGAAAAGCGATGTGTTTGTGTTAGGAGTTGTCTCTTCCCTTGTCCTTTGGAGCTTGTTTATCTATGTTTTTCTGGCACGCAGACAGAAAAACAGCCTTTTTTTTTTTTTTTTATTTCCCCTCCCATTCTTCTCCTTTTCCCCTCTCCCCAGAGTGAATTCACACCTGTTAATATAAACCGATAAACCGGCCAGATAAACTGTAGGGAATAAACTCTTCGCCTGCCAAACTTTGCAGGGCAGAATTTCCTTCACCCACCGAGAGAATTATTTCACAATTAGCTACGTAATGGAGGAACTGCACCTTTTTTTTTTTTTTTAAATTTTATTTTCCTGCCGGCCTCTGGTCCCGGGGGCCAAATCTCCCCATTGTTTCTGGAGCAAGGTAGGAAAAAAGTGCCCGGATTAAGGAAGAATTGTAGATTTTGTGCTAATTTGGCAATAACGAGGAGGGCTCTCACCCTGGCCCTGCCAGCTGGGGGATATTTAATCCCGAAGACCCCGGCACGGAGCCGTGTTTATGCTCTCCCTCTCCAGTTTCCTTCCCTCTCCGATGCCTGTCTTTCCAAGGAACGTGTATCCAAGCCTGGATTTCTCTTTCGGACAGTAAACCACGTTCCAGCAATGTCAAAGGCTGATGGAGCCCCGAGCCAAAGAGCTTGCCAAAGATACAGTCCAGGGCACGTTCGGGCACCCTGATCCTCTCCAAATTTCCCTTTCTCCTGTCAATCAGCTTCTGCCCTTTGTTCCCCTGACCCTGATCCGCTCCCTTCTCCTCCCGCGGCAGAAGAAGGAGCAGCTGGAATTCCGCTGGGCTCCGCGAGGTTTCCCACGTGAGCAGGGGTTTTTGGGGAACGCTGAGGAATTCTAGCTTGTAAAAATAAAAACAAACAAACAAAAAAAACAACAAACCACCCCAAAAAACTAAAACCCTAAAAGCTTCAAAATATCATGTCTCCTTCCAAAAAAAAAAGCCAACACCAAACCCCCAAGTTTTTTGGGGATTTCTTTGGAATTTCGGTTGGATTTCTGGGCAGAACCCAGCTCTTGCTCCCACTAAGTAGTTATTTTAAGGGATTCACCCCCTTCCCAGCTTAATTCCCATCGTGGTGCTTGGAGGGTCCCCCCCCCAACCTTAATTGGGAGTGAAGTTAGTGCTGGGGAGAGCAACTGGAATCTGAGTGGGGGCAAGGGATGGCAAGGAGAGCTGTGTGACTAATTATTTGCCCGGGATCACCCAGTTCAGAGGAAACAGGGTTGGGTTTGAGTGAGAAACCAGGCCCTGGGGTGACTCACTGGGAGCTGGGGCTGCTCCGTGGGTCACGGAGAAGGAATTGGGAATGGCAGAAACCGGGCAAGAAGGACAACAAGCTTCCAGCTCCGTGTGCCTTGCTGGAAAACTGCCTGCCTTCCCACCATCCGCCCCAATCCTGCTTCTAATAAAAGCCCTGATGCTATAAAAAGCCCCTTTTAAAAAAAAAATATTCCCTATTTTTTCTAGTCTAGGTTATCAGGAGCTGCTATCCGTGGTTGCCTGGAGAAGCCACGCAGACTGTCCCCTCCTTGACAGACAACCAGCTGCCACCCTTGAAGAGCTCCGTGCTGCTTTTCCCAGGTTTTTTGTGGTTTTTGGTTTTTTTTTCCCCCACCATATTTGGTGGTTTCCAGCAAATTCGAGGCCGGGAAAGGGTGGAGGGGAGGAAAGAGGGACGTGGAGGGATCGACAATGGCCCGAGCGAAGGGACAGAGTGTGCCGGTTGTGCGGCCGCCAGCGGGAGCCGGGGCGGAAAAGGCATTTCCTTTGGGAAAGGTTGTTTATGTAGAGGGAACACAATTAAGTAAATCCCACGCTGATTACGTTGGCTGGAAAACGAGGGGACTGGGGGGGGGAAAGCCCCCATGCTTTGGCTTCTTGCTCCTCACCTTTGGCCAGAGTTGGGAATTCGAAGAAAAACCACCCAAAAAAATCAACCCCCTTGATTTCTAGGCTCAGGAAAGCGGGCGGTGAAGCGAAGGGCAGCGCCTCCCCTTTCGGTTTCCAAATAAACCCGGCATTTTTTGGGGTGAGGTGGTTGAGGTTTGAGGCGGGGAGAGGGCACAGCGCCTCTGGAATACAGAGCTTTTCCCAGGGATCTGCCTGGGGTTGGGAAGATCTTTCTTAGGGATTTCCAAAATCAGCTCTTTTTGGGTTTTTTTGGGCTGCGATGGTTTGTGTCGCCGCTGCCTGTGCTTCCTGCCGGCTCTGTACCCTTTTGTGGCACAAACTGGGGTCCCCTTCCCTGTCCCCCCTGAACGGGGAGAAGTCCCCTCAAGGCTGGGATATTAGGACTTTTCCCCCAGAGCCCCAAATTCCCAGCTCCTGCCAAGGAATGCCGTGCGAACCATGGTTTGGGATTGCTTCACTTCTTTTTCTGGCCAGATTGTGGGTTTTGTTTTGTGTTTGTTTGGGGTTTTTTTTTTTTTTCAAGAGAGGAGAGGTGAAAGCCAAGGCCAAGAGGCCGAAGTCAGCGGCCCCATAAACAAGGAGGAATCTGGATTCAGGCTTTTGGGAAGTCTCGTGTTTGTCATCTGCTCCGGGCAGGAAGGCAGGGTTTGCATCAGCTCTGTCCTACAGCTGGGAGAGCGTGACCTCTCCCGGGGCTCGTGGTGCACAACCGGCTCCCGTCGGCACAGCCTTCCCCTTCCCCGAGACCAAATCCAGCTCGTCCCTTCCCCAAATCCAGCTCGTCCCTTCCCCAAATCCATCCACCAGCTCCTCTTCACCCCTGGTGCCCACGGGCTTCGAAGGACGTTGTTGTGGAGGGGAGGGAAAAATATCATAAAGCGAAAGATTTCCTCCCGTCTTCCCTTGAAGGGGCCCAGCTGATGGAGAGAGCAAAGAAATAGGGAAAAAAATCTCATTTTTCATCAACCAGAGCTACTCTGAGGCTGCCAAGTGTGTGTGTGGCTGGGGGCAAGGGGTTCCTCACTGGAGATGCTCACCCCCAAGCTCCTTAAATTAGAGAATTTAGCTAAAATTGAGGGTGTGTGTGTGGAGGGAAATCCCTTCTTAGACCTTCTTCACCCTCACTCCTCTCCCAGGCAGCGAAGCCGGAGGATGGGACCTCCATGGGAGCTTTTGGGGGTGAGGACGGGCGTCCCCTCAGCTCTGGAGAGCTCGGTGGAGTCCTCCAAGGTCCTTCTCATACTTTGGGTTGTGTGGACATCTAGAGGCTTTGCCAGGAATGGCACAGGAGGGGTTGACTGCTCATGATTTCTCCTCTTTGGAGCATTTTAGGGGATTTTATAAAAGTGAGAGTGAGTGCTAACCTTCCCGAGGAGGAGGAGGAGGAGGGATGGCTGTAAGAGGCTGATGGCTATTTGCCCCTCCATGAGGAGGTTGGACCTCCAGAGATGTGGCTTCTGTGTTTCTGCTGCCCAAAATGCCACTGGTGGCTTGTTTCTTTTTTTTTTTTTAATTTTTATTTTTTTCCCCAGTGATTTGAGGTTCTTTTTCATGTCAAACAAGGAGGAACTTGAGGAAGCCTTTCCCACCGAGACGTTCCCATTTCAGCCACTGTCCCCGTTCCCTTTCCTTGCCGGTGACGCCGCTCAAGGCGTTGGCCCTTCCGACCATGAGGAAGCCCAATCTGACCCTGAACTTTGCAGAGGAAGTTCTCGCCTTGGCTTGAACCTTTTTGCTAACAAAACACGCCGGAATTTGTTCGGGAAGGGGGCTTTTAAACCAGTTTTGAAGACCTGCTCCTGGTCTGGAGAGCTCCAGTTGGCAGGTTGGAGGCTTGGCAGCTCTGAAGTACACCCTCAACGTGCACCAGGAGCTGGCAACCGTGGCCACCTCCGGTGATTCGGGCTGGTTTACGGCACGTGGGAGCAGCTGCTAAGGAAGAGGCAGGTTTGGCTACTACACCCCGTGCCCTCCAGGCCTTGGCATTTCCCTGACTACTAGAAATCAGAGCCAGATGGAGTGAGAGGAGCAGATTGTCCCACGTTCCTCACACCTTCCTACGAGACCCGGCGCTGGCCGCCGTCGGCAAACCCCAAACTGGGAATTCCCTTGCTCCAACCGCCCAGGCTGGGGCATCTGGACTCAGAATAGCCCAAATTGGGCTCGCTATTGAAAACGTTGGCCGGCCTCACCCGTGTCTTTTTTAGCAGGTGACACACACTTGGAAACTTCAAGGCAGCATCCAGAGCCTCCCTGACGTCAATGGAAATAACTCCCGTTGACATCAGCGGGGCTTGGATCCACGCCTACATTCCGCTTCTTTATTTCAGACTGCAATCCGTCGGGAGTGGAAAGGTCTCTCTTCTCCTTGCTTCTCCTTCCAAAGGTCTCGCTTCCTCTGCCGTCCTCGAGTCGAGGATGAGGAGTACGGGACAATCCAAGGAACAGGCACAGACCCATCCGATGCCACGCACGTTCCTACCGCGCAGCTGGACCCCAGCCAGGCTGCAGCTCGGGTTTAAGCCTCCACGTGGAGGGTGAAGGAGGTGGTGGCCTTGGCCGTGACGTGCTGTGACTCCCCAAATCTCTGCTCCAACCAGAATCAGAGCTTCGGAACTCCACGAGTTGGCTCAGGATGGTCCATCTTGCCTCTTCCAGAGGGTGTTGGCCAAAGGAAGGAGCTTCTGGATGATGCTGGAAGTCATATGGTTTAGCTTTAGGTAGTCCTGCGAGGAGCAGGGACTCAATGGTCCTTATGGGTCCTTTGAGATGTTCTGTGGGTCTCTGGTTCTCATGGGCTTTGGGGTTTGTCAGGTGTGTGACGTGTGAGGGGTCTTGGATCCCACTTTCACAGGTAGATCCAGGAAACCCTGATTTTCTTTTCAAAGCCCTTACAGCCCAATTCATTGCCCCCTTCCCAGGTGGAACGTTCACGAGCAGGTTGGGGAGAGTGAGTCTGAACAACAACCCTCCTTCAAAGGAGCTTTAGCCCCCACCATGCTCCTCGGTGGGGACAGAGCTGGCGTGATGCCACAAGACACGTGGTGGGCCAGGCTCTCTCTGCCACTTCCCTGCCGTGCCCGTGTGTCCTGCAGGACCACCTCCACCACCTTCACGTTGCTGGCAGGTCCTGGGGGCTCTTGGGTCCTCATTTTATGACCAAGGGGCTGGGGCTGGGGGGGTGAGCATGGCCCTGCTCACCTGCAAGGGTCATCAGCCAGCGAGATTCTCATCTCTCCGTTAGGAAAGCCCCGCTTTCCCAGAATGATTTGGGGTCAGAAGGGACCTCTGGAGATCACCCAGTCCCACCCCCTGCCAGAGCAGGTCCCACAGGAATGTATCCAGGGGGGTTTTGGGATGTCTCCGGAGATGGAGACCCCACCACCTCTCTGGGCAGCCTCTGCCAGGGCTCTGCCACCCTCAAAGTGAAAAAGTTCCTCCTCATGTTGAGATGGAACTTCTCATACTCAAGTTTGTGCCCGTTCCCTCTTGTCCTGTCCCTGGGCACCACTGGAAAAAGCCTGGCCCCATCCTCCTGACACCC
>JAOQGM010000017.1:1457094-1490490 GCA_027564225.1 Gallinago stenura | reverse complement strand
GGCCCTCCCACCCCCCAACACGCTGCAGGCGCAGCCACAGCACCAGCAGTGCACAGAGAAAATGAAACACAGAAACTGCATAGATCATCCATGTACCTGGGGAGGCTGGGAGGGCACCCAGAGCCAAGGGGGATGCTCTGCTCTGTGAGGGGAGCGGAGCTGGGGGGGCAGTGCGCTCCTTTACGGGGCACATCCATGGGGAGGTGGGCTGGCATGGCCAATTGGGGGGTGTCAGCTTGCCTGGAGGAAGCCCCATCGCCTGCTGATGGGCAGGGGCAGCTTTAGTCTGTCAGTGCTGCGACACCAGCAAAGCAGCCACTCCGCCTGCCCTGGGACCCCCACAGCACCCTGCTCCACTGCGGACGCCCCGTCTGAGCTTGGGAAAGGGCCTTTGCCTCCCCCGGCACCGGGGAGCTCACAACAGGCATGGGGACAATGGCACTGCCACTGCGTGGTGCTGCACCAGCAGCAGCAGACCCTGAGCTCTCTGGGCTCCCACCAACAGGAGCTTCCCTCGGTGAGCTGGCAGGGACATCAGCTTTGCTCCCCAGCACATCCCTCCCACTGCTGGAGGGCAGGGGGCATTGCCAGAGTGTGGGGGGCACTGCTGGAGAACACGGGCATTGCTGGAGAAGACGGGGGGCTTTGCCAGTGTCTGGAGGAGCAGCCCATGAGGACTGGCAGCACTCTGGAAGGGGAAGGTTTGGGGGCTGCATGGGGCCAGGTTGGGGGTCTGGTGCATGTTGATCTATGCACTAACCGGTAGGCTTTGGACAGTTCTTTTCGTCAGAGCCATCCCCACAATCTTTTTCTGAAACACAGAACCAACCAGACAGGAGAGTGGGCACAATGACAAACACAACAACACGACATGGCACACGCACAGAGAGCAGCACAAAAACACGCTGACGCCGGGACGTGGACACGGAGAAGGGACACAGAGCGGCTGCGCAGGCACCACGAGCGCCCGGGAGGCGAGACCAGAAGCAGTGGAGGGTGCCGGGGAGCCCGGGGCAGCCGGGCCGGGAGACCCTCGGCGCTGCAGCTCCTGACCCGGGGGTGCCTGGGGAGGCTCATGGGGGCACGGAGCTGCTCCACACCAAGGCCATCGCTTTGGTCAGTGCCGGGTGGCCAGCACTGGTGGATCCCAGGAAAAGAGCCCTCCAAGGTGGGGCTGCCCCAGGAGGGAGAGGCCACTTGCTCAGGAAGACCCCAGGGAGGGACCTGCACCCACAGCTCCCCACAAACCTCCTGCACTCTGCGGCTCTGAACGTGCCTCACCTGCTCTGAAGCCACTAATTAAACCTAATGAGGCAGAGCTGCTAGAAAGACTGAAATAAACCTCTGGGGGAGGAAAACACCCTCGGGGTAAACCCTCTCTCCCAGGCCTGGTCCTGGGAACAGATCTGAGGCCAGACCTGAGCTCACGGGGAGACCTCTCCTGCCTTCCCCGGGGCTACGGGACCTGGCTGGGCCCCACCAGCAGCACGGGCCACTCCACACTCATCTCAAGCACCGGGGCAAAGTTTTGGCCACTGTGCAAAGAACACCAAGGTCTGCTGAAACCATCCCTGCCAGGCTCTTCCTGCAACACATGCTCCTCCCAAGGGCAGCCAAGGAAAATGTGGGGCTCGTTGCTGCAGGATGTGCTTAGAGCTTCAGCTAAAGCCTCTGCCCCTCAGGCAGGTTCTGCTGTTTAGCACAAGGCTGAGAAATGGCCCTCGCAGGAACAGGGTCCCCTACTAGGCTGGCACCCCTGCATCTGGTCTCGCCATCCCTGGCTGCAACCCCCTGGCAGTGGTGAGGCCGTGGTCCTTACCATTGTCACAGCGCCAGTTGATGTTTATGCAGCGGCCGTTGTTGCAGGTGAACTGTGTCAGGGGGAAGCAGGTCGGGTAGGCTGTGGATGAGGCAGAGGCACCATCAGTGCTGGGGAGACACCCTGTGCTCCAAATCCCCACCGCTGCCTCTGCCCCACAGAGGAGCAGTGCTCCCCCAAAGCGCCCAGCCCAGCTCACCGCAGGAGGCAGACTCGTCCGAGCGGTCCCCGCAGTCATCGTCCAGGTCACACGTCCAGGAGATGGGGATGCAGCGCCCACTGGCACAGGAGAACTGGTTGGGGGAGCAGGTCCGAGCTGGCCCAGGGAGAGACAGACAGAGCTTTAGCGGCTGCTGGTGCCTTGCTTTGCTGGGGGAAAGGTGGGGAACAATCCCCTGGCTCCTGCGAGGCACGGGCGCAGAAGCCAGAGTGGCTGCAAGGTGGGCAGCAGGGATGTGCGAGGCTCCGAAACCTTGGCCTCATCCTGGCAGCGTGCAGGGAACAGCGAAGACGGCGGCTGAGGGGCAGAGCTCTCCCTCTGCTCCTGAGGATGAGGATGGCTCCTCACCTGAGCAGGTGGAGTTGGACTCATCCTCGTTGTTCCCACAGTCGTTGTCCCCGTCGCAGAGCCAGCGGTTGGGGATGCAGCGGTTGTTCTTGCACTTGAAGCGATCCGAGGGGCAGGTGTGCTGGTCTGCAGGGGAGACATGGTCAGGACCTGCCCCCCCTCCACCCCACCCTCATTCCTCCTCCGTGGCTGGAAGAGAGGAAAACTGAGGCAGAAAAGGGCAGGGAGCCTCAGGCAGACTGGGGATTCAGGATCCTAATCACTATTTCCCCCCTCAACTACTTGAGCCCACTCCCCTCCTAGATCTGGGGGGTGGACGGAGGGTCCTGTCTGCCTGACCCTATCCCAGCCACTGGCCCCACATCTGGGGGAAGTTTAGCTGGAATCCTGCAGCCCCAGGAGCACGTGAACCTCTATCCCACCGCAGAGGAGGTGGCTACGCACGGCAGAGCTCAGGGGCTTCGTCACTGTTGTCCAGGCAGTCGTTGTCCCCGTCGCATTTCCAGCGCTCCTGGATGCAGCGGTTGTTCTTGCAAGCGAACTCCCCGGGCTGGCACTGCGGGGGCGGGATGTAGGACGGGTTGGCTGGCAAGGGAAAAACAAAGGCAGGGGATGATTTTAACCAAGCGGCCAAGTGCAGGGCAGCAGCAAGGAACAAGAGCTGGTTCGTGATTCATCTGCAGAGTCCCACCACCCACCTCCCTACGCCCCGGGCAGCCTCCCAGCACGACCCCATGTCCCCACCATCCCTCAGGGAGAGGGGTCCCCAGGCCCTGGGACAGCCTACCCTGGCAGGTGACAGAGTCTGATCCCAGGATCTGGTCCTCGGCACAGGCACACTGACGGCCCCGGGGGGTGGCCAGGCACAGGCTGCTGCAGCCCCCGTTGTTCACGCGGCACTTGTTGGAGCCCACTGCAGAGACAAGGCAGGAGTGAGGAGAAGGGGACTTCAGGGAACCCTGCTGACCCACAGAGGGGTTGCTGGCTGCTCCTGGGCCCCTGGATTCCTTCAACAGGCTCCACAGTTGGAGCTCAGCTGGAGACCCCAGTTCATCAGGCCATGCAAGGCAGCGGGGACCCCTCAGGGGACAAAAAACCAGGACGCCCATCAGGCAGGGAGGGAGGGGGAGAAAGAGGAAAGGCTGAAACGGCGGGGGATGAGTGACAGCAGAAAGACAGGGTGCGTGGGGATGGACAGGCAGGCAGGGATATGGCCGAGGGGAAGGCAGGGCACTTCCTCGGCTCCTGCTCCCCAGCCCCATCCCTGTTCCAGCCCCCCCCATTCCCTCATGTGTGGCAGGTCCCCGCGGTGCCAGGCAGAGGTGGCCCCAGCACCTTGCTGCTGCTGCGCGTCGTACATCCGGATCTCGAAGATGGGTGGGCGCTCGTTCCGGAGCAGGCTCACCACCTTGGAGGCCTGGTCCAGCCGGTAGATGCTGCCGCTGCGGTACTCGGTCCAGAAGAGGAAGCTGCTGTAGTGGCACAGCCCGAAGGCGTGATTCAGCTCAGGTCCCTCGTACACAATCTGCAGGGAGGTGGAGAGGCTTGTTGTTAGCGGGGACAGGGCAAACCCTGCATGGGCAGGAGAGGGCAAGGGGCGTTGGAAGGGGAGAGGAGGGGGCAGGTGGCAGGGGAGCATGGCTGGCGGCGTCCAGCCACCTGCCGAGCAGATCCACAGCAGATGTGGCCAGCAGAGGCAATGGCTTGGCTACCCACAGCCCCAGCTCTGGGGTGACCAGTGTCCGAGAGCCAGTGGGGCCTCCACTTGCCTTCCGCTCGGTGCCGTTAAGATAGACCATCTCGATGCGGTCATAGAAGGCATCCACCCAGTAGAGGATCTTGGCTGGGATGTCCAGGCTCAGCCCATTGGGCCACAGCACAGTCTTGGAGGTGATGAAGATGTTGCGGTTGGAACCATCCATCCAGGCTCTCTCAATCTTGCCCCTCTTGCTGTCCTTGGGGTCCTCCTCCCAGTCTGTCCAGTACATCCACCTGCCATGGACACTGAGTGTTACAGAGGCTTAGAGCCCACCCCACCACTCATCTCAGGAGTGACCAGCTCTATCTCCACCGAACCAGGTGTGAACTCTACGGGTGTTCGCAGGGCACAGCTGCGGGAGCTGGGAGCCCAACTGCCAGCCCTGCTGGTCCTGGCCCTCCCACGAGCCAGCCAGGCTCGCCCAGGCACCCGCACCCGTTCAGGGGGTCCACCACGATGGCGCGGGGGTGGGTCATCTTCCCCTCGATCAGTGTCTTCCGCGTCTGGGCAGCCTTCTCCAGCCGAGCCACGCTGATGGTCTTTTTGGGGCCGTCATCCGTCCAGTACAGGTTGTTCCCCATCCAGTCCACAGCGATGCCTTCCACGTTGTGGATGCCTTTGGGGAAAAGCAGGAGCGGGCACTTGTCACCGGGGCTGGGCGGCAGCAGGAAGATGAGAAGTGGAAGCGACAGCCTCATATGATGCCCAGAGCATTCGGCACCACCCGACCCCAACTCAAGCCGACAGCGATGACAGCCCCAGCCCCAGTGCAGGCAGCTCCCCCAGAGGTACCACAGCCACAGGGGCCTGGGCTGGAAAAAGCCAAATTCAGGAGCATCGCTGGCTGGTTCACCCCAAGGCCACACAAACATGCACGTCTGGCAGCGCGGGGATCGATCAGCCACCGCACTGAGCCCCAGGGACCCTGACTGAGCATCCCCCATCCCTCCCTCTCTTTCCATCTGAGCAGATCAGGGTGGGCCAGCTCAGGCAGGAAGGGGACATCCAGGGACAGGGGTACCTGTCTCTCAATAGCACTCTACAGATAAACCCAAACAGCAGCTCCAAACCTCAGTTTTAAGGGTCAGAAACACAAGGGAGAGGACAGAAGTGCTGCCATCAGGTGAGGAAATGTGCCGACAGCCATTGCTGCCAGCTCCTGGGCACTGACCACACTGGGGAGGGACCACTCCGGGCCCCCCGGCCACGCACCGTCCTTCAGAATGGTCTCTCGCTCCGTGCCATCGATCTTCTGGCGCCCGATGAGGTAGCTGGTGGTGTCAGCGAAGTAGATGAAGCCAGTCTCAGCGTGGAAATCCAGCGCTCGGGGGTTCATGAGGTTCTCGATGGGGATCATGTGCTCGTCCGGCACCTTGGCCCCCATGTCCATCCCACGGATGATGCCCGGACGCCCCTTCCCGTACACCAGGAACAGCTCGTGCTCAGGCTCTGCAGAGAGATGGGGAGAACCATTGCCACCAGCAGGACCAGGTGGGCAGCCCAATGGCACTGGGGCTTTTGCGGGGTCACAACTACCAGACACAAGGCCATTGGAGAAGGCAACTTGGTCCTGCACCCCAGGGGTCTGCAGGCACCCCAGAGTCCCGTGGGCAGCCTACAGCTTAGGCTGGGAAGGAAAGGGGTGTTTGCAACTGGGGAGGGAACTGAGAAGCTCTCCTCCCCTCTGGACCCATGTGCTCCCAGTTGCCCAGCACAAGCGCCTCCGCCCACCCTGGACCCTCCCAGAGGGGTCCCCTGGTGTCCCCCCACAGCTCTCCAGGGAGCTCCCCAGGACTCACTTTTGCAGGATTTCCCGTCGCTGCCCAGGCTGAACCCGGAGCGGCACCGGCAGGTTCTGGTCTTGTGGCTGTTCCCGAGGAGGCAGATATCGGAGCAGCCTCCCGGTTTGCCGAACTGGTCGGGCTCGCAGGCATGGCTCCTCACTGCAACACAGAGCGTGGGCTCCAGCACCCCGGGGCAACCAGAGCAGTGCAGAGACAGGTCCCAGCAGCCAGGGGACACTGGTCTGAAACTGTGGGAGGCGGAGAAGGTCTCATGGGTGCTTTAGGGGGACCCTTCCTCCCAGAGGGTCAGCCAGGGGCTGAGCATTGCACAGGACAGACAAGGCAGAGATGGGAAAGGACCTGCCCAAGATGCGGGATCCCTGTGGAGCAGAAACCAGCACGGCATGTCCCAGCACACAGCCACGGCCACTGGGCCATGCTGCCCCCCTCCTGCCAGCCCACCCCTCATGGGCCATGGGAGAAGCGGGGCTGCCCAGCTGCGGATGATCCTCAGTGCAGGGACCAGAGAGCCCCTTTAATCACACTCCTTCACCGCTCGGAAATCTCCTGATTAGTTTTATATTCTAGAAAATGCCAAGCAGGCTGCAGATGCTAAGAGGATTTTAAATGAGTAAATTGATTAACTGCAGGAAGGTGCTGGGGGTGGATCAGGCAGAGAGGGACAGGCGCGGGGTGGGACGGCACCCGCAGCTCCACAACCTTTCGACTCCCTTGAAGCCCCTTGGTGCCGGGAGCGCGCGGCCCCGGTCGGAGGGCAAACACACCGAGAGCGTGAGGGCACCGTGAGAGAGAGCCATTAATAATTCAAGATGCCACATCTGCTCCGACATCCCTGCACTCTCCAGCGAGACGTGATCAATCAATCACGCAGCGCAGCCGCCTGCCCCGCGGGGACGGCCACCACGTCGGAGTGATGGCGGGGGCCGGGGGCACCCTGGGGTATGCGGCCGCCCAGCGAGAGGCCAGCGTGTGGCTGCTGGGGAGCAGGAATCCCCCACCAGCCCCTGGCAGGGGGTGGGGGCAGCTCCAGGGGTCCCCGTGAACCACAGCTGGGCAGATGGCTCCTCTATCCCTGTCCCTGAGCCAGCGCATTTTGGCCTGTCTGGCACTCGGCACCCCCAGCTCTGGCAGTGCCCCCCGTGGCGAGTTCCCACCTGGCCAGGAGCTCCTGGGGATGGGGGAGCTGGGGGCGACTGGGCACGGCCAGGCCCGGGCTGAACATGGCATGAGGGGGACACAGGGCGCTACCGACGGAGGCTCCTGGGCAAGTGAACCCCTTCTGGGTGTCCGGCCCCATTCGGAGAGGGAATTCAGAAGGTGCAGACCATCCCCATCCCCACCCAGCCTCTGGGGTCCAAGAAGCTGCTTTTCTGGGGTCCCACCTGTGGGCTGGCGCCGCTGGTGGTAGATGTGCAGGGCTCCCCCTTTGTCCACCCGTGTCACCACCTGGTACTCGGTGCTGTTGAAGCGGTTGACCCGGATGACGCTGGTTTTCTGCTGGGCGTTGGCGTTGTCCGAGTTGGTGGCGTAGAGGTAGTTCTCGAAGACGGTCAGCCCATAGAGGTGCTCGATCTGGAAGACACCGCGCAGGCACCCACCAGGAGGAGACATCAGAACCCTGGCCCTGGCTCTGAGGTGTGTGAAGCCCCCAACCCCTGCCCCTCCATCCTGCCCTACGGCTCTCGCCCCTGCTGCATTTGGGGCATGAGGTTGGGCTTGGCAGGTGGGTGCTGCAGGACCGCTTGGTGTTCAGCAGCTCACACCTTTTCTGTGCCGGACCAGCAAAGCCAAGCCTGTGGACCAGTGCTCCCCAGCAGGCCAAGCTCAGACCTGCCTCTGGCCATAAGGCTCCCCCAGCCCTGACCTCCCTCCAGCCCCACTCACCAGGATGCCCTGGATGATGGTGTGTCTGTTCTTGCCTTCGTAGTCCACCACCTCAATATAGTCCAGGTAGGCATCAGCCCAGTACACCAGCCGGTTCACCAAGTCCAAGGTGATGCCGTGGGGGAAGACAATCTTGCTGTCCACCAGCTTGGTGCGGTTCTGCCCGTCCATGTCGCACCGTTCCACCTTAGGGATCTGCCCGTAGTCGGTGAAGAACACTTTGCTGCAGGAAAAGAGCAAAGGCAGGAGCTCAGAGCCTGGATGTCAGGTCTGACAGCAGGGAGGGCGGACACAGACGGACAGACGGCGCCCGCTCACGAGGGTGGCCAGGGTCCACCTCAGGGGAGCCGCAGCAACGGGCAGAGGTGTGAGACGGGCAGACAAAGGCCTGAATTGAGATTTTCCAAGTGTCACCAGTGAGAGGCACGGGGCCCTCCACCAGCCAACATGTTAAAACACACCCTGACCCGGCTGCCCGGCTGCCATCCTGCCTGTGCCACCGCTCCCGGCACAGACCAGAGGGCACCGGAGCTCCCGGCCGTGCCAGGTCTGTGCTGCAGAGCCCAAGAGGCTTTAACTCAGTGTTAACTCAGAGACTTTAACCCATGAGGATGGTCTGCACCATCCCTGTTCTAGGCCAGAGTCTTTCTCCAGGCTGCTATGCAAAATTTATTTCTTTAAAGAAAACAAAACAAAACTTCAGCTTTTCTGCTCAATAACATCAGGTCTCTTCATGCAGACACCCTGCAGCCAGACCGGTGGGACCTCACGCACCGCTCTGCTCTGCCCACCACGGCCTCAGCCACACTGGGCACCGCTCCCGGGGTCTGCAGCCGCCGCGCGCCCCGAGGGCCCCACGTCCCGGCCTCCCCGTGCATGGGGCTCTGCGAAAGGCAGTGCCCGAGCGGTGCCATCCCACCGCAGCACCCCGCATAAGCAGGCACAAGCGGAGCTGCCTGTGAGTATCTGACTGTTTTGGTTCCCAAAAGCCAAGGTGAAACTGTAGCTACGTGGCCACAAGCTGGAGGCAGCAGCGTGTCCCCAGCCCGGTCCATCCCGCAGGACCGAGCACTGGCAGAGCTGCTGCCGAGGGCAGGTGGAGCAGGGAGCGACCCTCTGGAACGGCCAGGTACCTCTCCTGCACCTCCTCCCAAACCAGCTGGTACCACTGGGCTGCTCAAAATGCTGCTGCCACAACTGCCCTGCGGCACGTGGACCCGCTCCCCACTGAGGGGGAGAGAAGGCTGCGATTCACTCAGGGCTAAACCCAGAGGGGCCTCGCAGGCGAGCGAGTCACTCTCCAGTGCTGCCCCTGTCACCAACTGAGCTGCTGCAGCTGGACCCTCCTGGCTCCTTCCACATCCCAGATCCGCGGCGCGGGTCCAGGCAGCAACGCTGAGCCCTCCCGCCCCCCAGCAGGACTCTTACCCCATCGCCGGGTCCAGCGCTATCCCCTTGGGGTTGTAGAGCTCCAGGTCCAGCAGCGTGACGCAGGTGACTCCGTTCTTGTTGCAGACAAAGATCCTGTCATCAATGTCATCCACGAAGTAGAAGTTGCCCGTGAGCCAGTCGATAGCCATCTGCTCGACATCTGGGGTGGGAGAGGGGGGTGAGAGGTTATGCAGGGGAGGAGGGAGCCGTGAGCCCCACGCGTGCGGGTGCAGGGTGTCTCTGACCACTTCCCAGCCCCCCCCCCAGGCATTTCAAGCACAAACAGAGCTGAGGAGCGAGGCTGTGTGAGCCCCGAAGGAGCAGTGATCTGGTCACCCTGCGAGGATCGGCACAACCACCCATCCTCGCCTCCTGAGGGAATGGGACCTGCCCCCCCCCCCAGGCAGCCAGAGGAGCATCCCGCAGGAACAGCAGCCCGAGCAGGGGGATGGTCTTCGAGGTGGGTGCTGGAGGGGGCACAGTCGGCTCCTGGAGTCGCAGAGAGGGGGACGAGGCTCAAACAGCAGCACGGGGACGGCAAACACCCGCCGAGCGTGGGGGCAGCGTGGGGAGGGACAGCAGCAGCCGGAGGCAGAGCCCCATGGGGACCCCCCCGGGCAGAGCTGATCCGGAGCCCGGAGGATGCCCTGAGCCCTCCAGCAGGTGGGAGACAGCACCTGGCACATGGTGTTTAAGTAGTTAATTAAACCAGTGAAAGCTTGTTAAATCGGATAAACCCAATGCACCTGAATTCCTTCCTCAACAACCAGCTCAGTGCCCAGTGCTGCCCGTGTCCCGGCCCCCCACAAAGGCCAGGGTGAGGGGCTGCAGCTCCTGGGGGCTCTGGGAGACACCAAGTGCCCTGGAGACCCATCCTTAGGGTTACTGCCCCTCGGGACCCCCCCCACACCAACCCAGCAGCACCGTGGGGCCAGCACCGCAGCTCAGCAACACAGCTGGGGCAGGGACGGGGGGAGCAGCAGCCGCCCCGCAGCCCGAGCACCCCGAGGACAGCGGGACCCAGACAGCCCCCGAGGAGCGGGGCCAGACGCCACTGAATTATTAACCAGCGCAGAAGCTGGGGAGAGCAGAGGGAGGGAAAACATCCATCCGGCCAGGACATTTTGCAACGCCCCGTGCTCCCCCCGCTCACAGGACTCTGGTGATGCCGAGCCCTTCCCCACCGCAGCCCCGTGAGGCGCTGCCTGGATTGTGATGAGACCCAACTGATGAGGACCCCAGGGTTTGGGGGTACCCCGTCTGAGCACAGTCCCAGGTCCCCCAGCCACCCAGTCCAGCTCACACGCCGCCACCGAGCGGTTGGTGTCAGGGCCCCAGGGCCGGCGGTGATGGCCGGCCGGAGACCAACCGCCCCCCCTCCGGAAGGGTGAAGCTGCAGCACCCGCAGCCACCACCCAGCGTGATGCATCTCGTAAAAACAAGTGGAAACAGCCAGAGCCAAGGAATTAGCATCAAACCAGCCCAAACGGAGGCTGTGCAGGGCTCCTGCCGCGGTGCCCAAAATGCCAGAGCTGGCAGCAGGTCTGGGGCAAAGTCAGGGCTCCCGGTCCAGCCAGGGCCCCCGTACCCACCAGCATGGCTCCTGGGTGCCCGCGGGCGATAAGAGGGTTTTGTGCTGGGTGAAAACCACCTAAAAAAGTTCCTGGGGGCGGCGGGGGCAGGCGAGAGCCCATCTCTGCCTCCAAGGTGGGTCTGCCTGAGTCACGCTGCCTGGCTGGGCGCCCGCCCGCCATCCCCCTCGCCCCCAGCCCTGATTCACCCCCCTGGCAAGGGGAGGGGGCGGCAGAGCCACGCATCGGGGCGAGAAACACTTCAGCGAAGGGATGTGCAAGAATTCCCCAAAAAAGCAGGTCTTGGCTGGCGCCTGCGCGGCTGAGTCAGAGTCACAGGACCGCGGGGAGCGATCCAAGCCAGGGTGGACGGGGAGCGACCGGTGCGATGGCGCCGGGGCCTGAGCCCCCACACGGGGCATGGACCCCCCCAGCCACAGGCTTTGGGTTTTCCTCACTGCCTTCCTCCCCATTGCCGCCCCCCGGCCAGCACTCGCCCGCACCTCGGTCCTCCTCTCCCGTCGCTCGCCCCAAAGCCCCCAGTGTCACTGGGCCACTGCCACCTCCACTGGGCACGTCCCGCCGCGCTGGAGGAAGGTCACCAACACCACACTCAAAGCCTAAACAGGAATCAGAAGGGAAAATGGCCAAAACAAGCTATTTTCCAAGATTTCCAGCTGCTTGCTTCCGGAGGCACACAGCCTGCAACGGCTGCCTCTCCCCAGCAGGGCTGAGGGTCCCAGTGCTCCCGGGGGGCTCCTGGGGGGCTCCCAGCCGGGGTCTGGCTCCGAGTGGGCCAGCGCTGGGCTGGGGAGCTGGGGGTGATGCAAGCACTTGCTCTTCTCCCAGGCTGTATTTTTGCAGCTGGAAAGCATTACCCTCCTCAAAGGCTTTTGTTTTTCAGCTTGCTCCTTCTCTCCCTGCTCACCATCCTCCCCCCTCCTTCGCAGGAATCAGTTTTTATTATTATTATTATTTTCAGCTCTTTCTTTTACCCTCAGCTAAACCTGGATTTCCTCTTGAACTTTCAGTGGAAGCTAATTTAGCAAATGCCTATTTTTAACCCCTCTCATTAGCCCACAGAGAGCTCTCCCACCACTCACCATTTGGCTTTGGGAGTGGGGAGGAGTGAGGGATGTGGCTTCTCCCCCCCCAGCACTGCGTGTCCCCCTGGCAGGACAGTGGATGCTGGGCACAGTGAGCCATGGTCACCCATGACCAGCAAGACATTGGTACGGACCCGGCGCAGGGGCACCATCAGGGACCAGCCCGTCCCTCCTGTGAAGAACATTCCTGGAAGGAAGAAGCCAGGGTCCAGAGACCCCCCTTCTCCTGCCCACAGCTCCCAGAAAAGGTTGGGGGGGGAACCTGGTGAGTCCGTCCTCCCCACCAATTCCCATCCCAGAATCAAGTCCTCCTCCTTGCTCAACCACGGCTGGGCGTTGCAAGCAATTGCAACATGCAAAACTAATTTCCCAAGATTTATTTGCTCGTGTTTGAAAACGAGCTTGTGGGGGCAGAGAACATCAACTTTAAAGGCTCTTCCTGGAAGAAGCTGGTCAGGCCAGTGAGCCACGGGCCACGCCAGCCGGCCACGCTCCGAGGCCAGGCCAGGGACACTGCGGGTCGAAGAGGGCTCTGACCGTTGCAGCCCCCACGGGGAGAGGGCAGACACAGGGAGGGCAGGGGGGAGCACCAAGAAGTCCATCGGCACCAAATGGCACGTTGCTCAACAAGGGCAGGCTGGCAACTTCAGCAAACTCCAAAACCCACCCCACACAGATGTTTCCTGGTTTCACGCTCAACACAAACCGAGTGATCCTGACCAAGCTTTTGCTGAAGGCCCTGCCCCAAAATAATCCATGTGCTTGGATTTTCCCCTTTCCTTGCCATGGCCACCAGTGGAAGAAGCTGAAGCAGCCTCTGGGGCCAGCAGACCCTGAGGAGCCACCGCTGGGGCCAGCTGGCCAGAGGAGAAGGCTCCCACGTGTCCCTTCCAGCCCAGACTGCTCCGACACCGAGCTGAGACCTGTCGCGGTGCTACCAGGGGACACCTGGGGACAGCAACTGGCCCAGGAGGCAGCAGAAGCCTCCAGTCTCCACCCCAGATGTTCCTGGGCCCGTCAACTCTTACAAGTCTTCCCACTCTCAGCAACAACCTTCCCCCTCCCCAGTTCCAGCTGCTCCCTGTGCTCCATGGGGCTGGGAGCATCTTGTCCCACTCAAAGAGCCCCTCAACACCAGTGGGTCATCAGCTCCATGGCTCTCCATGGGAGCTCCTGCCACAGGTTCTCCCTCCCTTAACCCAAGCCACGGAGCATCTGATTTACCCCCCAGCCAGTCAAGCACCACAGGGCTGTGGGTTTTTTGGGGAAGGAGCTTTGCTGACCCAGCACATAACTTCCCTCTGCATGAATCAGTTGCTGTGCAGACTGCAAATACATCAATTGTGGCCTGACACAAGGAGGAAGGAAACGCGCAATCTTCTCTCAGACTAAAACAGGGATTTCGACACAGTCCTGAAACAGCTGCAATTAAGATGCGTGTGGCTCAGCAGCTCACCCCGGCTCTTGCACAGTTCAGCGTGGAAGAACAGAAACCATCTCTGGTGGTGAAGGAGGGAAGAGCTTGGCACTAAGCGCCCTGCGCTGCCGGGGTCTGGAAGAAATCCCACCCCTGGAGCAGGGCAGGACAGGGACACTGGTGAGGAGAGGTCCCAGCTCTGCCGGGAACCCTCCTCGTGAGACTCCCCTTGGAAGCAGCTGGAAACCTCCCCACTCCCGACGGCAGGTACAGAAATCCCTCACCAACGGTCCTTGAGGGACATTTTCTCCCCCTGCCCCAGCCCACGGGACAGATACAAGAGCCGGAGTGAGCTCTGCTGATGATGTTTGCACCCCGTCTTTAAATAAAGGATATTTATGTCCAAGTGCATCCACTGAGAACAGCCCACATTTTTGCTTCATGGAGGGAGGATCAGACCCAACACCAGCCCCAGCAGCAACGAAGTGCCCAAGGCCCCTGGGCTACAGCCACTGGCCACAGACACCCCCGGGTAGACCCACGCACCCCCACGGCGTCCTGCCCCCAGCCAAACCCATGGGAGCCAGAGCCCGGGGGCAAGGGGGGGCTGTGCCCAACTCGCCACCCAGCGAGAGGCCCGGGCGGGCAGCCCAGGGCACCGGGCACTGGCAGAGCCAGCGACACGCAGCTCCTGCCCAAAGAAAAAAAAAAAAAGCTTGGAAAAGTTGCCGAATGTTTCGGTTCAAAAACGCCTCCAGAAGAGGAACGGAGGCTCGTCAGGAATGCAGTCCCCAGGGCTTCTCAAATACGTTGGTTTCCTACTTTCCTTTTTATAGGGAATGATCCGTTTGATACATTTACATAATACCATAATCTGGAGGAATTTTTGTCTCTTCCCTCCACAGACATCCTCTCCCCCGGAGAACAAGACCGTCTCTGTGACGGCAACATACTCCATGGATAAACACTGCTCCTGGGGACAATTTTCCTTAATTAGAAGTATGTTAACAGGACAGGCATGAAGACAAACTCCAGCCCCGAAGGGTGCCGGCTGCGGGACAGAGGGACACCCCGCGCCCCTCGGGGGGTCCAGCACGGCCCCCCAAGCCCTGGCTCCCGGGAACAGACACCTCCTTGTGCGAGGAGCCGCCACCTCGAGCCCCGGGATGGGGAGGGGACTGCGGACGGGACACGCACAGCCACCACCATCACATCAGCCTTGTTTCCTTAGAAAACCAGGCTAAAAAATAAATAAATTTAAACCCCTCTCTGCTAAGCTGTTTAGCTCCAAGGAGGAACCGCTGGGTGGAAGCCGGTGGCCCACATCCAGGACGTCTGACTCGGCGCTCGGAAGGATCCCTGTGGCCTCTGCGCACACGTGGGCACAAGCCAAATGCTCCCCGGGGGTGGAACCGGTCCCCCCGGGGCTGCCCACCCCCCTGGGCACTGCAGGAGGAGACCCCCGGCCACTGTCCCCAGGCTGACACGGCCTCTGATGGCATCGTGTCACCCTCCTGCCAGACAGCCCGAACCTCCCCCCTGCCCCAAACCTGTCCCCCTCCCCACGGCCGGGCTCAGCCCCACCATGTCCCTGGGGAGAGCAGGAACAGAGAGATGGAGCTTGCTCCATCTCAGCTGTGTGGAGGGCAGCCAAGGGACCACTAATTACTCTGCCTTAATGAGGCCATTCCACAGGCAAAAATATTCAGCAGAGGCTGATGGAGGGACAGGGCGCTGGGCTTCCTTCTGGGTGAGAGGAGAGAGAGACAGGCTCGGCAGGAACCGGGGACCTGCCACCGGGATGATATTGGGAGGTGGGGGGACAAAAAGGTGACAATGGGGCCAGTCCGGGCAGGGACGACCCCGGCAGGACTCACTGCAGCACAGGGAGTCTGGCACCAGCAGGGCGGGCAGCGGCACAGGACAGACGGACGGACAGACAGACGTGTGCAGGGATAAACACGCTCCTGCCCATCTGAGATCAAACCCCTCCCCGTGCGTGACAGGATCCCAATTACTCGGGACATTAATTTCACCCTTTTGTCTCCAGCAACGTGGGAACGCAGCTCGATCGACGCGCGGGGCTGGACGGAGGCGGATGGAGGGGAGCGGTGCCGGGGGGGACTGAGGGGGGCTCCTACATCCCGGGAAGGGGGAGGGAGAGAAGACCCTTCCCCACTCTGCCACTGCAGCCCGGGGGCCGGGAGGAAGGGGGATGGCCCAGCTCGGGGATGCTGCCACCCTGGGACCACTCCGCAAACCCGGGAGAGGAACAGAAACCAGCCCAGCCCTGCCCACCCCGGGGTGGGGGGGGGTCAGTCCCATCGGGGACTCTACCCCTGCCCCACACCGAGGGGTAATTAAAGGCCGAGGTGCCAGGAGAGCTGCAGAGCAGTCCCTGGTGCCTCCGCAGCAGCTCTGCCCGCGGGGCTCAGCAGGGACCGGCAGGACTCCGTTAACGAACCAATTAAAGTCCCGGCGGCTCTCCTGGTCCCCTCCAGCATAAAGAGCTGGTGTGAGCGCCCCGGACGCTGCACCCACCCTTGCTCTCACACGTCGCTGCTACAAGAACAGCCAGAAATAGTTAAAAAAAAAAAAAAAAAAAGAAAAGGAAAGGAATCAGCAGATGAAATTACCAATCATCCTGCTTTCCTGCCAAGCAAGTTCACATCGGAGCCTCTTTCTTGGCTAGGATGAGGCAGCAAGGAAGAAAAATAGCTTTCCATGCAAAGTGGGGAAAGAAATGTACTTGGATTCCTCTGCAGAGCAACATCTCCCTGAAATCAATTTGTCCCGAACCCTAGAGCTCTTCTGCTTATTGGCAACAGGACAGGTCATTACGAGTAACAGGGCTGAATCGGAGTCAATGAAAACAACCTCCCAGACGTGCTTGTTTAGATAGATGCTGCCCAGGAAGGTATTTTAATAATGGCCAGATTGCTATCGTTTAGGGTTTATAATGCACTCGGGATCAAATGTCCTGATATTTCAAACCCCTTCCTGGGGGCTTGTTTTCTAAAAGAAAAAGAAAACAACAAACCTTAAAACAAGAAATAATAAATCACGGCACCTCCACGGCCCTTTCCCAGCAGCCCTGGCCGCGTCCCGCCGAGCAGCCGGCATTCCTGCCCGCTCCATCTGGGACCCGGCCACCATCCCGGGGCAGGGCCGGCTCCCTTCCCGCGGGACTCTGCAAACGCTCCGAGAGCGGCAAAGCTGCGGGCACCTGGGGCCGGGAATGAGCCGCACTGGCACCGGCGACCTTCCAGCACAATAAAGGCATTGAGCAAAACAAACCCTGGCACCGCAGCGCTGCCGGTCCTAACCGTGCAAAAAAAGTCACGAGTTGGCCGAGAAAGGGGAAAAAAGAATGGGAAAGAGCAGGGGAAGGGGAGCCGCCGGCAGAGCCACTGAGTAACCCAGGTTTCAGCCTCCTGACACATGTTCTCTAGTATTTTTCCATAGCAAAAGCAAAGAACTCCTGGCTTTTCCGGAAAGCCAAGTATCACTCGATCACACCGCACGGAGCTGAGGCTCCAATGCACAAATGCAGCGCGGGGTCAATTAACGGTGTCCTCTTAAGGAGGGCTCCTTAGGAGGTGGTGGCACAAATCCAATTTAAGGTCACACAGATCTGCTCCCCTCACCCCGCTCTGTCCCAGCCCCCCCAGCAGAGCTGGAGGAATTGCCCAAGAACCTGCAGCCGAGGCACATGCTCCCCCCAAGAGCCGGCCCTGGGACAAGGGGGACATGGGCTGGGGATCGAGCCAGGTGGCAACTGGGGGAGAGGAGGTCCCCCAGACTGGGCCATGGGAGGTTTCTGCACACCATCTTAGCAGAAATGGTGACAAGGAAGTTATAAACAAGGCAAACACCACCGCTCCATCCCGGACCCGCTGCTTCCCCGGCACAGAATGAGGCCACGAACCAGACAGTGTCCGGGCAGGAGCCCCCAGCCCCATCCCAGCCCCAGGCAGGACCCACCGGGGGGGCAGCACCGGCCCAGCCAGGAGGGATGAGCAGCAAAAGGACTGGGAACCAGAATTTATTTATTTTTTTTTTCCCTGGTGTGATGTTTTGCTTCAGAATTCTTTGGAATCCCAAGTCCAAACAAACGAGGACATTGTCTTGGGAAACACGTGGAGGCTGGAATCTTGTTGAGAAAGCCCACGGGATCAGAAAGTCCCAGAGGTCAAGGATTAGCCGCTGAGCAAGGTGGGTCCATGGGAGCAGCCTCAGCCCCTGGACCCCGAGGGCTCTCACCTTGGAGCAAAACCTGCCCTAGTCCCCGTCCCCATGCGGGTGGCAAGACTGGGTCTGGAGGGGTCTGGGCGGACGGGGGGCTCACGGGGAACCTGCCCGGTGCAGCCCTGCTCGCAGAAGTGATGCTCGACCAGCCCCAGCAGACGCCAGGGGAGGAAAACCTGCAGAGCGGCTCCCTGTGCGGGCACTGGCCGTTCTGTCCTTGGACACGGCGGCTGCCAGGGCCCTCCCCGGCCAGAAACTGCGCGGGGTTCTCACACAGAGGAGAGGAGAGGGAGAGGGGAAAGGGAGGAAGCACGAGACAAGTTCCCCTTGTTGCCGTTCAGCGCTGGCAGGAAGGACGAGCCCTCCCCTGCACCATCACGGCTCTGCTCGTGCCCCATCCTCCCCGCCGGGGGCTGCGCCGGCCGGTGGCCAGTAGCCAGGGAGCAGCCCCAAGGGAACCTGGGCTCCAGGGGCTGGACGAGAAGGTGCCACCTCCGAGTCTCCCTCAGGGATGGTGAGAGGCTGGACCCTGTGCAGTGAGGGGCCACACCACCCCCACGCCTGCCTGCAGCGGGTTCGGCCACCCTGCAGCACTAGCCAGGGGCCACGCAGTGTGACCACCGGCACCGAGCCCCACACATCCTCCCTGTCACCTCCAAGCTTAGAGGTGCCCAGGGCTTCCCAGCCACCGTGGTCATCTCCAACTAATGGTGGAGAGAAATAATTCAGTTCCAACATGAAGTGGGGCTTTTCGGTTTGTTTTTTTTGTAAGAGAAATAGATGGAAGACTTCACCAGCCTCTGATTTTCAGTGCGTCCCTGGAAAAAGACCTGGGGGTAGGGAACTGGCCAGCTCAGATCAACTGAGAAAATCACTGCCTGTGAAAAATGTCCACAGGCAGCGCGTATTTGGGAACCGAGAGACAGTCACCATGAAAAAGTGCTTCAGTACTGGAGGCTGCGGAGAGAAAAAGGGTTTAGCAGTGCAAGGACCAGGGGAAAAGCAAAGCTTCAGAGTACAGCGGGTCTTGCCAAGCCCTGTTAATAGCATTCATTTAACACATCTCCCACAACACAAGTGACACTAATCTCTCGGCAGGAAGGGAGCAGGGACAGAGGCAGGGAAGCGGGGCTGCCATCGGAGCGGGGCTGCGACATCGCACCAGCCCAGACCTACCCCCAACAGCTGGGGGCTGCTAATTTCCAGCCCTTCAGCATCAGTCTTCCCCCATCAAATGCCAGCTCAAGCCCCATTAGCAGCAGGCACGAGGGAAGCCTGACTCCTGCTGCTAGCAGATAATGCCATAAAGCAGCAAATAAAGAGGGAAACCACTAATTGGATTCACAGGTCTCTCCAGCGTCCTGACAGAGAGAAGGGGACTGACATTATCTCCTTGTCACAACCCCCAGCATCGGACCCGGGGCACCCGCCGCAACAGCAGCAGGGACCAGCTGCCCGTCCCCTCTTCCCCCTGGATGGGAACGTGGACGGGAACCTCCCTCCGTCCCAGGGCAAGGGCAGGTGTTTTCCCACCCCGACCTGCTGAATTCCCCTCTTCCCACCCGGAGCTATCGCAAGGGATCAGGAGGCCGAGCAAAGTATGGCACCTTTTCTTGTTTAGACTTGAACACGCTCTTATTATGAGCTCCCTTCCCCTCATGACCGTAATTAAAAGGTCGTGTCTCAGATTAACTTCCTGGAGCTGGAGCAGCACAACCCACCACCCCAAAATCTTGCCAGGCTGACGACCTCATCTGGGGTTGATGGAGGGGCTGGGGTGTGTGCTGCAGGTCCTGATCCTCCCCTGTCACCTCACCACTGCCCACCCGCGCTCAGGGCAGTTTCTCCTCCTGTGGCCACCTCGACTCAGGAGCTGGGGCCACCGTCCCTGGGGCTGCTGCACCCTCAGCCTCGTGCCACCCTCTGCCAGGCGCAGGCACCCGGAAAGCTCGAGACCCTCCCAGCGCAGAGCCAGTGCCTCACGCTGCTGCTCTCTGCCCCTCGGGAGAACCTCGGGGGGGCCAGACCCAGCCCCAGGAAGCCTCAGGAGAGGAGCGGGCAAACGCAGACCTCAAACCATCGGGGGGGAGCGGAGAGCAGAGCCGAGCCCTCTCCTGCCTAATTTCAGGCTATCGCCTGGGAGAGCAAAGGGTGAGGCCTCTCCCTAAAAATACACACTGCCCTAAAAATACACAGTGCAAGCTCAAATTAACCACGTCGCGCACACCCTCGGCAGGACGCCGCGGCCGGAGCCGGCTGAGCCCCAGCCCCAGCGCAGCCCGGGGGGCGGCAGAGGCTGGAGGGACCCTGGATCGTGCCCCTCGCTTCAGCCAGGGCTTCGGCTGGTTCCCCCTCGGCAGCCGGGCACCCTGACATTGCCCTCGGCAGAGAAACGCCCTCAGCCCTGAGATCCACCCAAGACCTTTACTCATTTGCAAAGATCAGTCCATACATGTTCCCTAATTTGCTTGGTGAGCTAATGCTCATCAGGTAACACCACCAGCCTCTCCGGAAGAAGGGGATCTCTCTTGCATCATGCCCCAGACAGTCTCCCTCTGGAAGCACCCCTAAATTCGGGAGGCAAAAGACAGCAGGAGGATGACACCAGGGAAGCGGGAGGCTGCAGAACCCGGTGGTGGTACACAGCACAGCCCAGATCCCTCCAATCCCACCCCGATGGACTTGGGTCTGTGCTTTCGTAGGATAAAAGCAGCAACAGAACATCACCAGGAGCGGTTTCCCACATCCCGGCTACGGCACCCACCCACCCCCCTCTCGGGGGACCCCACCAACCCCACTGCACAAACAGCAGCACCCATGAAAGGCTCCTTGAGACCCACAGCTTCTGCTGGGACCCCTAGCCAGGCAGAGGCTCTCGGGAAAGCGGGCATGGCATGAGCCTGAGACAAAGAGCACCAAAATCCCAGCAAGTGACTCTCCTTCCCATTCTGGCTACTGAACTGGGACCAGCAAGCCCAAACAGGAGACGGAGCCGTAACCACACTCATTACGGCCGGGCAGACACAAGCGCAGTGAAACCACCATCTGCCACTTACGCCGGTGACTCACGGGCACTTCTTGGTCGAGATTTTGTTCTCAGTCAGTGCTTGGGGTGGGGACCAACGCTTGGTCCAGGCAGGGGAACAGGGGGCAAAAACCAGAAGAGGAAGTAACAAGAACTGCCGATGCCAAACCCGCTACACAGGTACCACCTCCGCTCCTCGCTCCGTCGTCTTTCCTCATAGACTCACACAAAGAAACCACAAAACTAGCTAGAAATAATAAGAGGGAAGGAAAAGGAAAGCTAAGAGCTGTTTGGGCTGAAGCCTCAGTGCCTGGCCCCGTGCAAAGCTGCCTCCTACCAAAATCCACCTCCCTTCACCCCCCGCTGGCTGGGGACGCTGAGGCTGTTGGAAGGAGATGGGGATGGGGGGGCAAAGGGCTAGAAGCGAGGCCCAAAGGGGGGCAAGCACTCACGGTGGAGGCTGAGGGAGATGTTGATGGAGCGCTCTTCCACAAAGCCCTTCAAGTTGGGGATCTTGGCACACTTGAGGATGGTCTGGGAGGCGCTGTCGCCCACATGAACCCAGCACACTGTGTCCTCAACGTAGTTGAAGTCCATGGCCGTGGTCTGCTTGGCGCTGGTGGGGGTGATGTTGGGCACAGGGGCTCCGCTCAGGTAGGTGGCCAGGATGTTCTGGGAGTTGGCAATGAGCAGCACGGGGGGACGGTCCACGGGCTCTGGCAGGGAAAGGAGGGGAGAAGGGTGGTCATGGCAGAGCAGCTGAAGCTCACGGCTGCCACGCCGTATCAGCCTGGCCCTTCTGCCCCAGTGGAAACAAGAGCATGACACGGAGCCCAACGTGTGGCACGGGACAGTCCTCAGAGAGGAGCACCCTGGAGTGAAGAACTGGGGGCAGGGGCACACGCGAGGCAGAAGCCACGGTTTGCAGAGCGAGCTGCCCAGGAGCAGCACGCATCTCCTGTCCAGGATCTCACCATTCTTGGCTTTGCAGGATCTGTTATCAGGCTGCAGGAGGTACCCTTCAACGCAGCTGCACGTGTAGGAGCCCTCAGTGTTGGTGCAGGTCTGGCTGCAGGTCCCGTAGATGGTGCATTCATCAAAGTCTGGAAAAGAGAGTAAAAACCCCAAGGTTTGGACTAGCAAATGTCTCTCCTTGGCTCCCCTAAGAGGGAGTGAAAGCTCCCCCATTTCTCCAGGGCAGAGCTGCAGGAGAGGACACGATCCCCGAGCGGAAGGGACGGTCACAACGGTCTCCAGAGCAGGACCTGGCCAACACCACCCTCCCACAGCTGTGGGCAGCCCCCCACCTTCTCCTCCAGCATCTGCAGCAGGACAGCTAAAGGACAATCCCTGAGTCTTTCCAAGGCCTAATTATCCGCTGCCCCTCCCCCCGCCTTGCAAAATCTGCACCTCAATTTCCAGCCTGAATTTCTCTAATCTTCAGCTTCCAAACCCCTGGCTTGCATGCTGCGCTTTCTTCTGCGAGATGAAAGAGCCGTCTCCACGGGAGAGCTCTTGCCCCCAGAGGTGCGTGCGGGAGCTGATAACGGCCCCTTTCACCTCCGCTCACAGAAATGAAAGAGACGGAGCCGCCGCAATCTCTCGCTTCCAGACTTGTTTCCAGGCATCGCGCTGATCTGATCGCTCCTCGCTGACCCTCCCCTATTTTCCAGCATCCTCTGAGGCACGGGCACCGGGAGCACACACAAGCCCGGCGATGCCCCCTGACTCTGTACACAAAGGCAAAGCCTTTTCCCGACTCCCTCCCAATATTCCGCTCCTCACTCGGCCTTTCAGGAAGCTGCACCCACGTAATGGCCCCAGGGAGGCAGAGTCCTGGCCTCAGAGAGACCTCTGAAGGTCGGGGTCTGCCAAGCCCTAGGCCCCTTCGGCTGCAGGGCTGAGCCCCAGCACCGCGGCCGGAACGGTGGCATCGGCCGGCGCCCGGAGGAGCCGGGGAGGACGGCGCTGCCCGCCCCACACCGACCTTTGCAGCTCCTCCTGTCCTCGGACAGCTGGAAGGAGTTGTTGCAGTAGCAGGCGGGTCCACTCAGCGTGGGCACGCAGTGGTGCTGGCAGCCCAGGGCCGTGCAGTTGGTTAATTGTTCTGAGGAGAGAGGGGAAGAGGGAGGAGAGAGGACGTCACCAGGGGATGCTCGGGAGGGACCGGGCGGACGCGCCAGCCCCGGGGTCAGGCAGCTCCGGGTGATGCTGGGACCAGGGATGCGGCCGCCGGGCTCATCGCCACCAGCAGGTTTGCTTCCATTAGGACTCACAATAAACACCAATAAACCCCCACCTGCCCAGGGCTGTCCCTCCCCCCCTCACTCCATCAATAAACACCAGCGGTGACTTCAGAGGTCATTTTGCAACGGGCCTCCTTGGCCAGCAGCGAGGGATACACTGTCAGCCCTTTGCGGGGGCGGGGGGGCGGTTTATGTTGGGTTTTATTTTCTTCTCTCCTCTCCTCGCCCTGCCCGACCCGTCACTCTGTGCTCAGAGGGGTCCCAGCAAATCCGCCGGTGGAGGGGCAGGAGCTGCCACAAGCCCCCCCGGACCAACACCCCCAGCCCTTCCCACGTCCCCCTTCGCTGCCGGGGCTGGACGGGGAGCAGCAAAAACCCTGCCCCTCACATGTGGAACTGTTTAATAAGCCGGGCAGGGCCCAGCCAAGTTGTTTACAAGGTTTATCAGCTTTGGCAGCCCCAGCTATTAATTTCAGATTCTTATCTCTCAGCTAAAGCATCCGAAAAAAAGAAAAAAATCCCTGAGAGCGCTGGGTCGGCAGGAGGGGGACACTTCAGCAGGCAGGCTCCGGTGGCATTTCCATCCCCATCCCTGCACGGGGATCCTCAGTGGAGGGTCCCCGGTGCATCCCCGCAGGGCACCTCGGGGACCAGCCGCCCCCCCGGGGCTGAGGGCGCGGGAGAGTCTGGGCACCCGGGGTGGTGACGGGAACGGGACAGGAACAGCCAGAGCATGAACCGGGGCGGCAGCTCCTCGCCCCAGCCTGGGGCGGAGGCGGGATGGGGACGGGGCTCCCCACCAGCTGCGAGGAAATGCCTGCCCAGGGCGGCGCCACCATCTCTGCCGGCCGGCGGCGGGGGGGACTCGGCACCCCACACGCCAGGGCTTCGGTCCCCAGCCTGCCCAAACCTGCCGGCAGCGACTCCCGGACACGGGGCTGCCCTCCTCAGAGCTGCCCAGCTGTGAAAAATCAGATCTCATCAAGAACTATCAGCCAAATATTAATTGTCAGCTCGGGCACAGCTGCAGAACTGCTCTGCTCCGTCCCGGGGCCGGGTGGAAGGGAAGGAGCCCCCGGGGCAGGGCGTCCCAGGGCTGGCTGGGCTGGGGGGGCAGGAGCCCTCGCCCCCGGCGGAGGACGGGCCGGCGAGAGGAGCAGGATCACTGCTTGCCCAGAGCCCCAGGGTCAGCCCGGGACACGCGTTTCTGAGCGACTAATCTGCGCCCCAGCGAGCCGGTGCACGCCGATTTAGGGAGCGTTTTCCAGCAGGATTAGCAACGGGGGACAGGCCCAGAGGGGGGGACAAAGCTCCTGGAAATTAGGAAAAAAACGTACTGGTATCTCTTATCTGAACCAGAGCCCCAGCCCTCCAAGCTTTTAAACCCAGGAGACAATGCAGCTATTTACTGGCCCTGCGGGCTCAGGAATGACGGGCATTTCACTCGCAAGCGGCTCTGGCTAATCTCTGGATCTGCCGTGGCCGGTCCCAGCCCAGCCGCCCTGGCTGCGGAGCGTGGTGGCTCTGGCACGAAGCTGTTAAACAAAACCACCTTGGGGACACCAGAAACGGGGGACAAACAGGGTCCTCATGACTACTACCATGGCGGGGGAGGGCAGGAGGCAAGGGCAGCCCCTCTTTGACTGCCATCTCCCCCCGGACACCTACCCCGACAGTGCGGCCCCTCGTCGGAGCCGTCGAAGCAGTCGTGGAGCCCGTTGCACAGTTTACTCATGTGAATGCACAGCTCCGTGCCCAGGCAGTTGTACTCGTTGGGTTGGCATCGGGACACCTTGCTCTGAGGACCTGCGAGACAGCAAAAGGCAGAACTGTCACCAAAGGGAGAGCGCAATGGCTCTGCAACCCCAAAAACCACAAGGGATCTCTCAGACCCCGTATTGCTCTGCCATGGCTCTCCAGCAGCGACCATCACCCGCTGGACGTGGCCTCGCAGAGAGATATTTCGGGTAAAAGCTCTTTGTGCAGATGCAGGGGTTCCTCGCGCGCCCTGGGACGTCGGTGGGAACGTTTCTGCAGGACCCGGCGTGTGAACGCGCCTGGACACCCCCTGCCCAGGGGAACGGTATTTCCTCCTGGGTTTGGGTCCCCCCACCCAGCACATGCCCCAGAGCCAAAGCAGCACCCGCTCAGCAGGGCCAATCCCAAATCCTCTGGGCTCCCACGGCAGCTCCAGGCCACAAAAAGCCACCAGAAAAGGCTCACACCAGGCTCTGCCCCCTCCAGCATCCCCGGCTCTCCCTGGAGGAAGCTCATTAACAGACACTGGATTTCCCTTTCAAAACAGGCGGGAGCGCTGCAGGCGCTGCTCTCCGAGGAGGAAAAGCATGACCCGTCTGGAGTGAACTTTCCCTTTTCCATCGCCATCATGTGAAAAGGAAGGAGACCTGGAGCAGCCAGGGCGGATGGGGACCCTCTGCCCAGCCCCAGAGCCCGCCCTCGGTGGAAAAGTGCCCACCCATGGGAAGGAGCTGGGCTGAGGGGCTGGGGTCCCGGGAGGGAAGGTGACCCCGGACCCCAGCAGCCCCAGACTCCCTGTTTCAAGCTCCCATGGGACATGTCAGCTCCAGGGGCTCTGGGCACCCCTAACTGCTGGGAGGGCTGGGGGCACGGGGGTCAGGCAGTGCTGAGCATCCCAAGAACGGCCCCCCAGCACCCCGCCACCCCCTCAGGTGCCAACACTCTCTTTGTTAAGAGGCTGTTATGCAGGCAGGATTGTGGGGGGTCGTTAAGAACCAGGGCTATGCGACACAAGGAGACTTAATCTCCATTATTAACTAGAAAAATTACAAAGGAGGCAAGGCTTTATTTTTAAGCTTCTCTGAAAAGAAGCATGGCATTGAGACAAACAACAAAATACACCATAAATCGATTAACAACCTGAAACCCCATTAAAAACTTCACCAACGTCCTGGCTTTGACACTGCTTTGCTCCAGGCTGGAAGGGGGCTGCCCTGGGGGTGACGGGGTAACGGTGAGCCCTGGCACCACAGAGCTCTGCAAAGCCCAACTCCTCTCCTCTCCCCGCCGGCCCCAGTCCCAAGTTTGGCGTTAGGGCTGAACGGGCAGCATTTCGCCAGCTCTCCCTGGGGCCACCAACACGCCTCTGCTGAGTCAACGGCAGCAGGCAAGAGGAACACTGAACTCCCATTTTACGGGGAGACCGTGGCCATTTGTGCCCTGCCCTCACATCAGCCTCGCCGGCAGCGGGGACAGTGGCAGAAGCAGCTCCTGAGCCCCCGCAGACCACCCCATCCCCCGCAGCAGGCACCGAGACGGGCACCCGCAGCCCGTCCCACACCGGTCCCGTCCCACAGCCATTGAGACCAGCGGTCACCTTCAGATGAGACTCCACCGGTTGGAGTTTGTCCTAAATAAGCTGGAACTCTCCTTGGAGAGGAGCGTTACATCACACACAGCGTGCGGGGTCCGGCCCGGCGCTCCGTGTGCCAGCACCTCCCCATCCAGCACGGATCCCTCCCGGCCAGCGAGGGCTCAGCTTCCCCCTGGGGAGCTGCCTGGGATGTGCTTCTATAACCTCGGACCAGGGATGGATGGGGCCCGCTGGCTCCCACCCCACAGTTCCCCTGGCCCTGCACAAGACCCCTGAGCACGTCCCTGGCTGCACACCCATCCCTGCGTCCTCCAGACAGTGGGACAGCAAACTCCGGGTTCCTCCTCTCCCTTCCCAAACCCACCAAAGCCTTTGCAGAACTAAAGTCCAGCAGAGAATCTCCAAGGAGCCGCCCCACGGCAGCTCCTGCTGATTCCCACGGCAGGAGCACCCCACAGAAGCCCTGGCTACAACCACAGCACCCCCATCCCTGGCAGAAAGGACCCCCCCTCAACCCGCCCCGCTGAAAACATCACCCTCTTCCCTTTGTCCATTCTGTGGGAAGTGGCCGACCCGGGGCTGTGGACACACACGTGCCCCTCCTTGCACAAGAGGTGCCTGAAGAACGGAAACGTGACCGGCTCCAGATGCCAGATCACTCCCCTGCACGTGGGCTGCCTCTCAAACACGTCCCAGTGTGCTTCCAGTTACCCGACTGGCTCGGCACTGGGCTCCTCCAGCGCTCAGGGCTCCCGGCTCCCCTCGCAGCCAGCGGGGACGTGGGTTTCTCCTCTCCCAGCCCCAATCCAGGGCACCCAGCAGGCAATTCCTGGGCAAACTCACCAGGTGCTGCTTTACAGATTTTGTTTTTCACAGAGGGCTGAACAGCACGATCTGGGCACCGAGTAATTGCAAATTAAGGGTTAATTAGATAATATCAATATACAGACTGAAAGAATGAAGGCACTGAAATAAAGTGCACAGTTCATCAGTCAAAACTGATCTGCCGTGTCCATTATTCCCCTGAAAAGAGCCTGGATCAAACTACTTATCACAAACAGGGCAGGATTAATCTACAAGCCACTTTGTTTGCTTTTGACTGTGTTGGTGCACTAATAAATGAGCCAATTTATTACATGTGACAAGCTTGTGGTACACCCCAAGGAGCTGAATTAGACAGGAATTTTCAACCTCTAAAACCCACTTGGAAGAAAAAAAAAAAAGAAGGAAAGAAGAAAAGCAATTCTTCCTCCTGTAAACGCAGCCTGTGGTTGATTTGGCAACAGCCCAAAGGGACACGGACGCGGGGACTGCGACGAGGGAAGGGGCAGGAGGAGCCGGGAGCGGGACAGGGAAGGTCCCGTTGGTGGTTCCCGGCTGCGCCCGGCGCCACAGGACGGGGGAGCAGAGACCCCGCAGACGAGGGGCGCGATCGAGGCGCCTCCGAACCCGAGCGGGACCCGAGCATCGACGCATCCAGCGCTCGGACCCATGAACCGCTCAATGCCGAATCCTTGCAAACACCCCAGCGACCAAAGGCCGTGGACCTGCCCGTCCGCCTGCGGAGAAGCAAACGGTGCCGCAGCCGGAGAGACGCCGCCGGCAGCTCGGCCGAAGCGCAGGTGGGCAAAGCCCCGGCTCAGCCCCGGCGCCCAGCGCAGCCAGGAGCAGGAGCCCAGCCGGAGGATGGCCATAGCTCAGCCACGGCAATTTCATTTCTCAGAGCCCCTCGTCTCCTTTGGTGGTCAACAGGATGGAGGCTCTCGTCCAAGTTTCCCCCCCACCCCACCCCTGGAAAGCTCCGTGGAGTGAAAAATCCGACTGACTGGGCAAGAAGCAGGTCCGAGGCGCTCGCAGAGACGAGCAGAGCACCAGGGAAGGAACCCCTGCCATGTTCAGCTAACGCGTAAGCAAAGCCAGCAAATACTTAAAAGGATTCCCCAGGGAGGAAAACCTCGCACACAATAGATGGCATTTCAAGAGACTCTGACATGAGTACATTAGTGCAATGTAAATAACTCTGCCGAGCTGCCAGGGCGTGCAAGGGTGCACCAAGCAGCGTGCAAGAGCCACGTGTGTAGCCCAGGCTCAAAAAAGAGACTAAATAATAGTAATAAAAGTAATTCTCTCCCTGCCAAAAAGATAAGGAGGATGAGAGCCTGCTGGAAGCCCCGGTGCCGAAGCGGCGTGAGAAAAGCTTGTCTGGCAATCCCGGAGACAGCGGCTGCGCGCCCTGCGTGTGCCGACAGGCCGGGCTCTCCTGGCACGAGCCTGGGCAGGAGCAGGCAGGAATGGGCAGGAACGGGCAGGAACGGGCAGGAGCCTCCATCAACTGCCCCTGCCCGTGGGAAAGGCGCAGACGGGTGCAGGCGAGCGCTGGGACAGACGTGCACCAGCACCGCACCGAGGAGCCGGCAGTGACGGCCACTGTCCCCAACAATGTGTCCCAGAAAGAGCAGTGTCCTTCTGGCTCCCTCCTGGCACTCCCCACGCCAGTGGAGAGGGGGCTTGGGGCTTGGGAGGGGGGTGTCTTGAGGCTCAAAGCAGGAACTTGGGGAAGGTGAGCAGAGTCTCTTAGAAAGGTCAAGTCCCTCCAGGTCCCCAGACCTCAGCTGGGGAGGGAACTGCTCCCCAGGAAAAGAGCGTTTCTAAAGTTTAGGTGGTGATGGAACCTCGTGGAGTGTCCCCACAGGCGGTGGCAGGGGCAGGAGAGAGGAGATGATGGGCTTTGGTCTGGGCCTCGCAAGAGGCTCCCCCCTGCCTGGCCGGGAAGTGCTGAGCACGTACCAAGGGGCACATGGTTACTGGGGGGTCCCATGCCCCCCAGGAATGAGCCTCCCTCCTCCAGCGGGAGCTGCGGGTGCTGGAGACCTCAGGGCTCTGAGCAAACCCGAAAGCATCCCCCTACCTCACCCTCTGCAGCCAGACGGACGGACAGGAGGTGCCTCCACGAGGGCAGGGCAGGGGCCAGGAGGGCAGTGGTATCCCCAGCTGCGGGGGACACCGACCCTTTCCCGTCCCCGCCAGGGTGGCGGCAGCCAGATGTGGCTCTGCCTTCCCCATCCAGAGGTCACTGGGCTGGCAGAGTCTCCCTCCACCTTCGCAGCGAGGAAAGAGGAAGAAGAGGATGGGGGAAAACATCCGAGGGGCCTGTTCTCCATTCACCTGACGGTACGGATGGGGGCAGTGAAGTGGGCACAGGCACATGCAGCAAGAGGAATACATCAATCGGGACAGATTTCTTCCAGCTGGGGACAGGCCTCTGAGTCCTCCCGCAGTAATTTTCCAGGGCTGCTGATTGACTGGAGCCAGACAGCCCATCCCAGCCCCCTCATCCCTCCCACGGAGGGGACAGTTGCATCCTTTTGCTTTAAGAAATAAAGCAAAGTGCTGAACTAGAAGCTGCTTTGGAGGAGACCTTCATGCCAAGTACAGTGGGAATCAGGAGTCTGGGAAGGATCTCCAGGCAGAGGATTTTGCCGGCTGCTGGGGACGCACCCGGCTGTGTCGGTCCTGCCAGCCCGGCATCTCAAGGCCGCTTCCCTGGGCACCATAAAACGACCTAACGAGGCTGCTTCTGCGAGACAGCGAGGGCAGCACAGCCTCTCTCATCACACAGAGCGAGAAACCGGGACATGGGAGAGATGGTTCCTCGCTCCAGCCCACCCGGAGCAGAGCCCCCAGCCCAGCGCGATGCAGGGGGACCGACACAGCTGCCATCCCCACGGAGCCTGGGTGCCACCACGGCTCTGTCTCACTCCCCTGTGCGGACCCACAGGTCCCCAACCCCTGCACCCCACTGAACCCAGCCTGGTTCCCCGTTTGCTTCTGGAGAGACCCAACTGCCCCATCAGGGTCAGGAGCATCCCCAGCGTCAGGGCCACCAGCTCCGCTGTGGCAAAGCGGCACCAACAGCCCAGGACAAACCAGTCACACCAACACAGCATCCGAACCCAAACACACCTGGGGAAAGCTGTGTGGCTTTCCCAGCTGTTCCCCGGGGCTCCCAGACATCTCCTCCCTCCCTTCAGCCCAGCCCGGCCCCAAGCACCCGGCACCGGAGGCACCGGAGGCTCGGCCGCCCAAGGAGGGGATGCTGCGGCAGAGCAGACCCCGCGCCCCTGCCCAGGGCTCTGCATCCTCGTGTGAACCAACGTGGATGGGAACAAAAAATAAATCAGCAACACCCCGCTCCCCAGGAGGCTGCTTCGTTAGGATGGATGACGGCCCCGGAGCCAGAGGCCCCAGGAGAAGCGTCTGGGGAGATAAAGGGAGGACGGACGGATGGACGGGGTGGACCCTGCCAGGGGCACCCACCCCCCGAGGGGCTGCGGGAGGAACCGGAGCTGAGGTAGAGCAGTTGTGCGACGCCGCCCCTTTGGGACCCTGGAACCACCGTGCACGGAGAGAAGGGATGGAACAAAAGCAAAGGACATTATTAGAAGGAAAGGCATACATACATATATCGGGTGATTCATCCGAGCCATCCGGACAATCCTTTTCCCCGTCACAGCGCCAGCCCTTAGATATGCACGTAATCTGATCTTTGCATGCAAACTGTTTAGGGCTACATGTCTTCGGTGCTGGATGAGAAAAGAAATAACGATAATAAACAAGATCAGTTTCTTCCCAAAGACAAGTTACTTAAAAAAAAATAAAATTTAAATTAAGGATTAGATTGCTTTTAGTTTGATTTCCTTCTAATGGCTCGGCAAAAGTTTTAGCCTGGCATCAGATCCATCAACCTTGCCCCTAAGGAAAGGAGAAAATTTAAACCGAAGCATTAATTACACTGCGAGAAAACAGGAACCGAGATCCATGATGCGCTAACAGATTTTAAAGATCATTTAACTTGGATGAATTAGCTCCTGGGAGCCAAAGGCAGTTTATTTTCTATGCTAGACAGTAAAAAAGACAGGGAAAAAAAATAAGAAAACCCAAATGAGAACAAATTAAAAAGTAACATTTTTAAATCACAAAGACAGCAGCAGCAGCAGCAGGATGGGTTTCCATCCATCCTGCACCCAGGAAAGACACACGGGTACAGCTGGGATAGTGACACCGGCACCACCCTCCCGGGACACACAGAAATAAACCCAAATCGTAACAGAAACCAGCAGGAAAAGCTAAAGCAGAGAGTGCAGGACCCAAGAGGGGAGCAGGGCTGAGGAGAGCCCCAGTGCCTTCCTCCCTGGGGGGCTGCGGACCAGGGGGTGCTCTGTCCCCACCGAAATGGGCACCTTGAGGAGGCTGGCAGCGGTGGGGGGGTCACTGTCCCCCCCGAGAGCACGGGCTGCAATGAGGGGTGGGGGCACCCCCGCAGGGCTGGCTGTGGGTCAGGGACGAGCTGTGGTCGGGAGGGTGGGAACAGGGAATCCAGCTTCAAACCCAGCGCCCCCGCACCAGGGGCTCTGGGGGGGGGCCATCGCCCCAGTACCTGCAGACCCCCGGTTTGGGCCATTTTCTTGCTAGTTTTTCAGCATTTCACCTTCTTCCCAGAGCCCAGCGATCACTTCCAGGCCAATGGCTGCTCTGGCTCTGCACCGTGAGTCCCTGGGGAGGCAGGAAACCCTGAAAACCCACCGACACACAACCGTGGGGCACACACCCCACCTCCCTTCTCCCGTCACAGCATCGGCGCTGGAGCCGCTGCTGGGGGGGAGGATGGACACCACCACAGGGAGCTCGGCGCAACCAAGATGGAGACTGGACATATCAAAATGGATGAAGCATCCCCAGTCACGAGCAGATACCCTCCACGCACCCTTCCTTAGGCGAGGGGTGGCTGGCAGACCCAGCCTGTCCCCTTCCCCCCGCAGGACGCAGGGCTGGGAGCCGGGGACCGCGCTCCCCTCCCAGGCCGGCTCCGCCGCCCCCTCTTCCCGCAGAGCTCATCCTCCGCCTCCATCTCCCCGCCACGAGCGCTCCAGTGCAGGATTCATTAAGGAAAACCACAGCAAAGAACCGACGCTCCCTTGGATTTCCTGCTCTCCCTCATCCTCCCAGGTCTCCGGCAGCCACAAAGCGACCTACGGTGGCCACAACCGCCCCAGCAACCGCAGCCACCACCCAGGAACCCGCCGGGCCGGTGGTGGCCACCATGTCCCTGGGCCGGCTCAGCCTCTGACCTGCCCCCCGAAGGGCACGGACAGACCTACGAGAGGGGGGACAAACCCCCGGCAAGTGTTTCCCAGCCGCCCACAGCCCCGTGGGGCTGCGTCTACGCGGGGGGGAGAAACCGGGGACGGGACGGGGCGGCGTTTTGTGCCGGAGACACCGGTCCTGGGGCAGAGATGCCGCCTGGAGGATGGAAACCCGGAACCGGTCTGAATCCGGCTCAAAGGTTTGTCCCTGTCCTGAGCCCGGACACACAGCGCTTTGGCAGCACAAGGCATGGCCATTCCCCGGGCGGGAAGGGGTTGGCTCCCCCCTTGACGGCCGCCCCCCCCCGGCTCCCTTTGGGAAAGGCGGCGGCGGCGAGCGGAGCTCCGGCCCCGGGACGGGAATAAAGGAGCCTTCATGGCGCGCACAATGGCGGGCTCAGAGCGGGGCCGGGGCAGCTGCGGGGACCGGCCGCCCGAAACACCTCCCTCCTTGGCAGGCGGCGGAGAGATCCCTGATTGGGAGTAACTCAAAGGGGACAGAGGGGGGAAAAAATTGTACTAAAAAAAAAAAATGGAAAAAAAATGGCTATTTGGGTGCAAAAAAAGGGGCTCCCTCTCCTCTGTCGGAAGGGGGAGCAGACCCTGGTCATCCCAGCGGGAATGGGACTGAGAGCCGGGCTGTGCCCCCACCGCACTGGGGAAAGGGCTGACACAGAAACGCAACAAAACACATCTCGTTTTTTGCCAGAAGCAAGAAATCGACACTTCCATTAAAATGGACTATTTCCATAAAATGGACTATTTCGGGGGGCGGGTGAGCAGGAAGGTCTTCACCTCGAGCAGGAGCCAAATCACCTTCCGTGCGCAGATGAGGAGGGTGTAAAACCCCACATCGACCGGGAGCAAAGCACAGAAATATTCCAGATCTCCCTCCCCGAGCGAGCCCGACCTTCCTCCTCACCCGGCTCCTCCTCCCGCCCGGCCGCTGCCTCGCAGAGGAAACGGCGCTGGCCATAAATACGGACTGGAATGAGCGTGATTTGCAAAACAGATGTTCTGGG